>WBMW01006258.1:8445-28934 GCA_013396635.1 Penelope pileata | reverse complement strand
GCCACCAGGGCACACTGCTGGCTCATGGCAAACCTGTTAGCCACCAGGACCCCCATGTCCTTCCCCGCAGAGGTCCTCTCCAGCATGTCAGCCCCCAACCTGTGCTGGTGCGTGTGGTTATTCCTCCCCAGGTGCAAGACTCTACACTTGCTTTTGTTAAACCTCATGTGGTTTCTTACTGCCCAACTCTCCAGCCTGTCCAGGTCTTGTTGAATGGCAGCACAGCCTTCTGGCATGTCAGCCACTCCTCCCAGCTTTGTATCATCAGCAAACTTACTGAGGGTGGACACTATCCCCTCATCAAGGTCGTTGATGAAGATATTAAACAAGACTGTTTTAATGGATCAATAAGTACAACAGAGCTGCATGTACTTAGCAAAAACTGTTCCTATGGAATGTCAGTTTTGCAGTCTCTGGTTTTAATGTTTTCCAGGTGATATGGCCTTGCACGCAGTATTTTATAATGCATTAACTGATTACGTTCACATGGTTCCTTGTACTAGTACGTGGTTGACTATTTTTCAGTTAAAATGAAAGAATATCTATGTCTTCCAGGTTCGTTTCAAGCATTTTGAGTGTCATGTCATGAGAGATGCTGTTGTCCATGACAGGTTGGGATTATCATGATCAAGTGCTTTATTTTGACCTCACCCAGTGGCTAAAAACTTTGCATGGTAGAGAGTAAGGATTGGACTTTTAAAAACAGTGAACAGGTAAGGCTATTTAAATCTGTTTGTATATTGACTGTTTCCAGGAATATTTCAATTGCAGCTGTTTATAAAGTGATTTATGAAGTTATTTCAAATAGGAAATCCTCTGAATTATATCTCAGAGTAGTAGTTGGAACATAAATATGCTATTCTTGTAGAATTGCTACTATGGTATTCTATAAGTGTAGTATGACAAAGATCAGGTTAAAACAAAACTTTAGTTATGTACCTCAAACAAAACAGAAACATGAAGAACATTGGCTTGAGTAGTGTTAAAGCAGATGCTCATTCCACGTTATTACTTAGTATTCGAGAGCATTTGCACAGTCCTATCTAACTGCCCAAAAATATCTGTATCCCACAAGCACAAGTGCAAAGAACCTGCAACTTCAGTTCTAAGCAGCTATTTATTTTGTGCAGCAAATTGTTTTATTTACAAAATACATGTTTTTGGCAAAAGGAGACTGACTCCTTTCCCTTAAAATGTGTTAATATGAACAATCTCTGCTACACCAACTGGCATTTCACCAGTGTGAAAACTATGGAAGAAATGTAAAGAATTAAGCTAGCACAGAAACTTAATGGCTACTACACGTGTTCTTATATTAAAAGTTTGCTACCTGTGTAAAGTGTGGGCCTGATTGCATGTTTATTTCAAGATTACTTTAGCTCAGTGTTTTATTATTAGATCCTGAGAATTCATTTTCATTTTCAGATAAGACTCCTGTTTTGGACTCTAAATAATTTATCTCATTCCTTGGAGCAATCTGTAGAAACCAATTAGTTTAACATAAAGCAATTTGGTATGGATACATACAAACATTACCAAAAATGTGTCCTTCTCATCTGACTTAGTTTGGTGTTTCATAAAACTTGGAAGAGAATGTGAACAGTTTTGTTGTCTCTATTTTTTTCTGAATGTTGCTGTAGTTTTTCTCTTTTCAAGCAAAAATATTAGACATTATGCAGCAATGTGGCATTTTCGCAAAGAACTCAGTCAGTAGAAACTCCTTTTGCTGATATGTACTCTTCATGCTAATGGCTGATTAAGGGTGATCATATTCATATTTTCTTTTTCATGTTGGTAAAGAATAATTTACCAAGACTACATTCAAAACTGTCTTGGGGTGTATGTAAGGCAGCAGTAGATACAGGTGCACAAATTCCAAGCTTATATCAATTCAAAAACAATGCAAATATATAGTTTGGGTTAGAAAGCAGCAGAGCTGTGTTCAGATGGTAATGTACCATGTGAGCTTGACAATGCAACTTTCAGATGTGATCTCATTGATAAAAGTCAGCTTAAAATAAGACCAGAAAAGTTATCTTTAAAATTGTTTTCCAAGACTTCTGCTTTTGGAGAACGCTCAGATAGATACACGTCAGATGAATCTGCATCTATACCACAGTTAAACTAAAATTTTGCCTGTATATGAAAAATATTTGCAACAGAATTAGTGTTGTAAAAGGTGGAAAAAGTGAATTTTATTGATGTAGCACTGCAGCAGAATTGTCCTCTGAATTCAAGACTAGTTATTTCAGGAATAGATTTGTTTAAAATATTTCTACCAACATGGCGATTCAGACTTTGCTTTTCTACCTAAAAAGACTCAGAAAAGAAAGGAAAAAAGAGTAGACTAATGACTAAAATAATATGGCTAGCGGTCTTGAAAACACGATGTTGTAGCTCAACTTAGTTATATAGAATTAGGGAATTTTAATAGTGCTATTTGGTGATAAAATAAATATCTGTTTAAAATGACATTTCATAATGGTTTATGTTTCTAGCCTCAAGTCACTTTCCTATGGAAATCTACAACCCGATAAAGTATACTTTTCATATGCTTATGTTTCTTACAGTGGCTTTATTCTTACGTTAGTGGTGTGTAGCTGGAGTGAGTCACTTTTGAATTGGGTTCATTTGTGCTTGGGTAATATTTATCTCCTCAAGAGCCAGATTTTTATCCATTTAAAAATACATGATATTGTTAGTAGCATTTAAGGGTCAGCTAGTAAAAAGAAGTCAACAGTGATAACACTGCCAATTATATTTAACAAGCTTTGAGAGTGTGTAGTAGGTATAACACGAGCCAAAAGAAACGTAACGGCCTTATCATGCCTTTTAGAAAAAGAAAAATTGCTTTTTCTTCCTGTTCTCCCTCATTTCTAGAAGACTTTTGCTGTCTGTACTACGTTAGCTGCCAAACTGAGGTCTTCCTGTTTCTCCTCAACTTCTTCATGGTGGTACTGTGCACTTGCTGTCCCATGAAGACTTCCTGATCTTTAGGTGTTTAGAGAACAGGGTAACCCTAGCCACCTATTGCACAACTCACATATTTTTATGAGAGGTTGTTCTCAGTGCACAGAAGCTTACATTAACTCCCCAAAGAGGTAAAATAAGGCACTATTTTTTTTATATCTTTGCTCGTTTGTGGGGACTTCTTGCAGGGAAAAATTTTCTGTAGTTTAACTTTGTTTTAATAGCAGTATCTGCTAGTTACTAGTTCCTGTCCAGGAGTTTCAGTGTTGTTTTTAGGCTCTGCTTATATAGTTACAATAATGATAACACCAAGCCTAGGTCAGAAATTCATCCTCTGCTTTCAAAAAATGATGTGTATCTTCTAAAGATTCTGAATCACAGAAATTTAAAGACAATACTAATATGCTTGGCAAACTCAGAATATTTCACTGGATATTAAATAAAAATCAAAAGCTTTTCTAAAGGTAATGAGTGCATATCATGAAAGCTTGCATTTACTATTCACAAGATAGCTAAATTTGATATACAGATGAGCTAATGACACTGTGCTTTCAGGAAAGACCTGAGGACAAATACGTATTTTAGATCCGGAAGCTTTAAGTGAGTGATAATAGCACCATGCTTTTCCTTCAGCATTATTATTGGTGTGCAATTGACTTATAGCTCCAAGGCACTGGAAGGCCATTCACACTAATGTACGTACAATAAAGTATGAAGTGAGCATCTTTGGGAGTGCAGGGATGAGCTGAGCAGGTTTATGTTCCCTCATGACTTTCTGAGTCTCACCTGAATACGTTTTGAACTTAGATAGCAGACTCGTTGTTTTTACTGCAAAAACTTTGTTTCTCTTTTACTTATGCCTGCTACCATTTCTTCTTTCTTTTGAAGTTTACGTACTTTAATGATTCTATTATGTAACATGTGATTTCTATATTTCATTTCAAGACCTGTGAATTCTTGGAAGACTTCACAAACCATGTAAATTTGTGAAAATATAACTTCATGTACATCTGAAGTATTCTGTAGTCTGCAGTGGTAGAAAAGGGTACGTAAAAGATTGAGCTTCAGGAATCAGATGACAAATAAAACGAAAATAATATCTGCTGCAATTTATTTTTAATTCTCACAGTACTAAGTTAGTCTCATGAAATAGAGCCACTGTAAGACCCACAGGTATTCGAATCCCTAGTTACAAAATGTTAATGGTGGCTTTCTGCAATAAGACATACTTCTGTAAATCATCTTGCCTTTCTATTTAAGGCTAACTGATTCATTTTACTAGATTCTTTTTGGACTCTGATAGGGAAAATCCAGTTAAATCTGGGCAAGGGTCTTCAATAAACCACTGAGAAACTGGAATTGTTGCTTTCATAGAATCATAGAATCATAGAATGGTTCAGGTTGGAAGGGACCTTAGAGATCATCTTGTTCCAACCCCCCTGCCATGGGCAAGGACACCGCTCAATAGACCAGGTTGCCCAAACCCCCATCCAGCCTGGCTTTGAATACTTCCAGGGAGGGGGCATCCACAGCTTCTCTGCGCAACCTGTTCCAGTGTCTCACCACCCTCACAGTGAAGAATTTCTTCCTTATATCTAGTCTAAATCTACCCTCTTCCAGTTTATAACCATTACCCCTTGTCCTGTCATTATCTATCCTTGTAAAAAGCCCCTCCCCAGCTTTCCTGTAGGCCCCCTTCAGGTACTGGAAGGCTGCTATCAGGTGCCCCCGCAGCCTTCTCTTCTCCAGGCTGAAGAGTCCTAACTCTCTCAGCCTGTCCTCGTAGGGGAGGTGCTCCAGCCCTCTGATCATCCTCGTGCCCCTCCTCTGGACCTGCTCCAACAGCTCCACATCCTTCTTGTGTTGGGGGCCCCAGAACTGGACACAAGACTCCAGGTGAGGTCTCATGAGAGCAGAGTAGAGGGGCAGAATCACCTCCCTCGACCTGCTGGCCACGCTTCTCTTGATGCAGCCCAGGATGCGGTTGGCAGCCCTTCCTATGTAAACACTGTGCAAAAAGGACTTTAACTCTACTAGTCTTATAGTGTATTGGCTCTCTGGGACATGGAGGATGATTTCTTCCTCTTTCTTGCTCATTTAAGTTGTTCAATAGAATTTTCTGCTTCTGATAGCTTTTGATGTGTGCAAACAGATTGTGTCATCTCTGCCATCTGGGAACAGGTCTGTATACTGTCGTAGAAGAGTGTGAAAAGGGCCAGGAGGAGGAAGACTAACAAGAAAAGAAACTGCTTAGTTGCCTTCCAAGTTTTTTCATGAAAGTTTAAGGAAGTAATCCACAGTCTGAGGAAAGAAAGTGTTGACCACTTAAGGAGACTGTACACATCTCTCCGCTGTTGAAAGTGGACTAGGAGGTCAGGAGGCACCTCTGAACCTGGCCCTTGCAGATTATCTCCTCCCACTGCCTGGCTGTAGCGCACTATGGGCCTCTGCAGGTGTCATGTGGGCAGATTAACTGATCCTACTCTGGCCCAGCCTGAGAGCTGGAAAGACAGCTCAATCTTTGTCTTATCTGTTCCGTTGGGGGACCCACCCAGATGGAGGGCAGGCAAATGTAAATATCTTAGAGCTTGATGAGCATCATCTTTTAATATACCAAGAGATGAATAAAGAAGTGCTTGCCTTATCCAGAATGGTGCACAATTCTTTGGCTTTAACTTACAGAGTGTCATCCCCTTTGAACCATGCTGCTTTTAGATTACTTAAATACATCTTTGCACAATGGGGCATATCAGCCCATAATGGGTCAATATCCAGTGCTTGTGGCTCTTAAAACTCACTCCCATATGCGTTTTTTGAAATGAAATCTCATAATCCTGTTCCTCAAATTTATGTTTCAATTAAAAGCAAAGTAGCTTCTTGCAAACTTTATTTCTCTTACATGGCTTTTATATCTTGGTTTTATCCTTCTATGCTTCATTTTATAACCTTATCAATCATTAAATTTCAACTCTCTAGCGAGTTCAGCAGACCAACAAAGGAAGCCAAATGCACATATCACTACCATGCTCACTAATAAAAACAAATGAGCTCTTAGGGAAAGTTAGCAAAATTGTTTGATTACAGAGGATCTCACAAAAAGCTGTGACAAAGCCATGGCAGATCTGAAGGAAGGTTTAGGGAGGTCCTGAGCATGTCAACAATCCTATTGCTGGTGAGAGGAGCTAAAGCCCTATAATACCATAGCTTCTTTAGTAATGACATCCCTATGACTTTACTAAAACAATATATAGCTGAAAGATGTCCCATGTTGATTGGATTAACGATCTATGGCCTGAATCTAAGCATCTTTAAAATATTTTTGAGTTGTTCTTGAAAATGCGTAGACCCTCTGAATGTTCATCACAGAAACAGATACACAACAACAATAACAGAAAAATCATCGTNAACAAGCCCAGCTCCCTCAGTCTGTCCTCACAGGGGAGGTGCTCCAGCCCTCTCATCATTTTTGTGATCTCATCACAAAATCTCATCACCCCTCCTCTGGACCCTCTCCAACAGCTCCACATCCTTCCTGTATTGGGGGCCCCAGACCTGGATGGGGTTCGCACTGATTTTCACAGAGACCACAGGTGTCTATGTAAAAAAAGTGCCAAGCTATTTAAGTAATTGCTTCTATTACCTGATATTTTGCTATGCAATTTGTGTAAATAAATATAAATTTAGAAATATGTCTCTTCTGGTTTCTTCTTTTTCTGAAATTATCTTGTTTGGATGAGATTTCCATCCCACTATAGGCACCTTTAAAAATTGCCTACTCTTTTTCAAGGACATTTGTGTATCTAACAGAGATTCAGGTGGTAATCTGATTGCCTGGGGATTTTATCAAAATCAAATGGTGCTTTGAACTTTCTGTCTTTACAATTTCATGGTTTTGCAGTTTAGATTTTATGAGAGTTTGCTTTTCTCCTCTTACTGGCTGACCTGTTGTGACATTGTAAAGAAACATAGACTTGCACGCTTCTCAGAACACAAGAGTTTCATTCTGTGATGAGACAGGAATGAACAACTAAGAGACTGTTGTTAGTGTGATGCAATCTGATGAGGCTTCTCTAGCTAGGGATAGATCTTTACAGATTGGAAAAGAAAATATATTTAAGTCAGTGTACACTGAGATAAACTTCAGCTTCATATAAAACTCCTGAACTAGACGTGCACAATATCTCATACTCTGTCAAATAAATAATATGTATTTTAAGAAGTGTCTGCAAAAGCATTTGAAATGATACATTTTAGCAGCTTTAAATGAGCTGTCCAAGTAAGTCAAATAATCTGTCCTTTCTTCCTCCTCCCCCCAGAAAAAAGACGGGAAGAAGAGGAATGAGGAAGGGAAAACTTCTAATATGTAATCATACAGTGAAATGTCCTTTAAAGTGTCCTTTTCAACCTCTGTCATTTGACAACTGGAATACCATATATCTTGTAGCAAGTTCTGTATTCTAGAAGGTTTGCTGTTGAAAATAACTTTCTCCACCAGCAAAAAGCAGAAACAATAGTAACAAAAATTTTGCTGCAGTGTATATTCTTTGGTTGAAACCTACAAATTCAGAGAAAGGCATATGTGTGGTCCTCATTCTAGCCTTTATAAGAACTGCAGCTGAGGGACTCTGCAGTAATTGTCACTGGCTATCCTTGCTCCATTTCTTTTGTTACTGTAGTGAGACACACTGATTTAAAAATACTGACCAAATTCCAGTCTAAACAGGCAAGAGGAGCTCTTCATAGGAAATGAGTACAGCATTCACTGAATTTGTGCAAAAGTCTATGAAGACCATTATGGGGAATACACAAACAGTTGATATTGAATCCTCCTTGCAGCAACTAACCTCTGTGAGATGAGTGTTGAATGCACAGGCCTGCTCTGAAATCTGTACAGGTGATGAGAATCCACTGAGTCTCCCTGTGAATGCGAACCATGCAAAATTAGTAAGTGAAGCTTCACATGTTAACTCTCCATGACTTAATGCTGTTAATCCACTACGCGTTGAAATTGCATTCAAGTGCATGCATACCAGTGTTAGAAATTCTGGCCACAAACTTTTTGTGTGAGGATACGTTTAGTTAGTCTTTTAGAAAAGATGCGTTGTGAACTTTGGACTTTCTCTGTCATCCCTTTGTGTTGCAATTCTGTCACAGTAATAAGCACATTTGCAGATAGAAGACAAAGTAATGATTCATCGTAACTGATTCTGGAAAGTTAGAACAGTGATACTATTATTATTTTTCTATCATAGTCTCCTTCTAGAAAAGCAAAAGAATATGTTGGATTTTCTCTTTGCTTTTTGGGATTTTTTTATGCTTTCAGATTCTGTTGGTTCCACTTCTGCTTCATACAGTGGGGATAAACACCTTCAAAGCTTCCCACAAGTGATGTGTGCTGCTCTTTAAGTATTAATTTCTCCTAGGTTTAAATGTGTGAGACAATAGTTAAATTTAGCCTACCGTGTTGTGAGTTAGCCTTAGATGGCTGCCAGATACCCACCTTGCTGGTGCCACACTCCTCCTCCTCAGAACAGGGGGAGCAGATAAGTTGAAAAAGCTTGTGGGTTGAGATGAGGGGAGGAAGATCAATTACAGTCATGGACAAAACAGACTTGACTCAGAGAAGATTCATCTACTGCCAGTCAGAGTAGGATACTGAGGAAGAAATCTAGAAATCTTCCTACTTATCATATTTCTTCTCAGACACAACCTCACTTCTTCACTCCCAATTCTTCTACCTTCTTATTCCCCTCTGAGGAGCACTGAGGGTTGGAGAACAGGGTTGTGGTCAGTTCATAATGCTTTGTTACTCCTTCCTCTATATACACTTGCCCTGCTCCATTGTGGAATCCCTCACATGGTATACAGCCCTTCACAAACGGATTCACTGTGGATCCTTCCAATGGCTTCAGCTCTCCAAGCACCGCTCCAACATGGCTCTGTACCATGGGGCTCATCCTTCAGGAACTGCTTCAACATGGATCCCCATGGGCTGGAGCTGGGCCCAGGGCCTGTTCCTGCAGGGGTTCGCCATGGCTGCAGCCTCCTCCAGGCCACATGCGCTGCTGCACCATGGGCCCCTCCATGGCTGCACGTGGAGATCTGCTCCGTGTGGTGCCCATGGGCTGCAGGGGGACAACCTGCTCCACTGTGGGCCTCTACTGGGCTGCAGGGAGTTTCTTCTCCACACCTGGAACACCTCCTGCCCTCCTGCACTGACCTGGATGCGTGCAGGGCTGCCTTTTTTTCACTCCTCTCTCCCAGCTGCTGTGCAGCCTTTGTTTTCACAGAGGCATCATGAAGCTTTGCTGATGGTCTCAGCTTTGGCCAGCACTAGGTCCCTCCTGGAGCCAGGTGAAACCAGCTGTGTCCAACATGAGTGCAACCTCTGGTATCTTTTCATAGGGGCCACCCTTACAGCCCCCTGCCAGTACCAAAACTTTGGTATGTAAACAGATGTGTTTACTGACTTGTAAGATAGACCCCAGTTGTTCTTGAATATTATAAACTTCAGGAGGAAAGAAGGAAAGAGTACAAGTGACAACTTAATTAAATAATTATGAATACTAGACTGTAAGGAATTCCATTTCTGGAGGGTTTGTACGCTAAAAGGACCTAAAATGTGTAGATTACACTGCTAAAACTATTCAAGTTTGAGTAAAAACCTGATTAAAGTTGTTGCCAGTTTAATAATATTTTCGAAGTCAGAGGTGAGCAATTGTGCTTAATCATTTGCATGCATTTAAGACGTCTACAAATAGCTTTTGTGCATACACAAATCAGATATTTATTCATGCATGCGACCCAGTAGAAAACTAGCTGGTTATTTGCTTATGCAGATGCCTTGTATTTACATCCCTCAACTGGGAATTTGCACAAAAATTTTCCATGTGTAAATGTTTAAGCTAATTGTATACACCTAACTAAGTTTATGGCTCTGAAAAATCAGAAGATAAGCTATTTTCCTCATGGTGCCACAGATTGGGCTGTGTGAACATCAGTAATGTTCTTTAATAAGAATTTGCCTGAAAATTATCTAGTGATATTTTTTGTGAGTTGACATCTATTAAGCTTTATTTAGGCTAAACTTCCAAGTGCATATCTTCTTCATTCAAAATGGAATATCACATGCAAGCCTTCACTGGTCTTAAACACTGTCATAACCTCGTGAATTAGTAAGAGAACCACTGAAATATTTACAGGCCATGAATGTTTTTCATAGCCCAACCTCTGAAAATAATGTTCTGTGAAATCCCAAAACAAGTAGTTAAAAGATATTTTTTGGATGTCAGAACTGGAGAAGTTCAGTAAATTTACTACCAATATCCGTCTAAATCAATAAACTGAGCCAAAACATAAGATCTGTTGGTTTTGTACATAAAATTTTTGTCACTGTAACAAATGTGCTGCATATACCTATGTTATGTTTGCTTATATGCCTGTGCTTTGTTTGTTAGGTATGCCTTGTCCAAATAGTGTTATCTCATGAAACATTCTGCATGTATCATCATAAACTGGGTCAAGATTTTCAAACCTGTGGGACAGAGTCTATGGAGAGGAAGCTTTGTCTATAGTGGCATAAGAAGTCTTATTAGAATGTTATTTTGGTTTTGCAGCTTACTAGGTGTTTATGGAGCACAAAAACATGTTGCATGGAGTAATTTCTTTCAATTAGAAGGACCATTTAATTGAACAAAAAGCTTTACCCTGAGGCCACAAGAAGGATGGCAAGGCTAGCAGGGCATTACAGCTTGTGTTTCAGTCCCCATGTAGCTTACTAAGGCTACGTTTTGAATTATGATTTTTTTTCACGTAAATGAGATAAATTCAGCACTTGTTTCAGCCAATGGGATGCATACTGTACTAGATTTGTCCAGCTCTCCAGTCTGTCCAGATCTTGCTGAATGGCAGCACAGCCTTCTGGTGTGTCAGCCACTCCTCCCAACTTTTTATCATCAGCAAACTTGCTGAGGGCACGTTCTATCTCTTCATCCAGGTCATTGATGAAGATGTTGAACTGACCTCAGGTGAACACTGCTAGCTACAGGCATTCAACTAGACTTTGTGCTGCTGTTCACAACTCACTGAGCTCTGCCAGTCATTGGGATTTTTGGCCTTGTGTGTTCATTAGACTGACAGTTTTAAATGGTTATTTCAATGTTTATTATTTGCTTTTTGCTGTATATATGTTGCAAGACTACTGTTAATCTATTTTAATTTGTGAATTAAGCAGCTGGATTTCCAATTTCCAATATTTCTCTTTTATCATCAGTGATTAATGACATCAGTGACTAATGATTAAAGATATTGAAGGTCTCTTCATTTAGCACATAAACTGTAGGAGGAATCAGAGAAAAAGGATCCTGACCTTGATGCTCTATTTATAAAGTACTGTCAGCAGTGGGAGCAGGAATCACAGCAAAGAAAGAGAAAGAATTTGTTAACTCTTTCATTGCAATAATGCCAAAAAAGTTAGCACTGTTTATATGTAATGCTATTAGTCTGACAAGATTTCTATAGCTCTCCCCATCCATTCTGTTTAAAATATATAATATTAAGTTTTCTGAGATCATATGTTATTTAAAACATGATGGTGATTTAATTTAATCTGTTATTCTTTGGAACTGGAATGGGCTAATATCCACATGCTCAATTATTACATCTCAGCTGATGAGTGGTAACTTCTTCAGATGAACTAAACAAAGTCTTTAATTATATGTACGTAGCCCAGAAGAAGAAGTTCCAGCTCATAAGTAATTCAGCAAAGAATAGCTTGTAAAGAAAGTTCAGAAAGGATAGAAGTCATTCCCATTTGTACAGTGGGACAACCATTAAAGGAGTACATTGCTTTTTACTTTGCAAAATGTAAGGCCAGAGAAGGACACCTGTCATTTTAAGAAAAGGCAGTCGGATTAAATAGGTTCCAGCTTGATACTGCTCGTCTGAGAATTAAGATGTTTTCCTTTAGGTTTCTTTCATCTTCCTAGTAAAAAGGCAATGGCAGTTTGTTTACCTCAGGTTATTTCAAGACTTATATTTCAAATACTTCAGTGTAGTCTATCTGAAAAACAGTATGGTGAATTTTTGCTGCTGCGTACCATTTCTTCAGAGTTGAAGCTATACTGCAGTGTCTTAAGATAAGCAGTACCACAGCCCATGCACTATAATAGGGGTCAAAAAATGTAGAGGGGAAGATGAATCCTTGTGTTTTCATTCAAGGCTAGCACAGAGTCATGCTGCTATGCAGACATTAATTTGCTTCTTTCTCAATCACCGCTACCTCAGGAGATATATATTTTAATCATGCAGCATGCAGGATCACTCTAACTACTTTTCTTCTTCTTCTTCTTTTTTTTTTTTTTTTGAGTCTTCTTGTTTTAATAGCATGACATTTTCAAATGCTAATCAAAGTGTGTGTTTACCACTATGCATATTTTACATAGCCAGTGCAAACTGACCTTTCTGCTGTGAAATAAACAATGGGGAACAGGAGTTTTGTTTTTCGTGGAATCATAGAATGGCTCGGGTTGGAAGGGACACCAAGGATCATCAGGTTCCAATACCCCTGCCACAGGCAGGGCCGCCAACCTCCAGATCTGGTACTAGATCAGGTTAGCCAGAACCCCATCCAACCTGGCCTTGAACACGTCCAGGGACAGGGCATCCACAGCCTCTCTGGGCAGCCTGCGCCAGCACCTCTCCACTCTCTCAGTGAAGAACTTCCTCCTGACATCCAATCTAAACCTTCCCTCCTTCAGTTTAAAACCATTCCCCCTTGTCCTATTGCTATCTACCCTTGTGAAAAGTTGGTTTCTCTCCTGTTTATAATCTCCCTTTCAATACTGGAAGGCTGCAGTGAAGTCTCCCTGCAGCCTTCTCTTCTTCAGGCTGAACAAGCCCAGCTCCCTCAGTCTGTCCTCACAGGGGAGGTGCTCCAGCCCTCTCATCATTTTTGTGGCCCTCCTCTGGACCCTCTCCAACAGCTTCACATCTTTCCTGTCTTGGGGGCCCCAGACCTGGACGCAATACTCCAGATTGGGCCTCACCTTTGCAGAGTATGGAGGGACAATCACCTCTCCCTGCTGCCACCCCTCTTCTGCTGGAGCCCAGGATGCCATTGGCCATCTGAGCTGCAAGAAGAGCACACTGCTGGCTCATGTTCAGTTTTTCATCCACCAGGGCTCCGAGGTCCTTCTCTGCAGGGCTACTCTCAAGGAGTTCTTCTCCCAATCTGTATATATACCTGGGATTACTCAAACCCAAGTACAAAACCTTGTGCTTTGCTTTGCTGAACCTCATAATGTTCACACAGGCCCACCTTTCGAGTTTGTCGCGGTCCCTCTGGATGACATCCCTTCCTTCTAACGTGTCAACCACACCACTTAGCTTGGTGTGATCAGCTAACTCGGTAGTTCTCCGAGTCCTGCTTCCTCCCTTTCTTATAAATGGAAGTGACATTTACCTTTTTCCAGTCACGGGGGACTTCGCCTGACAGCCACAACTTTTCGAATATGATGGAGAGCAGCTTGGCAACCACATCAGCCAGCTCCTTCAGGACCCTGGGATGCATGTCATCCGGCCCCATAAGACTTGTAGACGTTCAGTCTCATGCGGTAGTCTCAGACTTGCTCTTTCCTTACAGTGAGGGGGGGGGGATTCAGTCCTCCAGTTCCCACCTAGAGGCTCAGGAATGAGAGGTTCAGAGGTGTGATAAACATGAGAATCCTGGCTGCCAGTGAAGATTAAGGCAAAGAACTCATTAAGTACCTCAGCCTTTTCCATGTCTGTTGTAGCCAGTTCTCCTTTCTCATTTACCAGAGGAGGTACACTCTCTTTGGCCTGTCTCTTCTGGCCTACGTACCTATAGAATCCCTTCTTGTTAATTTTAACATCTCTCACCAAGTTCAGTTCCACTTTTTCTTTTTTCCTAATCCCCTGTCTGCAAGTCTGGACAGCATCCCTGTATTCTTCCAAAGGTGACACACCCTTGTTTCCACAGTCTGTACAATCCCTTCTTTTTCATCAGTTTGACCAGCAGGTCCTTGCCAAGCCATGCTGGTTTCCTGCCCCACCTGCCCGCTTTCTTATTCAGAGGGACAGAGAGCTCTTGCACTCTCAGAAAGGCATCTTTAAGGAGCAGCTGGCTTTCCTCCACTCGTTTGTCTCTAAGGACAGCTTTCCAGGAGATCTCATCCAACAATTCCTTGAACTGCCTAAAGTTCGTTCTCCTGATGTTCAGGGTCCTGACCCCACTCTTTGCCAGGCCCATGTTCCTCGAGATCGTGTACTCAACCAGGGCATGGTCGCTGCAGCCCAGGCTGCCTCCAGTCTTAATCCCTTTACTGATCTCCTCAGCACTGGTGAGCAACAGGTCCAGCAGTGGTTCACCTCTGGTAGGTCTGTCCAACATCTGAACCAGAAAGTTATTGTCAATGGAATCCAAGAGTTTCCTGGATCTCTGGCAGTTCGCCGTGTGGTTTTCCCAGCAGATATCCAGGTGGCTGAAATCCCTCATCAGGACAAGAGCCTGCAAGCGCAATGCCTCTTGCAGCTGAATGAGGAAGGCCTCATCACCAGGCTCCCCTTGACCAGGCAGCCCGTAATGGATCCCTACCACCAGCTGTCCTTTGTTGGTTCCATCCCTAATTTTAACCTACAGGCTCTTCACCTGTTCATGACTGTTTCTCAGAGGGAGCTCTTTGCAATCTATCCACTCTTTAACATAGGGAGCAACTTCCTCACCCTTCCTACCTTGCCTATCCATTCTAAAAACCCAATACCCCCCAATGATGGTGTTCCATTTATGTGAGTCATCCCACCATGTTTCTGTGATAACAAGAATGTAATTTTCTAAGTGCATCACAGTTTCCAACTCCTTCTGCTTATTTCCCACGCTGCGTGCATTGCTATAAAAGCACTTCAGCTGGGCTTTCTGACTCACCACCTTTCTACAGGAGCCCTCCCTCAAACCTCCAGGAGGAATATGAAGTTTTCCCCCACTGCTTCCTAGAGAGATGTTAGAAGATTTCAGATGGGAGTTGGCAAGGTTACCTCCTCTGATGAGTCCTCACAAGATCCTATGGGACAATTCAGAAGTTTTTCCCCACAATCTCCTAGAGCAACAGCATCCCCCAGCCCTTCTCTGTCCCATTGAACTCCACCCTCTTCCACCACCAAATCTACTTTAAAGCCCTAAACTACTCACTCAACCCTAGTGAGCCTCATTTTAACCCCTTCCCCCTTCTTACCTAGTTTAAAGCCCTCTCAACGAGCCCTGCCAGTTCCTGGGCTATGATCCGTGTTCCTCTTAGAGTCAGGTGAGACCCGTCTGCAGCCATCAGGCCAGGTGCTGAGTAAACCACCCTGTAATTTAGTTTGTTCTTACTTCAAAATTTAGTCTCAAAAGCCTTTTCTTTTCCACTGTGCGTCCATAGTGCTAGAAGGGCATCAGATGCGCAGACACTCTTGCAGTTTTGCTTCTGCGGTGTCACACGTTTCTTTTCTCCTTACCATTGTGGAAAGTCTGGAAATTGTACAAGAAAGTATTTTTGTGACACAGAATTGTCCTCTTTTAGTCAGCTGAAACTCACTTTTATGGCCATGACCCAATCCTCTGCTTCAACACCTAGCTCTGCCACACAGTGCCTATGTGATCTTAGACTTACTGCATTGTCTCACCAACCTCATGTCCTGCCTGTCGAACACTGGTAACAATGCTTCTTGCTTTCCACATCCATCCCTTTTTTTTTGATAGCAAGCAATTTGGAGTGGGGAGTGTCTGGTACTGTGTCTGCACAGCACTTGGCACAACAGGACCTCACTGTTTGAAATCTTGCATGCATCTGAAATGCAAGCAGTAGAGGGTAATACATAATAAATCTTACCCAAACTCTCCCAGAGGACTTGCCTTTCCAATGTTGTTTTAAGTGGTGGCAGTGAAGGCACTGTATTTAGTAGGGGAGACAAACTTTCCATCTACAAAGTGAGGGAAAAAAGGTACATTTTTCTCCACTGAACATGAGCTTCACCTCTGACTGGGAGGATTGACTTTTATGAGTTGAAGGGCAGTTTATTTTCAAGGCCATTCTGCCTTGGCTTCTTAGCCATAGCTGCAATCAAGGATGTCAATCAGCATTAGCTGTAATTGTTTTATGATAGAGAGCTGGAATGAGGCCACCAATTCATTTCCTAGAGGCCACAAAGCGGCCATCTAATTGTCACAATTTTCAGTCATTGCTGACCTCAGGCAATTTCATGCAGTTATCTAGAGGTAAAAGCTCCATATGTCATTACCTGGCAATAAAGCCATCTATGCCTTCAAATCCTCACTTCTCAAAAGATCTTTGGCCTTTTCTGCGCTTCCTCATGTGCTTAAGGCAGCTGTTTAATACAACAACGGAGAAGCATGACCAGGGAGGCACAGATGCAGTCAGCCAAGCTGCCACCTGCCCCTTTGCAGAGTTTTTTCTGCTACATGGCCTGAGGAAATAGAGCAGCTATAAGTCGCTTGAATTTCACCCAAAGAGGGAGACAGTATTTATGAAAGCCATTCAACAAGTAGCTGCAGATTGCTTTCTTGGGAGCTGGTATTCAGAGAGCATTAGTAGGCATCTTTCTGTTAGCTTGATATTAGCCTTAGCATTAGCTTGATACTGTGTTGGGGAGCATTGACTCTTTTGGGCTTGACCGGGAGGCCACTTCTTTTCTATTTTTGTACGGATTTCCATTTTTTTTCACAGTGAAATGTTTGTAAAATGATTGGGTTTTGAAGTTAGGTTTCTATTAAGCTGTAAAAGATGTTTGAAAAACTTACAGAAAATTTTACCCATGGAGACACTTTTGAATGCTGTCTTTGACTGGTACTCTCTTCATCTTTCCGTTTCCTCTGTTGCATTTATGTGATGCAGCAATCAAGGTTTCCTAAATGTAATTCATTGTTTTCAAAAGTAAGATAGTGGTATCTCTGGTTACAGCAAGATGCTTTGCCGTGGAGTAAAGCAAAGCAGGATTTGAGTTTCAAATTATTTTGAGTAAAAATATTGCAGTCAACATTGTATTTTAATTTTTGTGTAACAGATAAAAAAGAAATCCAACTTTAAAAAGCCTCAGAACATCTGAGGCTGATTTTTTATCTATGTTATAACATATATTACATATATATTACATATATAGCATATATATGTTCCAAACTATTGTTATTTTAGACAGATGTGTTGTCTGTCTTATGGGTAGTAGAAATAACAGTAGAATAACGTGAGAAAATAGAACATCATAATAATTTCGTATGACTTCCTTTAACTTAAATAAACACAAAATCGAACATAACACTGTGTTGTTCTTCTACCTACTTCATATGTTTTACATAATGTACCAAGCTCATGACAGTAAAAATAATTATCAGCAATGTCAAAACAAAACAGTACACCCCAAGAAAACAGTTTTAAGTCTATTTTGCAGCACTTAAAATTACTGAAATATTCTTTGAAAGAATTAAGCTACAAATTTATCTCAGCAAATGCTTGAATAACTGGGAAGAAGTAGTCAGGGATATATGAATCCACAGTTTCTGGATGCTAGGAGAACACAGCTGCAGATAGTATCCTTCCTTGTATGTTCTGTTTATAGCCACTTCCAGAATGAGAATAGTGGTCTTGGTTGTACCACTGGGCGAACCTGGCAGGATATTTTCAGAGTACAGGAAACAGAATATTCAAAGACTTCTCAACACTGGCTTCTAAATTTAAAGTGCAGATTTGTTGGATTTATTTTATTGCATTTTATTAGAGCAAAAATATTTTACTTCTGTATGGTACCTTACTGTTTCTCTGCTCCACAGAGATGCCGTCTTGTTTTATTTCTTATTGTCTTGAATTTCAGATTTTCTCTGCCTTTAGGCATGAGTTACTTTTATAAAATGCAGCAGGATCAAGACAAGAAACCAACCTATGTTAGTCCTTATTAGAATATAAATAGGCATAAGCTTCTTGTCTGATAGCTCTACGCACTGAAACCGAACTTTCACAGGCAAGCAGATATGCCATAATACAACATTTAGAATAAAAAAAACAGTTATGGTTGGAAAACTAAGTTAAATATCTCTTCTAAAAATTTTATTGCCTCATCCTAGAATGGATTTTTGATATCTTTTGATGGAAAAATAGCAATTCAACTAATTTCTGTTTTATCTTTTAAAATACTGAATGATTTCTGGTTGGCAGGGATGGATCAGGAGTGACAAATCAGATTAAACAGTATTTTTGGCGACTTAGGTCATTCTATGCCTACTGCTTTTTCTTCTGTTACTTTCCCTCTACTTTAGTTTCTGTCAAATACATGGAAGTTCAACGCTGAATGGTTTTTTTCAAACTAAAATTTTTAAGAAGTATAAGAAGCTTTAAGTGTCACTGTATTTTGAGTGGCTGAAGAATGAGAAGAGGAAAGAGTGTGAATTCAGATTTTTTCTCCTTTTTAAGAGACTGAAAAGAGTTCCTATCAATTTCATCAGCAAGACGTTCAGAAGTCTCTGATGCAGTAGCACAATACAAGCATAGATTGGAACAAGAAATGTTCATTTTCCTCCCTCAAGCCTTATCTCCTGAAAGTTATTCTTGCTTATGACTTGAACAGTACTTTTATGAACAAATCTCTGGACTGGAACTGAACTCTGGCTCAGGAAACTCATGCTGGTTTAGATTAAGGATCCACTGAAGAATATTTTTATTAAGAATCGTAAAATGTGAAAGACCAGGAGAAGTGATAGGGAAGTCTAGAAGGGCTGTCTTTGCTATGTCGGTTGTAGCTCAGGAAGACATATGTAGTCTTGCCTGAGTAATCATAGCAGTGTGCTTTTCAGTGCTGGCCTCAGTCATGCTCACATTTTCCATCTTGTCTCTCTTCTGTCTTGTTAGCCTGCCTATTGCATCATTTATTATTCAAGATGCTTTGGAGCTGCAAGTGCCCAAGACTTGAAGCCTAAGAATCTTAATTAACGTCCCTGATTTCCACTCATATAGCCAAACCCAGTCACTCCCAGGTTGAAAGACTCTTTCCATGGCTTCATTGCTAATTTAATTTCGTTGCTCAGTAGTCAAATGGTATCTGTATGCAAAAAGATGTCTGAACCAGAGACCATATTTTACAGGAGGAAGACAGTCAGTTTACTTGTCCAGACTGAAAGGCAAGGTGTTTGCTTGTTCTGTTTTGTTTTACCTCTGCAAACATAAAAGTAACGCAAGACATTGATGAAAATGGGATTCTTCTCTCATACTGCAGTGATGAGTAGGATTCCAGTCTGACAACATGAACTGAGATTTGGAAAAAGAGATCCTTCCTCTACTCGTTCAAGAAAATGGCCCTGATACTTCATGTTCTGCTATTTATGCAGTCCTTTATATCCAGATAAAAACAGGTATAAAATGCAATCACTTCAGTCTTGTTCTCTTACATCCGCTTTGTGCAGACATAAATCATGCATGAGTTGCTTAGTAGGGAAGAATCAGGTCTGAAATATGTATGTTTTATGAACTTCAGTAGGTTTCTGTGAGTCAAAGCTGAGCTGGGAGAAAATGAACTGTTAGTCTGAACACTGGGGAAAAAGCAGTACTTCAAGGAACTCCAAACATTGCAATCTGTTGTGTAAAATATCTCATGAGCTTTGTCAAAAGCGATCTGAAATGTCACCTGCTCAAGTTCTCAGTCCTCCAGTATTAATTCTTTTTGCCCTGGGACAGCATTAGCCACCACTTCCCTTGGCTCCCCTCCCCATCACCAGAAAGGGAAAGAGCACATGAATGTGCTGCAAAAATCCTTTGTCTTCTGCTCTTTCAGTACAACTTACAGCTAACTTTTCCTGGAGATACATATGACCACAGTCTGTTCTATTTCTCACATGTGCAAAAGTTAATTTTGAAGAGCAAGCAATGAACCAGGGAGAGAGAAGGGGAAGGCAGAGTCTCAGCCTTCCTTTGGAGTCTCTTTCATGGAAGCTGCTGAGTTTCATAGCTCATAAAAAATTTATGATATTGTTTGAAGAATAAAACAACATGTATGTGCCTGCTCTCAGCCTTTAGGAAAGAGAAAAATTCCTCCTGGATATGATTTATATTCATTGTATAAGCTTTCTTGTGGTGAGTAAGTCAGTGAGAATAAAGATGGGATGGAAAAATGGTTTGAAAAAGATGTTCTGTGTTGTAGCTCACAGCTTTCATCGTGCTGCAGAAATCTGATTTATTTTCATACTTCACTAACAAGGCTCTCTGGTGAGATGGATGTTAATCTCCACAGACTGTTCTTCCCCTGGAAAAAAACATATTCCTAGAAGATATTTTTTAATGAGCTATAAGAAGTAACATATTCTTATCTGTGCCTCATATTAAAATGAAGGCAGTCAACTTCTTAAGACTCTTTTACTGTACAGTTAAAGAGAAAAAAACAATCAGAAATAAGAAGTACTTGCAGAAATGGTCTTAAAGGTTATTACCTTTTAATTCCAAAACTTTTCTTCTGGCTTCTGGCTTTTT
>WBMW01006255.1:869834-901105 GCA_013396635.1 Penelope pileata | reverse complement strand
GAGGGCGTCCTGTTCCGCAGCTCTAAGTGGATCCTTTTCTTCATGTCCATGGCCGCGGGTGGCGGGAGGCGCTCGCTGTCCCCGGCTCCGCTCGTGTGGTGACACCGCCGCAGACCCCCGCGCGGCGGAGGGACTTTGAGGGCTCCACCAGCGCCGCTCGGAATCCCGAGCCCAGCGCCGCGGCGAACACTAACCTGATAACTGCGGAGGCGGGCGCTCTCGGGGCTCCGGCCTGACGGGCGGCCGGCCCAGCCAATCGCCTCCCCGCCGCGCTCGCGCTCAGCCNGGCCCTGCGCGGGGCCGGGGGGCGCTGAGGGGTTCTGTGGGGTTTTTTTTAGGGGAGGGAGGTGGATTGTGAGGGGCAGAGCGGGGCGGGAGGGCCCCGGTGGTGCTGAGGAGCGCGGCTCGGTCGGTGTTCGGCTCCGGGAGCTGCTGCGGAGCTGTTGGCGGCTGCTCCGAGGGGAAGTGCCCCCCGAAGCCCGGGGTGAGGCGGCGGGGAAGGGCCCGCGCTGCCAACCAGGGGTGAGTTCTCCCTGCTCTTCTGCCAGGCCGGGCTCCTGGAACGAGGTGCCAAATATGTCCTGGCAGGGCTCGCTGTCTGCATCGCTCCCGTCCTGCTGCTGGCAGAACCCCGCACCCTGGAGGCTGGCGGTGGGCTGAGCAGGTGAGAGGCAGCGCCCGTGGGGCCCCCATAGGGCCCCCCCCAGCCCTCCATGTGCCTGCTGAGTCCCCGTGCCCTTGGCTGTGCCTCAGAGGCAGTGTGAAAGGCTGTGAGAGTTGTTGGAAACATCTGGTGTTTGTTAGCAAAGGATGGAACTGCTGGAAGGCTGTCTCATGGAAATGTTTTGATGTACAGGATGGAGATGTGTGCTGTGCCCACATCACCTGCATGATCCATGGGGGGAGCAGTGCACGGCTCAGCACGCCGTGGGAGTGAGCATTGGCAGAAGGGTCGAGCTGGATCCAACTTAAGGTAAAATGATGTAACCTTAACCTCACAGCACTCCTTTTTGCAGCAGGTTAATATTTCGTTGTGATGATTTTCTTTGTGATGTTTTTTTGCTGATGATTTAGTACCTCCCTATGGTTTTGCTGTAATACTGTTGGATTTTTACTCTCTCTGTGGCATGGATGAGTTGTTTTGTTCAGTGACATTGGTTTCAACATGCTGAAAGTTACCTCAGCATGCTAGAAGTGTTTTAGAACGTGAACTTTCCAAAGCTTTCGGGCTTTTGGCGAATTTTATTTTAGCTCTGTTTTAAATTTTCCTCTACAGGTGTGGACAAAGGTGGTCCCTGGCCTGAGGCTTCACCAAGGAGGGCTTGGTCTGCAGTTGGATTTAATGGCACAGGTGGAGATCTTTGGAAAAGCAAAGTATCTATAAGTATGACCATCATCAAAATAAGTTTCTGAGAATCCAGAAGTGATTTTTTTTTTTCCTTTTGCTTTCTTCCAAATAAGAATGCATTCTTTAAGTTGTAAACTACCCTGCTGTGGGATATTGGGGGAAATTTATTGAAAGTTGAAAAGGAAATGTTTAAAGCTGTTGATTCGTCTCCTCTGCACCATACAAGTATATCCTTCTTGTATTGTAAGGATTTTGAAGTCTTGAAAGCTGTTAGCAGAACTAAAAATGCGTGGAACTATTCCAGAGGTCAAATATTGAAGTGTCCTCTCACAAGGGTACGTGGGTTTTAGGTATCTTTGCAGAGTACAGCTTTTCTTAAAAACAGTTTTAATGCCTGGTCAGTGGTTTGTCTATTACATTTAGGATACAAGAAAAGTAAGTCTGCTTAAAAATTGATTTGATGATGCTGTAAGATTACAGTTTTGCTCTTTTTGTCATAGAGGAAAACTGTTACATTGTGATGAAGGAATACAAAGTCTCAGTTGGGGAATTTTTATTGTGTGTTTCTGTGAAGCGAGCAGTCACCTCTGTCTGTTCTGGTTGTCATTGATTAGAAATGCTGTGTGCTGACAAACGTGGAATCCTGTCTTGTCAGAGTCCTCAACAGAGCTGAGCAGCAGCAGCAGTCTAAGCTCTGCTTACGATCGTGGAAACTAGTCCTGAGGATCCCTGGTTGGTCTCCTGGAAGATGGAAATGCTCTGTTCTTGTCTGTGTCTTCTGGTTTTAAAGTTGGAGTACAAAGGAGTTAATGTTGTGAGTAATCCCTATGGTTACTGTTTGATTTTGGATGTGGTTCACTTATTTGCTCACTTTCTTCGTTGTTAAAAGTAATCTCTTGTTAGTTACATGATCAACAAATTCTAAGTACAGGTTTGCATGTAGAAGCTGGAGCTTTTCAGTTATTGCAGGGCCTGAGTTAAGCTTTTATGTGCTTCTGTATGGTTGTCTTTTAGGTATTTTCTTGTCTAGAATAAAAGCCATTGAGTGTAACTGCAATTAGACTATTTCATCCAGAATTTGTCTTTTGCTATGGATGCCACTGCCCCTCTTTTTTTTTTTTTCTTTTTTAAAAGCATGAAGTACTACAGCCATCCTTTAGCAGAAGTTCTGTATGAGGGGCAGCTGTACATTGAGCATATACATCATGTAGAACTCAGCAGGATTTCCCATGTCTGTAAAGTTGCTGGATAGTTGAGCATGTGCTGAAATGAGCTGCTGATTGTTTTCTGTCTCGTAGAATGCTCCTTTGTAGATCTGCTGGTATCTGGTTTGTCCCTGCTGCATCTATACAATGCATTCCTTCATGTTTTGTGTAATGTCTTCTTCAGTCATATCAGTGCATGTAGATTTGGGAACTGGAAAGAGAAAATTCTGTTCTTAAATTGTCCCTCTTCATGCTCTTACTTTTCCACCCCTCTGGTATCCAGGAGTTCTGGGGAAAAAGGACAAAAATGAGCATTGAGAAACTATATGCATGTTCTGACAGCACAAATGCATGCTTTGAGACCCTGAAAATCAGTATGGGATTGCTACAGGTAGAAAAAAAGTAAATGAAGACCTCAGGAATAAGCATGGAAGCTTAGTGCCATCGTGAGAGGCTTGGCTGTTGGTGTTGTGCCTTTTGTCTCTTACTCAGTTGTGTCATTGTGTAAATCTCTCCTAATAGGGGTGAGCAAGGTGCCAGCCCTGGGAAGTCGAAACCCAGAAGAGTTTTGTCTGCTCCTATTTGCTCTTGTATTTCATTTTTAATTTTTGAACTTGCCTAACTCCAAGGAGGATTACATTTAAACAATGTATCTTTCCATGTATCTTCCCTCTGGCCCATGAGCGATTCCCATGGATTCTGCATTGTTTACAGACACTGTGTGTTTGTGTCACAATATTCTGTTTTCTAGCATTGTTTCAAGTAAGAGATAAGGACTGAAGAAAGGTAATTTAAAGCAAGGTATTTAAGGAGAAGTGCTTGTCTTAAGATGCCAGATTGAGAAGAAGTGAATACTTCTGGTGTGTCTCAAAACTCAACTTTGTTCCCCCAGAGTTTCATGTGGAATGTTCTTTCTCCTTTTATTTGCACAACATCAGGCATACCAGCGGAGCCTAGAAATTCGTCATGTTTAGCAAAATGGGGAAAGAAATCAAGTTTCACACATTTTTGCTGGTTTACAGCAATAGGCTGATCAGTGTTTACTCATCAGCTTTCCACCTGCCACAACTTGTACACTAGTCTTTAAAACTGCTTTTTGCAACCATTTTTTCCCCAGTTCCTGATTGCCAAACATTTTTTATTTCTTGCCCAAACTATTGTTGTTCCTTTAGGAGAAGGTTTAGCTGAGTTTTGGAGGTGTGTTTAGTAGCAGGTGCATTACATATTGTCCCTGATTGTGAAAAGAATGCTTAACAGTATTTATGTTTATCCTTCAGTGTTTGACAAGCGATCAAGCTATTCCTCCTGTAAGCTGATAAATTTCTTTGTAATTCTTTTCCAAAGCATTAAGCATTTTATTATGAAGGTAGACTGGCGTTGTTACAGAATAAGTGATTTGTGGCTTTGATGCTTTGTATTACTGTGAGGATTCCTGTGCTGGGTTTGTTTAACAAATGAAAAAATAATTGTTCAACTTGTGGAGAGCAAGGGCTCCAGTTCTTGTGTACGCTTTGTGTATCTTGTAAATAGGCATTCATCCATTTGTATGGCTGTTGATCTTCCCTTTAAAAGCTGTCCTGTGCATAACCAACTTCAAAATTCTTATAAAGTCTCATGAATTAGACATTGTAATCTCAAAATATTAGATAGGCTTTCAGAGTTATTTGGGAGGGGAAAATGTGTGTATATAAGCTGAAGAAACAGCATAGCTCTGTAGTGAAATGAGTAGGCCATGCAGCTTTCCTGAATTTTGTGGAAAACCAAAATGCAATTAACTTGTTAAACATGTGATGCGAGGAGGAAAAGAAAATACATATTTTTAGCCTGTTGTAAATCTGTGTGTGGATCACAACAGAAGCAGGAAAAGAACCGAAGAGATTCTTGCAAAACCCCGATGAATGCAGCTGTGGTGTGGTGGGATAAAACAAAGTCAGAGGTAGGAAAAAAAGATGACAACTCGTGGTACAAACAGTTTAAGAAGATGGCGTATCAAAATGCAAATCCAAAAATGTGTGTCAATATATTTCATGACTGAAGAAGAAAATAAAGTGAATGATGATGTCAAAATGAAGCAGTATAAAATTAAGCTTATGGAAAAGTGTTTGCAGGAATGATTTAGCTGTTCCTGAAGATGACAAGAGATCTGGGGAGCTCTGCTGGAAACAGAAAACTCAGAGTTTCTTATCAAAGCCTGTATCTGTGTATGTTGGAATAAATGGAAAGTTTTTGGTTTGCTTTATTAAAATGACAGCTTTGGTAACTTAAAGCATGGAGGTCATTATGTCAGGTATTACAAAGCGTGGAGATCATTATGTCAGGTATTACTAGGCCTGCACACCAAGGGTGTGAATGTGGTTAAGCTAAAGGAGCCTTTGCTATTCCACTGGGGCATCAGGAGGATTTGGCCAGTTCTGCTNAAAAAAAAAAAGGAAAAGTACTAGCAGTTTTTATGCTTTACTGAATGATTAGGTTTTAATTTAGCAGAAGCACCTCAGAAGAACGGAGTGTATTTCTTTCTTACGCTCAGAATAAGAAGCACCTGCTGTAGAAAGAGCGTATTGCGCGAAACTTGCTGCAGTGGATGTGAGAGCTTTCCAGTCTGACAGTTTAAGTAGCGAAGATGGAAGTGAGGACAGTTCTTGGGCAGGGGACTTCAACTGGAATGTGATTCATGGGACAGACTGACGAGTGTAATTACCAGTGCAGCTGCTGTAGTGGCTTCTGCCAGCACTAAAAAAGCCTGTCATGGGCAGTGCTCCACTGGTCGCCGTGGAAGTGATAACGATGGGAGCAGCGGTGTGATGCCTGGCTCTGCTTGCCAGCTTCAGATCGGTGTGCACGGATGGAGCTGTTTCTTTCGGGCTTCAAATTGACATAAAACCTTCCCAGAATTTCCTAAACGGTTTAGGCTGGGGAAAAAATTTGGAGTTGGAGGTGGCAAGGTTTTGTTTTCTTTTCTGTAAAGAATAGTACAATGGCAGAGATACGAAGGGACTGAATTAATCTCATAATGAGGAAACCTGTCAAAGTCAGGCAAGGAAAACCAAAGCCTGAAACACCTTCAGTTTTAACATTTTCATCACACAGGGTTTTATTTCAGTAGTAAATCCATTTGTTTCAGCATTGTATTAAATAAGGCTTCTTAACTTTTTGCTGTGATAGCACTTCCCATGTGCCATTCTGTAATATTTGAAACCTCTGACCTATGGCTCAATACTCGTTTCCAGTTAAGCTGAATGAAACATTTCAGACTTGATCCAGAATGGAATCTGGGGAGAGGAGCTCCTGAAACATTTGAAGGGACAAGGGGGAGGGAGTGTTCTGCTAGACTCAGGCTTCTGTTTCACGTAAATTTCTAGATCAAGTGAGGAAAAGCCCTCACTGAAGAGTGAGGGAATTCTGAAATACTAACCACAAAACCTTCTTTTCTCTCGCTAAGATGTATCATCAAAACTCACTTCTCCAGCACTTGGTAAGTGCAATTTGTACTTAAATTGTTGAAGTGGATTGCCAAAGGTCGTCCATCAGTCTAGTGTCAAAGATGGCCCTAGAATTCAGGAACTCTGATTTCTGTATGGTCAGAGCAATTTATTTAACTGCCTAGCCCCAACATCTGCATTAGGAGGTCATGAAATTTCACCTGTGCAGTTGAAATAACCATTCTGTCCTATTCAAGGGAACGCTTAGCTTCCTTCCTAGCTGTTGTGAGCATCCATCCATCCATCCATACATACACGTGCAACATTCCTAATTTCTTTCAGTCTTATCCTCTTAAAAGAGGATCTTTTCAACTTTTTATTTGCCTTTCATTTCATTTTTCTCATTTCCATCTCCTGTTTTTAAGAACTCGCCTCCTTCAGTTTGTTCGGCGTTCTTGAGCAAGGGTGTTTGTGGTTTGAGTCAAGAAAGAGAGGGAATCACACGTTCCTGTATCCAAAGTTATCACAAGATTGTTAGTTAAATTATGAAAACGTTCCGTAATCGTTCCTCACTGTTGTCCCTGCTGACTGATGGTGCAAGTTCTACAGACTTAAATCCAGGCACAAGGTGAGTATTAAAATAACACTGCAGGGTTGAGCTCTGTACAGGAAGAGACTTTCTGTGCTTGTCCCAAGCACCTCCTGACTGCAAGCAGAGTGATGGTAAGTAATGTCCTTCTGTAGTTTGTGTGCAGCGTGTGTATGTATACACTAGGGTGCAGCCCTAAGAAAGTGACACTTTTTTGTGGAAGCTAAATTGCATATTGTCTTTGTCATAGGTGGTTGTTATGTATGGGATGAGAGTCACATGGCAGTGTTGAAAATGCCATTAAATATGAAGATTCTCATTTTGTCTGAAGGTTGTGGT
The DNA here is from genome assembly GCA_013396635.1 of Penelope pileata. Classification (NCBI taxonomy): domain Eukaryota; kingdom Metazoa; phylum Chordata; class Aves; order Galliformes; family Cracidae; genus Penelope; species Penelope pileata. Next base: position 894,205 of record WBMW01006255.1, on the reverse strand, counting down.
TGTTTTTTGGTTTTAATAATGAAAACCTCAAGCCTGAAAGTGGTAGTTCAGTCCTTTTCCCATGCCATCACTGAGCCTTTTTCCAATATGGAAAGCAGGGCAAGAACTGATTATTTTTTTAAAATTAAAATAATCCCCGTTTAAAACCTATGAAGTGAAAATAGTTCTAGGTTTAAGACAAAAAATACATTTTCAGACAGTATGAAAGGAGATCAGCTCACCCCAGCACAGGCTCTTTTTTCCCCTGAGCAATTGGGTATTTGCAGCCTCTGAAGGAGGTTAACAAATAGAATAATTCAGTTGGAAGGGACCTACAGAGGTAATCAAGTCCAACTGCATGACCACCTCGGGGCTGACCAAAAGTTAGAGCAGATTGTTGATAGTCATTTTGTTTTTGTGTTTTTTACCTATTGTAAGTGTGATGTGTGCCCACTGCTGGTTTTTTTTTTTTTTGCTATTACATAAATAATTCAGCACTTAAACTCTGAAGTAAATCACAGGTAGTGATAGGATATGAAACTCCTGTTTTACCCACCTCCCTGAAAGAGGATTTTGCAATTCTTCCTATGGTTCTGAATATCACTGGGGAGAGAGAAACCTGACCAATGGCTTGATGACTATGGTTAATATCTGTGAGATGCACAAACTAGGAGGAAGAACCAAATCCATATTAAAGATGGGTAAATTGAGATGAGGTAAGTGATCTGCACGTGATGCGGGAAGCCTGGATATATTGGGACTTAGGAACTGGAACCAACCAGTTCCTACCCATCCAGGAGTACTTGGTGCTTCTTGTATGGTCACGTTGGTCTTTGTGTCTGCTGTGTGCCTTCTGCCATTTTCATGCCCAGTTTTAAAAATAGATGCAGCTACTTGTAAGATGTAAAGGAAGAAAATGGAAAGTTGCTTTAACAAATTGGAGACTTGTGCTAGAACGTGTGGGTGTTGTCTTTGTTCAGAGGCAGAGTGAAAGGGAAGGAAGCAAATTCCTTAGCCTGGAAGTTATTATCAAAACCAAGTTAATTTTAAAGTAGAAGGATGTTTTCAGAAACTTAGGAACCAGGATTCTTGTGTGTCTGCACCATGAATGCCTTTAAAGTGGAAGTGATGTGCTGGAAGAAGCACAGTGAGTTGGTGCAGGAGAGGAGGCTGAACACACAGTGAATGTGATGGCCTGGCCTGTGCTGTTGATGGAATTGTTGCCATTGGCTTCATGAGCGTTTTGGTTTTGGCTTGTGAGCCACGGGCAGTTCTGCTCCTGCAGTGAGAATAGGGAGCAGTCCGTGAGTTTGCACAGAAGCTGCTGGTAGACATCAGCCGTGAGATCTACCCTGGCATTGGAATAGAACTTAATTAAATAGATGTTCTTCTGGACATATTTGAGAATCTTAATCCTCTGGTGGTCACACTGTGATGTTTTCCCTCCTAGGTGGCTACAGAGCTTGTGGGCAGTGAAAGCAGGAGTTTACAAGTAGTGTGTGCACTCTGTGTCCTCTAAAGCAGTAATTCAACTGTGTTTCGAGTCTGCTAAAACAATAGTAGCTACAGGGGTGAGGCAGGGCTTGGATAAGTAACACACAGTTTTATTTTGGTCAGTGGTGGGGTGAGGGTCCCTACCTCCTTCCTCGTGGGAAGGGGATCCTAACCCGGGGAGCTCTTTGTGCACTGCTAGGAGATGGAAGCCTTCACAGCAAGATGAATCTCAGCATGCCTCTGCAGTGAAATATATTACACATTTGTTATTTTTTGGGTAACAGCCAAATCATTCGTTGTCCCTCCCCACACACACTTCCATTTATAAATGAAGTCTTCAGTCTTTTGAATGTCATACAAAACTGTTCAAAACCAGACTGGAGCAATTGAAATTCAATTAGTTCAATCAGAGCAATTCAATTGACACAGCTGAGTTCTGCGATCGGAACAAAAGATTTTGCTGTAATTGTGTAGGAATATATAAATGCTGATATGATTGTCTTGTCCCAGTCCTCCAGGAGACGTATGGCATTTTAAAGCTCACTGGCACGCACCCTGTGTTATTACTTGATGCTGATGTGGTTCCTCAGTCTTTCATGAAATTGGAGGTGAAAACAGTCCACAGGAAAACAAGGAAGCGTGTGTGTTTCCTGTGGGCAAACCTGCGGAATGTCAGGTGTCACACGTAACGTGCTGCTAAATTTGGTGAGCAGCTTGGTCATCCGTTCTGTCTGGAGACAGATGATCTCGTAATATCCATTTGCAGATGATATTTCTGATGATTCATTTGAGGTTGTGATTCACAGCTTGACTGTGGTGATGTTCAAGTCAAAAACTGAACTTCATCTCAGCAGAGAAGGCTCTGGTGTCTGCTTTTCTTGAGTCTACGCTTGTCAGTCTGCACCGTGCAATGGGGTGCAGAGCCAACAGAAATATATTTATTCCCTGATCAGAGGGCCGAGATTCTCTGCTAGTTGGAAGAAGTTTCCTTAGTCATCTTGCTTCTGCTGCAAGCCATCACGTTCTTAGACTTCTGTTTTCCCATTTTATCTGACTGGTTGCCACCAGGTTTTTTCCCACTCCTTCCTGGAGCTTTCTTCACTGTGCCATGTTTGTCCCCCTTTGGGTTTTCTGGAGGTGATCGAAGACTGCCGTCGTCATCTTGCTTCTGGTGTCCCCCACATCTGCACGAGCACAAAGCCCATGGGCTTACCAGCAGCTCTGGTGTTACCTCGTTCTGTTTCCTGTCAGAAGTTAAAATCTCATCTCGTCTTTCTGAAGTTGTCTGTGTAAACGAAGCATCAGCTTGTGCATCACACAATTCACGTGGAGATTCTCATCTTCCTCTGCCAGTCCTCCTCCATCACTGTCTCAGGCACAGCAGATAAAACAGCCTTATTTGCTTATGCAAATTCAAATCAGGCATAGTCTGACATGAGATTCTAATCCCTGCTAGGGTTGTCTAGACTTCCCTATTTCTTTCTCTGTGAGATTTTTAGATATGAGGTCCTTGGCCATCTTCGCATGTAAAACTTCTGCAACATTTCACCATGTAATGAATCACTCCTTCCAATCTTGTTTTCCCTGACTTGACAGATTTCTGTTACTCCACGCAGAGGGTGTTGTACAGGGCAGCGGTTTGATGCTGCATCCCTCTCTTGTGCTTTCCTCTCTTGCTCTGAGTAGGAAGCAGTTTTCCTTACATTCGATCCCTGATGGCTTGGTACAGTGTGTGGTCTTCCTATTGCATTCAATATCGTTATTTTCACATGAGGAGCAATGTCACATGAACAGCCTCTTCTCCTAAGCAGCCCACCATTTTCCTTTACTATAATGATTCCAGAAGTCCTCAGTTATTTGTTGGCATGCAGTTGGGACCGTCAGTGCTGTCTTGCTGTTTCTTTGGCCCTGCCTACCTGTCTATTCTGCTCTTACATTGTTGTTCCCTTTGTGGAATTTCTCTCTCATGTTTATTCTGTCCCAGGACTTGGCGTGAGTCAGTGGTTAGACTTCACAGACGTGACAGTAAAACAAATAAATACTGATGGAATATGGAAGAATCAGACCTTGACTCACCAGCACGAAGGGTGATCCAGTCCCTAATTCCATTCAGGGCAGGGTCAGCCACAACGTTCTTCCTAACAGATGTTTACGTGAGCTGCTCTTGGAGGTACCTGATAATGAAATTTCTGCTCCCCAATAATTTGCTCCCTCACCTTGCCATCGTACAGCCTGACTTGAATCTTCCTTTCTGCAGTATGAGCCCATTTCTTTTCAGGTGGACCATGAATGGCAAAAATGTATTTCCTTGTGGTGTTCACATTCAGTTTAAAGTACTTACGGACTTGGTGGTCCTTTTATCAGGCCAGCCACCTCTGTTTCTCCAGTCTTTCCTTGTATGTTTTTTGTTGTTTTCTGAACATATGATCATTCCTGCTGGCTTTCTGGCTGCAGCTTGCATTGGACAGACTTGCTTCGGGCACAGCATTCAAAGCTGGGTGCTGTACTCCACCAAGACCTGGGTTCTGCTTGGCTTTGTTCCCCACAAAGTGTGATGCTGCTCTCAAACTGATTAAATAACCACTATTGACTCATGCTCACCTTGTAATTCCTCTGTAACCATTAGATTTCTTTTTCTTTTTTTCCTACAGAGTTCTTTCTGTCCCGTTTGTGGTTGAAGTGGCAGTAATAGTGAAGTCGCTGCAGTTTTTTTCCTCAGCGAGGATCTGAGTCTGGATGGTCAATATATTCATGCAGAACTATTGCTGGAAGGAAATGGGATCAGCACGAGGAAGCTGCGTGGCTTTGAACTGGAAGCACAACTGGAAAGGATGCTGAGGCTGTTTGGAAGTCTCTGGCATCTAATTTTTTCATGGTACTTTGGGTTTATCCTTGCATTAACAATTTCTGTTACATCAAATAGCATTGCTTCTCTGACATCTGTCCCTTCGGTAGTAGAAGGAGGAATTTTATTCCTTTTCAACTTTTGCTTTTGTGAACCTGAACAGGTGAAGTGCTTCTGTACTCGATGAGATCCATTGCAAAGGTGATCTTAGTTGTTCTTTTCTGGACTTGTTCCTTGCTAACAAGAGTAATTAGATATTTACTCCCTTTCCTTAACCATCTCATCCTGCATGTCACTTACAGTGTGGGGGATCCCAAGATTTGCTGAACGTTAGAGACAACTTACACAAGTGTGAGCACACCAGGTGATGCTTTGAAGAGTCTGCAGTGACGGGTGAGGAGCAAGCTCTGCCAATAGTGGGCCAAGCAAAATCTCACAAGGATTCTCAGACTGGGAAAACAATACTGGAGGGAATGCAAGAGGGTCTGAATAGAAGGGAGGAAGGATTTCTTGTTGTTAATCACTATCCATATCGAGTGCTGTTCTAGGCCTTGGGAAATGAGATGTTATTTTCCTTTCCTTTTAAATATGACTAAAGCAATGCTTAGGACTAAGTGGTAGGTATTAAATATTGAATATTCCAAAAGGATTTGTCATCTGCTAAACACGAAAAGACTTTACTCCCAAAAGAAGCAGGCTGGCTAGGCCCTATGTATTTGTTGTTCTCCGTACTGGTCATGTATTCTCATTTCTGCTTAAATTAAACTGACAGTTCAGTAAATGGAAGCACTTCCCCTTAACAGAAATGCTATTACAAAAAACAGTGAGTGATTTAATCAAGTGAGTATCACAGAGTATTCGCAGTTCAGCCTCTTGTGTGCTAGAGTTCAGCGTTGTACAAACAGGATCAGAAATTCTTTGCTTACCTAGCAGCAAATTGGCTGCTTAGTCAGATCTGCAAAGCACCCTGTTGAGCATACAATGCTGAAACAAAGTTTCGATAATTTAGCTTTCTTTTGTAAGTGTCAACTGTTGCAGGGTCAGACCTCTCAGATGAGAGCTGCCCGGAGTGCCTGGGTGTGCTCCGTGTCTTCTGGAGGAAGCTCCAAACACAGATGTTCACACTGCAGTGTGTGCCTGGAGATGAGCAAGGGAAACGTTCCGAGGCTTCACATGTTATTACTGCTTCTGCACTGCGTTCTCCTTTTTGAAAATTCCCAGAGCTTGCAATACGATGTGTCTATTTAAAAGCCCCATGAGGGGAGGAATAAAGTACGTTTCTTTCTTTCCTCCATGCTTTGTGAATAGCTCCTTTCTTGAAAACTGAAAACGATGGAACCTTGTTTATTTTCTTACATCCATTTCTGCTGTTTTTACAGTCATCTTAAAAATGTTCTGTTTCTGTCATTGTTCCTTAAATATTTGCTTTCCTATCTCAGATAGCCTTCTGAATGGAAACCCATGGGAAATGGATGCTTGTGGTTTATTAACGCTTTAACTTCTTCTGGTAGCTAAGAGTTCTAGAAAGCACAGCACTGTGGGCAGGACGAGTTGCATTTTGAAACAGTGTATGTGCAAGAGGTGGGTGTTCACCTGGACAGGAGCAGGTTCTGAAAATACAAAAGCCTGAATTAGCATGTGCAGGAATGTGGAACTGCATTCCAAGAGTGTGTCCTCATTGACAGTGACCCTGCAAACCCAGCTGTTGTGGGTGCAGATGAGCTGTGCTTGGTGTATGGGGCCTGGATCTAATTCACCCAAAAGTCCAGGATAAATGGTGATACAAAGGAGGAGTCGAATGGCCTGGGTGTATTCAGTAGTATGTTTGTGAACTTTAAAAAAGCATTTGGGTATACATGGTTGTGTGTATCGGAAGACACATTTCTGCATACAAGTTACTGAAGGTAAGGTCTAGTGGTAGAGAAAAGTGCAAGGCAAGTACTGGTGATTGGGATTTAAATTAGTCATCTTTTATTCTGTGGGGTTAAAAAATAAAAAAAGGATTCTGGCATGCTGTTTACTGCCTGGGGGTGCATGCTAGAGGTGGCTTTTTGTTCCTCTAAAATGAAGACAGTGGCTCAGCGACTTCTGGCTCTCACAGATGCCAATAAAACCCTTTCCCCGTGATCCAGTCTTCATCTTGTTGCAGCCTTCCACCTTCCTTCTGCAAACACTCATGTCTCAGCATCTCTGAATGCGCAGGAAGCATGGGTGCGACGTAAAGCTGGGAGTAGGAAATTAATTTAAGCAAAGGGAGATACTGTTTGGATAATGCATATTTCTGCAACGGGCTTCTTCTATCACAAATCCATTTCATAATCTTAGAGAATGATATATGAATATATGAACTCCACCAAAGAGGAGGGGGAAGGCAATAAAGGAGGTACGGAGGGATTTGCATTACCCAGGGCATCCTATTCAGAACCTCCAGCAGCAATGAAAGGTCTGCACTACTGAACTGGCAAACAAAGTCAAATACCCTGAACATAACTGCAGCTGTGCAGGCCTGTGGAACTGTGGTGGTCGAAAGGGGCTGCAGGTGGGCTCCAGCCTTCCCATTGCCTTGCTGCCTGCTCTCCCCATTTTTGTGACTTTTTGTGGCATTTTTTGGATGTTATCCGTTTCTTTTTGGATGATACCCCCATTTCTTAACTCGCTCACTTGTAAGAGTACATGTGTTTTTTTTCAAGGTAGAAGAATGAACATTAAATGTGTATTTGGGCTGCATTAAGTGTCACAATGCGTTTTGTCCTTCCTGTTTAATCTTGCTTGGAGGTAAGTGTCTGTGACTTGGCTGTCAGTGTGGCTGTAACTTAGCCCTGAAATGAAACTGTTGCCTAATATGCATAGTCAGATAGGCCAAAACCAACAGCAGAACAGTCTCCTCTTTGTGGAGATGACTGTGACTGTATGGTGAGCGTCATCGGTGTTAAAGTGCTTTTAACTTGTTGCCCAACAAAAGAAAATGCATTGCACTTTGTTAGCGTTTTTCTGGCCATGTCCACTGCTGTTTCCAGGATCTTATCTGATGCTTCTGCTCTGGAATTCTGCACCTCTGGATTTCTAGAAACCAGGTTTGTTGGTCTTCCATGAATTCAGCTAATATGCATCCCAAACCAGACTTTATTTTGTATTTTGCCCGATGGCTCTGTGTACAGAGTCCAGCATAAATTTTGCTAGCTGTACTTGATGTTAAGAAGTTGAAGTAATGAGGAATAAGGTAAAATCCTCAGTGTATACCAGCTTGGACTAGGAGGAATCTGTATGCTGTAAAATTTGGATGGAAGAAAGACACTTCAACCTGTCTTGAAATTAAAACATTACTTTATATGAATACGTTCCTAGGATTTTTGCACTGAAATTTTTCTTTAGCAGTGCTCGGTGGTTTACAAATTTGTTTCCTCAGCAGAAGTAGCTAGCTTTCTGTTCTGTAATGGCACTGTTAGACAACGAAGAGGTAGTATTACAGATCTACCCTTCCACTGATGCTGGTCTTTGGCACGCACCAGATGCAGAAGATCTGAGGAGCCTCAAGCTCAGCACTCACCTGCAAGCAGAAGGCAGGAACACTCCGTTCCGCGTTGCAGACAGATTTCTCCAGGTGAGACTTGTGGCCTCGTGTCCCCAGGAGATCAGGCTGTGTGTGAGCTAAGGAAGCACCCATCAGCTGCCAGGCTCCTCAGCAGGCTGTGAAACCCTCTCAGGAGCATTCCACCGAGGGATGTGCCGATGATCAAATGATTCTCAGCTCCCATCTCACTGGGGCAGCGTGCTGTCAGTCAGTGTCTCGCCAAGCCAAGCAGGTTTAATGAGCTGGAGGTTCTGGGAAAACTGGTGGGACTGGAAGTCAGACTGCTTTAATGTGAAGGATGAGCTAGGCTTCTGCATAAGGAGTGGTTATTTGCCTAATTTCCCTTCAGATGTTCTAATATACACCTGGGTCCAAAGCTAATTCTGTGTTTAATAGCTTTTAATTGGCTCAGATACAGACTTCAGGGTGGGAGGGGAGTCAGCAATGACCCGTGGGTGGGAAGTCAGGGAAGGAGAGAACTTTGGAACTTTTTGTCAATTTCTTCTAAAATCTAATTTTCTTACTTGTTGGCAGTCTGTGTTTTGTTTCATTCCTTCTCCATACCCTGCAATTGTCTCATTCTTTTTGGATCTATTTTTATTTCTTTGGATATTTCTCCAAAAAAAAAAAAAAAAAAGGAGCTGCAGAGCTTCAGGAGCTGGTGTTGCTGGATGCTCACTGGTGGAGGCTGCTGACAGGGCAGTGCCAGGCTCTGGTCCCAGCAAGGAGCACCCAGCAGCTGCAGGGACATCGCTGGGCCCATCTGCTCGTCCCCTGTTCTGAAATGCACGCATCGAAGTGAGACATGTTTTACTAAATCTGTTTTGTAATTCCAAAGCAAAACTTTCCCTTTCCTGTATGGTTTTCATTTTGTTAGTTCTGCAATATCAGCTTTTCATCCTAATTCAGATTTTTTTTTTAAAAAAAGCATTTGTCTATTTTTTCTGGAATATTTTTTTTCTAGAATTCTTATTTTAACACAAATGCATTTCCACTGATTTTCATGGGGCTACTAAGATAAGGTTCAACAGCTACACTGAAATCACAGCTGTAAGTAATAGGTTAAGAGGTTTGGTCAAACCATGGATATAATGAAATGTTCTGGATATAATTCTGGTTCTGGATATAATTCATAGTTCTGGATATAATGAAATGGTTCATGACTTTTGGAGAAAGAAAGTGTGACTTCATTTCCCTGGTGATTTTCAGTGGATGCAGTTTTTGAGGGGCCCTACTGCTGTCTCATGAGCTAGTGCCTGTGCTCTTGTGCCTGGTGGCTGCACCAGGAGCCTGCAGTGCTGATGCAGGCAGCCCCAGCATGGCGAACCCTGCAGCAGTGCCCCAAAGCTCCTCTGCCGTGCCTGGATCTCCAGAAACTTCCTGGCAGGTGACATTCTTCTTTTAACAAAGTTCTTTAATTACTATTTTTCTTTGTGGAATGGCTCCTGGTCCCTTGGTCTTCTGATACCATCAGACTGAAAGGGAGAAGAAAAATCCTGTAAACAATTTTCTGACTCCCTCTAGAGGATTTCCTTCCAAGCCCAGAAATGGCTCCGCAGTGGGAGCAGCGGAGCATCCAGCGCTGCGCTGCACAGCCAGGTTTCAGTGCACATTATATCTCTTCCAGTACCCACAGACTGCTCTGCTTTTCCTGTCAGTTCCTGCAAATGTCTCCGTGATTTTATTCCCACTGTTCTTTAAATATAAATGCTCACAGTCCATTTTTCCTTAGGCAACACAAGCCTGGCATTTTCTACCGAAGGATCCTGCTGCAGTCATTGCTGCCTGGAGAATGGCTGTTCTCACGGCCAAACTCTGGGCCTGCCCACCAAGTAGGAAGCTTCACTTTAACACCACCTCTCCCATCACGGTAAGTGACATTTTAATGCCTGCTGCAAGCAGCAACTCATTTTCATGATGATGGCATCTTTTTTCCCCTGTCGTAGCAAAGGGTGCCTGTAGGCTGCTAGCATTTCTGTGGCAGTCCTTCCTATTGCTGCCCATTGAGTTGTGCCCCAGCTGCTGGAAAATGGCATTACAGTTGAGCAGGCTGATGTGGCTTCTTCACAAAGCTCGTGGGAAGAGTGGAGAGCTTCTTAACGCAGCACCCTAACACGGTCCCTCTCAGAAAGTTGCTAACCTTGTATCTGTGGAGAGAAGCATCCTCCAGGGTGCTCTACATGAGGTGCTTCTGGTAAGGGTTTAGATGATAAGGAATTTGTTCCTCATTCCAGATGCAGTATCTGTTTAACCATCCAGTGCCCATCACTTGTCATCAGAGAGCTCTGGGGAATACTGCTCACAGCAGCAGGAACAAGCTGTCCCAGCTCTCTTCCACTTCTTGATTCAAATTTCTTTTGGTCTCTCTGTTATCTAGTGGCCGTGGGTCGGGGCTAAGAGCTGGGTTATTGCTGCATGAAATCATTCTCAGTCTGATACTGGTTGCAGGCACCTCTCCTTCACCCTCTGTGTTTCCTAAAGGAAATGTCAACCAGAACAACCACTTTAACAGCAGCAGCTTATGACAGCTGATATCATTTGATGCTTTTAATGCACTTATGATCAGGGGAGAGGTAAATCACGGTGTAGCCAGCTCCCCTTGCCCTCCTTCCTTGGGTGCAGGGATGGGCAGGAGTGTGCATGGACCTCCCTCTGTGATCCCCATGGGTCCTGTGCGTGACAGTCCTATATATACAAGACAGGACCTATGCATTTCATCCCATCTCCAGAGAGCTGGGACCTGGCTTTGCCTATGGCTGAGGTGAAGCTGGGTGTCCCCTGCTGCCCATAGTCCCCCCGGCTCATACTGCAGCCATGTGCCTCCCTGCACACCCTGGGTGCAGCGTGCTGTGCTGGGGCTCTGCTGGAGAAAACATCTTCCCATGCAGCTTTCAAGCAGCTAACCTCATTTTATTACATAACCCAGTGGGGTTATTCTGACCCCTGGACCGAAGTCAGCGCATGATGCCTGGGGAAAGCCTACTCGAGGTGTGCCCAAGGGCATCTGTGGCCCAGGGCAGGAGGTCCACGTGCTTTGGTGGAAGGGTTTCCGTGCAGCCTGCCTGTTCTGTGCTGACTGCAGTAAGATGCAATCGTGGTCATTTCACTGTTACATGCTATGCCCTAAAAATACTGTGAGTGCAGCGTTTTCATCAGGAAACCCCTCAGCACTGAGATTTAAACGCGTTTCCTTCGTTTCCCGACGCACAGCTCAAGGTTCGTGCCCTCCCGGTGCTGCGCACAGGGTCCGGCCCGGGGCTGCGGGCATCGCCGCGCTCCCAACGGAGCCAACGGGGCCGGGGCCGCTGCGGGGCCGTTACCATCGCCAGGGCCATGGCGGTGCCGCTGCTGCTGCTGGGGCTGCTGCTGCCGCCCAGTGGTGAGTGCTGCTGCCGGGAGCGGCTGGGTGCAGCCCCAGCTCGGTCACTGACAGCAGGAGGGATTGAAAAGGGACTGTCGTGTTATTGAAGCCAATGATACCAGACTTTTTTTCAGTGCTTCCTAGTATCTCTTTTCTAAAAGTGATTCTAGGTGCCTGGGAGCCGTATACCTCTGTGTGCTCTTATTTATATGTATTGTTTTTCCATCCTGCCTGTTACGGGTTAAGGGCTGTTCCTCCATTGCATCACAGGGCCTGGAGGAACATAACGTCCATGCGCTGGGGCAAGTGGTGAGCCCAACTTGCTCGGCGGCGCTTGGGGAGGAGTGAGCTGGTGTCAAGGCTTGGGCTGTGACACCGCCGAGCCGAAGGGATGGGATGCAGCAGCAGTCTGCTGGTGATGTGATGCTGGGAGGAGTGGCTGACACACCAGAGGCTGTGAGAGTTGGGTGGAGAGGAACCAGGTGAGGTTTAACAAAAGCAAGTGTTGAGTCCAACACCTGAGGAGAAACAACCACACGCGTGAGTACAGGTTGGGGGCTGAGCTGCTGGAGCTCTGCAGAGAAGAGCTTGGCCAACAGTTGGCCATAGGTTGACCATGATCCAGTAGTGTGCCTTGGTTGCCAAGAAGGCCAATGGGACCCTGGGCTGCGTTGGGAACAGCGTGGCCAGCAGGGCCAGAGAGGTGCTCCTTTCCTCTGCTCGTGCCATGGCAGCTTCTGCTCAAAGCCCAAGATTGGAAAGGACAGAGAATGGCAAGTTCAAGTATCAAACAGTGAACACGGTGCTGTTTGTGCTGAGTGACTTCACGTGTTTCTAAAGTTTTTCCTTTCTTTCAGTGTTGCAGCACGATATCAAGAATGCTAAACACTCAAAGGTAATTGGACACACAAAGGTAATCGGACCAGGGGGGCTTTGAAACATGGGGGTGTCTTTGTGTCTGTGCTTACAGAGCGTCAGAGGGTCTCTGAATGGAAGGATCTTTCTCACCCCACCTGGAGGGGCACAATTAGCGACATTCTGGGGTGCTTCCCATCCGTGTAACGTGTCTCCTTTCTTTTTCCCTTGTCTTAAAGCTTAAGACCTTTCTCAAGAATTAGTCACTGTTCTGATGCTGCTGTGTATGTGTGCCAAATCCTTCTGCTCTTGGAACTAGCAGGGGGCTTTCCCCTTGATTTTTATGGGAGCAGCGTCGAGGGAGACAAAGGGGAACCTTAAGAGGTTCTCAGTGTGGAAAGGCTTGCTAAGTTTAATTTTAAACTCTGTAAGGTGAGGCCCTTCCTAAAGGCACTTATTTATTGCTGCTGAAGAGGATTATTTTCACCCAGGGACACTTTTCACCACGTGTCACTTAGTTTCGATATGGCACGCTGTTCCAGTGCCGGGATTTTAATGATGACGTTGGAACAATAGGCAGACATTGTTTTCTGATTTCATGTTTTTCAAACTTAAGAATGGGATTTCCGTGGTCTTCAGAAGTTTGTGATAGGCTGTGAATTTTGTGACATTTTATTATAGCTATTACTCATGACCAACTCTGTCCAGTGACTTAGAATTGCTTTGGAGAGAGAAACTTTGCTGCTTCTGAGATGCAAATAATTTGAGATAATGCAGGGAGCATTTTCACAGCTGGACAACGCTCTTCAAAAGTTGTGTTCTCTCTGCTGTGCTCTACTCTTCCAAACTTGTCAGTCTGATGATAACAGAATATGCTGCGTACCTGTAGGGCCAGCTGGCTTCGTTAGAGGCCTTTAGTCTCAAGTATTCAATAATTCACATTCCAAGCTTCTCACGTGCGTGTATTTCTTGCATCTCGACATGCAGACCAGGGAGCTGTTTGGAACCTGCCTGCTGTAATTTCCTCTTCAACAACAAAAAAAAGGGAGGAAAGCAAAGCCTAAGTTAAAATGTTCAGTTAAAAGCATTCATTTTCAAGTTGGATGTGGACACTATCAAACTTGAAAAAGCTTGTGTTGTTCCCCTACGTTGTGCATGTAAGGGATAAGCAAATTTATGAGTTGTGGTTATGGTAAGGAACATATTCACAAATATTTTTTCTTGGCCTGGTTTGATTGCTTCATTACTGAGAATAATAACCTTAGCTCTGAGTTTCCAGGCCTTTCTGGGCATAGTGTTTTGATGAAAGTTGTCTCCATCCACTCCAGTTTTTTACAGTAATTTGTCTTAGTTTGAACCTAAAAATTCTGTGCAACAAATATTATCACTGGAAGTCTTGATGTGATTGAAGTTGGCTTTTGTGCTTGGCAGCTGAAGGCGCATCCACACGCATCTCCGGAGGTTTCAGCTGCGGACACCGTCAGTGCTGCAGCCCGGGGTAAGAGCTTTTCCCTATCACAGCAGTAATCCAGTAGGAAACCATGCAGCTCAGCTGCATGCTGCACAGCGTAGGGCCTTTTTCAAAGCAAGAAGCCCTTAAGGAGGGCTTCCCAAGCTCATTGGGACGTAAAATCTGCAACTTTGAAGAGCAGCATGGAAAAGCTTTGTTTCACTGCAGAGACAGCGTGAGCTGGATAATTCACTGCATTATTCATCCTTCCAGGAAAGCAGGGTTACCATCTAGTGTGGCAACACCGGTGGATTTTCTCTAAGTGCAAAGAGTATAATTATCCTAGCAGAAGTGCGTTTGTGCTGACGTTTGTTACCTGTGATGTTGGCCGAAGGATGAGCAAAGCCAGGATACATCTGGCATTTGCACAGATGCACGATGCAAAAGGTATTTAATTATCTTTTGCAGCGTCTCCAACGACTCCCTCTAGGTCAGAAGCAGCAAAAGAGGAGGAAACCCTGAGGAGCCTGGTGGCCATGCTGTACCAGACCGTGCAAGGTGACCCCACACCAGCAGTGACGCCCACCACTCGTGGTACCCCCAACGCTCTTTGGTTCAAAGTGCACAGGAGGCAAGCTGAAAAGCAGAAAAAACTGGAAAAGGGCACAATGATAAGAAAATCTATTCCATCAGCAGTGCCATCGCTTTCAACTGACCTGAATATTTCTGTGTCTCTGTGTGGCTATGAGTCGGCTCAGCTGGCAGCAGCGATGGAAGAGCTAGCCTCGACGTTTCGAACTGCTGTTGCAAAAAGGAGAGATGAGATTCTTGATCAGCTAACAAGAGGATTTAGTGAAATCTTTAAAGAATGTTTTAAAAAAAGTGATGCTAAAAGTCGCGTTTAAGTCTGAAAACCCAAAGCCTACCAGCAAATGATTAAGAAAGTTGCATTGAGTAAAGGTGGATCATCAAGTTCTAGGCAAAGCCATCTTGAGAACAATCAAAATGTTATAGACAGTGATAGAGAAGGCATCAGCCAGCGTTAAACAAACCCCACGACTCAGTGGGTGCCTTGAATTGGCTGGAATCTGGATAGCAAAAGCTCAAGCATCCGAAATAGAGAATTGACAAAGACAACCGTATAATTTTCTAAAGCTTCCTCTGCTCCTCCCTCTCCATCTCTCTGTCCACCAGGCCTAGGGGAGAGCTCAGCTGAAGCCAGGGACCGAAGATCTTTGGTTAACCCGCTTTGTTACTGCAATCTCAATTGAATAGATATCTATAAATTTAATAAATACGTATATTGATAGTTATGATGAGAAAAATATCCTGGAAGCTATTACTGGAGAAGTTACTGCTATGTCTAAAGCTTGAAAAAGTGTTTTCAGTGGAAACCAGAGCACAAAAAGAAAAGGAAATCTATGGGAAATACTGATTTCTAAACCAGACTTTTAAGAATGGTGGAGGAATTCTTAAATATATACATATATACATGCATACGTATTTTAATGCTAATATCTGGAATATTAAGGTCTTTCCACGAGGTTTAAAAAATCAGTATTTAATTTGCTCAGCCATCCAAGCCAGGTACAACTGTATTCATCCCAGTAATTAAAAGTTATCATTTATAAACGTTCTTAACTCATGCCTGTTGTGTGACAATGATATATTGGAAAGAAAACAGTGAAAAAGAGAGTAATGCTCAGTGTGCTTTTCCAAATTCTCGTGGTTCATATGTGTGTGTGCAGGCGAGGACCATGCAAGTCAGTCATATTTTTAGTATTTGTAGCTTACACTCCATGTTCTGTGCTAATGGCATGATAATAATTGGCACCAGCAATTTCTTTCTCTCTCTCTTTTTTTTTTTTTTTGGTGGGCATATCTTCATTTCTGATCACTGGAAAATAAGTTCTTACCTAAAAATAGTGCCATGCAACGCTTAGGTTTTCTGCTGCCAGTTGCCAGATTCGTTGAGCCATACGTTATTTCTGTTTCTTTCTGTTTGTTTGGATTTTCTTCTGGTTTCAGTTAAATTCCTAGAAGGTTTCTGTCAAATATTGATCTTTTTTGAGACTTAGTCTTCTGCATGGGCTCAGGGCTGCAAATGGGAGTTTTCTTTTGACATAAAGGTGTTGTTAAACAAGATCTGTCCACTTATGTCTTGTAGCTCAGTGTCCATGACATCCTCCTTCATCCTTTTTTTCATTAAACCGGATTCATACCATGATCCGTGGATCCACCACATCCATGATGTGATGTTTGAAGTTTGGTATATTTGGCTCAAATACTTCCTTAAAAGTTTTTCTTCTTCTGCCTGGCAAAAATGAGAAGCAATAGGCTGCTGGCTTTGGAGCACTGATGTTTAAGATATGCCAAGTGGTACGAGGAAATATGAGTGGACATGGAGAACAGCGCAAAGCAACACAGAGGGGTTTGGATCCCGCTGTGTGATGGGGTTTCATCAATAAGAGCAATGCTGGCAAAGAAGGTGAAAACTCAACTCAGTGAGGTCAGACCTGATCTGTCGTGGGACGGTTCTGAAATACATGGAAATCAGAAGTCTGGTTTGCCTTCTCCTTTAGGGGTAACTGCAATGAATTCGTCTGGTTTTCCGCTTGGGACTATATGTAAAGAAATGGAGTTTTTGCTTCTGTTGTGCGGTTTCATTCGTTTTTGCTTACAAACAAAAGAAATAACTTTCAGTACGCAATTTCTTTGCAAAGTCAAAGCTCTCAAAAAGCCGACAGCTTTGAATTTTCCTTTATTATCATCGATGTTGTCTGTCTGAAGCTAGCAGTGCGTACTCCTGCTGCGGGTCACTGAGACTTCAGAGCAGGAAGATTAGGAGCAGCGAATGCAGTGCCCCGAACCACCCAGACTTGGGTGCGTGCAGTTGGTTCTGAGTTTGCTTAACGCTCTGTTTGTGCAGATGCTTCCACCAGCCGCAGCCCTGAGGTCACAGCACGTGGATCTTTCTGCTCCCTGTGAATTCTGAGCTTTTTGCTTACCAGTGGCAAGCAGGCAGAGTTGAGAAAGATTCAGACTTTTGGGATGATTCTACCCGCAGGATTTCTGAGCGGCAGAACAGATGCCCGGTGGTACTTGCTTGGAGCAATACAGGCTGATGCATTTGTGTTTTGTTGAAGAGGTGTTCTGAACACCACCCACCCACCCACCCGTGGTGGTGCAGCTTTCTGCTGGCAGCAGTTTGCCCCCAGTCTGGGGGGTGGGCCCGGTGCCTGCTGGCGGCAGAACATTGGCTGTGGGATTTTGCAGGACCTCAGGAAAGATCCACTTTGGCTTTGTGCAGTTGGGATGTGAAATAGAAACAGCTCCCCAGCCTCAGCAGGTGCTGGTGACAGGTGTGCGTGGTGCTTTCTGTTCTCTGAGGAGGAGATAGGTGACAAACACGATGTGAAATGGGTGCCCTGCCTGCCCCAGCCATGCACCCTGACCCACGGAGGGCACTGAAGGAGACCAAAGTCACGATTTCTTGTTCTTAAACCCTCTGTTTGGGTTTAGAATATTCTGATGCTTCAGAATACTCCAATCCACCCAAACCTTTCCAGTGCACTGAAGCACGGAGAGAGGTTTGTGTGCTCGGTGCCTGGCGTGGCCCAGCCCTGCGCGTGGGTCGCTCCTGGTAAGGGTCCTTCCAGCATCACCTCCTGCGGGGTTCAGAAGAGTGAAACACGGGGTTACCCATCCCTCTGACAGAAATACATCACCACCAGGGGTGTGACAGCCTCTGCTCTCGGGACATCTCCCAGGGGAGGCCATGGTCTGGTTCCTGCACGGCTGTCAGGCACAGAGCCCTGCAGTGCTTGGGGGCATCAGCACCATCACCGCCACAGGAGAACCAAAGGCACTCTTTTATTTTTCAGAGTACATCGATGGGGATCCATGGGCCAGCCTCAAAGCAGCTCTAAAACAACGAGGTAATTGTGGGAATGCCACAGCCAGGTGCTCCTTCACAGTTCCATTGAATTCTTTTTTTTTTTAATTGGACATGGAAAGCTTCCCCAGGACTGAATTGACTCCAGCCTTTAAAAGGCTGTAAAGGGGCTCTGTCTCTGTGCCAAACCGTTTAGGTCCGAGCTCCCAGCACTGCACCTTTGGGTGAAGCAGGAGGTGCCCAGCACCTGGCTTCAGGTGAGTTCACAAATCCAGAAATCTGTGCTGTCCTCCGGAGAAAAAGTTTTGTCCTTGTTGCCCCTCCCCATATCATTCAGACATTTTTTAACTTTTTTGCTTTGGAGCCACGTTTGTGTAAAATCTGCACAGACTGATAATAAAAACGTTTGTAGATGGAAGCTGCAGGGTTTGTTAAGGTGGGTGCGTGCTTCTTGCCGCGATGCAAATGTTGTGATAGCTGATAAATGAGAAACCAGCTGGGTGGTTCTTTTTATTAAAAGTGAAATAGTCTTTTTTTGAGAACAGCTCTTGATACCTGTTGATTGATCACATTTTTGTATGAATTGTGCTTGAGTGAAGTATCCGTGAGAGATGGCAGTTTGTGAAACCCTCAGGTGCTGGGCTGGGGGCTGCGGGAAGCGGTGGTAACACACAGAGCAAACGCTCCTTCAAATCTTATTTCCTCAGAAATTTTTGGACAGTACTTTTCCTATTAAAACTGCCTGCTGAAGGGTATTGGTTTCTCAGATCTACTTCTGTGAACATCGTATTTCTCCTCTGTGTGTGCATCTTTCTCGTGCTCGTTTACCAAATGGCATCTCCATGTTTGCTGTGCAGGAGGATGCTTTGCTCTGCTTCTTTTCTGACTTAACTGAAAGCTGATGTTAAGAAGAGAGGGAAACAGCTGCTCTCCATCAGCAGCTGAGATTTGGGCTTCATGGCTCGGCTCCAGGTGCTGAAACTTTCAGAAAATTATCAATTTTGGGTTGGAACTGGATTATCTACAGTGTCCGTTCCAACCATCAAGTGGTCTTTTGCAACCTCAGTTGATTCTGTGATGCTGTGGGTTCCCGGGCTCTGGGTGCTCTTGCAGCAAAGTGAGCTCAGTGATGTGGGCTCAGGGCTCACAGGCCACTGAGGATGGCTCAGGATGGCAGGATGGGGATGGTGGAGGATGGGGATGGGCAGGGTGAGGATGAGGAGAGCAGCACAGAGGCAGTGTGAGGCACTGGGTCCAACCCACGAGCAAAACCAATCCATGTGGGGCCATTGGAGTGCTGCTGATCCCAGTGCATTTTGCCAGGCTCCACGCTCCCCCCTGCCCTCTGAAGCTCATGGGACACACATCTCAGTGCGGCTTCACCAGGATGAGGGGAGATTTGGGGTGCTTGGGTGCAGAGAGGTGATGCTGTGCAGCTCCATGTCCTCCCTGCCAGCAGCACGATGCTTTGTTACCTGCTCGCCCTCCCTGACATCCCCATGGCAACCTCCTCCCAGCTCAGTCTCAGCCTGGTGCCTTGCAAGCAGGATCTGCACAAAACCACAGCAGGGCTGCACTATGGGCAGGGCACTTCCCCGTGTGTTCCCGACGCTGGATGGGGGCTGCACCCCCCGGGTCGGGCTGCTCCATGGTGCAGAGTGAAGGACATGGAAAGGGCTCTGTGCAGCAGCTCTGTGTAAATGCCATATGGTGGTAGGAACTCAGCCCCTGGGAGCACATGCTGCAGTTGTTTGGCTGTGTGGCATTTCTGCAGCAGAGGGAGTTGGGCAGGAAACCTCAATTCCTGGTGGGTTTGGGGCTGGTGCAGAGCTCCAGGTGCCCATCCTGGGATGCTCTCCTCCTGCAGCAGCCATACCTTATGGGTCGCAATAACTTCCAGTGGGAATAGCTCCTCCAGTGCCTTCCTGGTGGTGGTGAACAGCAGGGCAGGTAGAACTAGGGCTGGGCAGACCGTTTCCTCCACAGGTGGGTGTTCGGTTTTGCACGTGGTGCTGTGCTGCTTGGGTGCATCCATCGCTGCAGCTCCTGGGGTTGGTGCTGCAGGAAGTGGTACCCGAGGCTGCAGGTCACAGGGATGCAGCAGCAGCAGCAAGCCAGATGGTTGGGGGAGTACCCAAAGCTCTCAAAGCACCCCAAAGCATCCCCAAACTTCCCAAAGCATCCCATCCCGCTGCTCCTCCCCAGGCTCCCAGCACCATGAGTGCGGCTGAGGATGCAGCGTGGCTGCGCTGGGTGACGGAGCAGTTCCGCAGCGTCGCGGGGCAGGAGGAGGAGATCGACCTGGAGGGCTTCAAAGCGGCCCTCAGGGTGAAGGAGGTGAGCACACAGCCTCCATCCCTCGCTGCTGGTTGTGCATCACTGACTCTGCTGGGCAATGCGCATTGCCAGCAGCGGGAGCTTTGCAGCGTCAGACCTGGGGCAGAGCATCCTGTGGCTGTGCCAGCGCATCCCTCCTCCCGCAGCCCTTCTTTGCAGAGAGGTTCTTTGCACTCTTCGACGCTGATGGCAGCGGAACTCTCAGCCTAGGGGAGCTGCTCCGCGCCCTGCGCCCGCTCGTGCATGGTAGCGGGGCTGACAAGCTGCGCTTCCTCTTCCAGGTGTACGACGTCGATGGTAAGACAATGAAAAATAATTAATTCCATCTGGTTTCGAACAACGCTGCAATCTGCAGGGAGGGCAGCATGGCTGTCTTGGAGCGGCCGGGAGGGGCGCGGCTTTGGCTTTCTGAGATGTGATGGGGAATCATCCCATGCTGCTGGGCTTTGGGTCCCCTCCTGGTCCCAGCACAATGAGGCTGAAGTGCAGCTCGGTCTGTGCTGCACCTTCGTTAAAGGCCAGCTGGCTGGTGCAACACTGAGCTGGAAGCACCAAAGCTCCATCTGTACAGCAGCAAACGCGCTGTGGGCACGGGAATGTAGTTGAGCATCACCCCGCTGCCGTGGGCACAGCTTCCCCTGGGGTCCCCGTGTGAGGTCGGGTGCTGTTCCAACCCCCAGGCAGCGGCTCCATCGACGCGGCCGAGCTGTGCCGCGTGCTGCAGGCCTGCCTGCGGGAGAGCGCAATCTCACTGCCGCCGCGGCGCCTGCACGACCTGGCGCTGGCGCTCCTCGAGGCGGCCGACAAGGACGGCAGCGGCTCCATCACCTGCCAGGAGCTGCAGCAGGAGCTGGAGGCCTTCCCGGGGCTGCTGGAGAGCCTGACCATCAGGTAGGGGCGGCCTCGTGGGGCTTCTCCGTGTGAGAGAAGGAGCAGCTCGGGTGCAGTGCCCCGGCCCTGCCAGCAGAGCTACGGGCTTGGTGCTAAGGGCATCGCCATCCCGTGTCCTTCGGCCTGGAGCCTGCGGGATGGGTGCTGGGAGGGGTGGAGGGCTTGGATGCAAGGTTTTGTGCAGGGATGGGTGCAGGGATGGTTGCTGGGATGGATGCTGAAATGGGTAAAGGTGCCGGGAGATGCGATGCAACAGTGCTAGGATGGGTGAAGGGCTTTAATGCAAGGGTGGGTACAGGGACAGTGCCAGGATGGGTGCAGGGACTGGATGCAGGATGCGTACAGGGATGGGTTAATTTGGATGCAGGATGGGTAGGACACATGCAGGGCTTGAATGCAGGACGGGTGGAGGGATGGGTGCAGGGATGGATGCAGGGATGAGTGCTGAGGTGGGTGCTGGGATGGATACTGGGATGATGATCTTGTAGGTCCTTTCCAACCTAGTGATTTTACGATTCTATGACTCTACGAGCATAGGGTTTGGGTTCCAGGAGATGTGCCACAATGGTGCTGGAGGGAGTGAAGGACTTGGGTGCAGGGATAGGTACAGGGATGGATGCAGGTGGTGGATGCAGGGATGGGTGCAGGTTTGGGTTCAGGGTATGTGCAGGGATGGGTACAGGGATGGCTGCAGGGCTCGGCTGCCAGGAGCTGTCCCACAATGCTGCTGGGATGGGTGCAGGGCTCAGACGCGGGGCTGGGGGCCACGCTGGGTGCAGGACCCCTCTCCCTGCACAAGGGCCGGCTTGTTGCCCCCGCAGTGCCGTGAGCTGGCTGCAGCCCCCAGCACCCACCCAGCGGAGCCGGCGGCCGCGCTGCCTGACAGCATCCTACTGGCACAACCACCGGAGCCAGCTCGCCTTCCTGGGGGGCTACGCCGCCCTCAACCTCCTGCTCTTCGCCCTGGCCGCCCTGCAGCACGCGGCTGCCGGCGGGTGGGTGGCGGTGGCCAGGGGCTGCGGGCAGTGCCTCAACTTCAACTGCGCCTTCATCGCGGTGAGTGCGGGGCCTCGGGTGGGGAGGAGACCCCGGGGTGATGCCGTCCCCCACCGCCCTCCTCCCGCAGGTGCCGATGCTGCGCCGGTCCCTGACGTGGCTGCGCGGCACCGCGGCGGGCGCGGCGCTGCCGCTGGAGCGGAGCGGGGCCCTGCACCGCGCCCTGGGCTGCGCGCTGCTGCCGCTGGCGGCCCTGCACGGGGCCGCGCACGTGGCCAACTACAGTGAGTGGGGGCCCGGGGGGGCCGCGGCCCTCGGGGGTACCCGCGGCCCGGGGGAGGGGGCGAGGCCCGGGAGCGGGGGTGTTCGGTAGGCGGGGGGCAGGCAGCCGCAGCCGAGTGCTGGCTGCTGACCCCCTCTAGTGGCCCTCCCAGCAGGAGCGCGGCTGGCGTCCCATTCCACACCCCGTTCCACAACCTCCTTCTGCATTTCATTCCTGCATCCCCATCCTCATCCCTTTCTGTATTCCCTTTCCTGCATCCCCTTCCTGTATCCCTTTCCACATCCCATTCCCGCATCCCATTCGTGCATCCCCATTGCTTCCTCATCCCGTTCACACATCCCCATCCCTTTCTGTATCCCCCTTTCCCGCATCCCATTCCCGCATCTCTTCGCTCTCCCCTTCTCACACCCCATGGTTGGGTTTCAGGGCTGCCCTGGGCTGCACGGTGCCTTATTTGAGTCCTGTAACCAATCCTCAGCAGTCACAACACTTACGGAAAAACTGGCAGAAATCGCTCTTTCGGATGAAATCCAAATGTTTTCACTGTGAGCACAAAGCCACGCTCCCAACAACCCCATTTCAGGCAGAGTGCTGTGCTGCCCGATGGGATGCGGGGGGTTTGGGTGCTGTGCCTTCCTCTGCCTCTGGCACAGCATTTTGCACCAGGAGAAGTTTCCTGTTCAAAACGCCCTGGCAGACTCAGGGTGTGCCTTCGTGCCGAGCCGCCCTTGGGACCCGGCTGCTATTGGCCCGGTGTTGCAGGCCGGCTGGCACGGGATGGGCACGAGGTCCTGGCTGGGTTCCTGCTGACAGCACGTCCCGGCGGCGGGGGGCTCGGCGGCACGGCCCCGCAGACCGGGCTGGTGCTGCAGGTGCTGCTGGCTGCCATGCTCGCCCTGTCCAGCCCCTGCATCCGCCGCGGAAGGCACTTCGAGGTGTGTGCCCTGCACGGGAAAACCCCAAAGGTGCCCCATCCCATGGCACAGGGGCACTGAGCTGGGGTCCCCTCCTGTGCCACCCGCCCGGTGGTGATGCTTGTCCCCCGCCCGCAGCTCTTCTACTGGAGCCACCTCTCCTACATCCCCGTCTGGGCCCTGCTCCTCCTCCACGCCCCCAACTTCTGGAAGTGGTTTTTGGTTCCCGGGGGTCTCTTTGTGCTGGAGAAGGCGGTGGGCTTGGCCACGTCGCGCTCCATGGGGCTGCGCATCGTGGAGGTCAACCTGCTGCCCTCCAAGGTCGGTGCCCGGCCCCCACTGCTGTGTGCCCAGGGGGTTTGGGGTTTGGGACAGCACTCTGCAGGCGGTGGCTGATGAGGATGGGTGACGTTTTCAGATGAAAATGGAGGCGTGTTTTGGGGTTGCTCGGTAGTGTTCAGGAATCCATACTGCTTTGGTGAGCATTTGTAGCAAGAGGTGAAAGCAACATTTCTTTGGCAAATCCCTGTGAAGCCACTGTCTGTTCCTCCCGCCCCAGGTCACCCACCTGGTGATCCAGCGGCCGCGCTCCTTCCGCTACCAGCCCGGGGACTACGTCTACCTGAACGTCCCGGCCATCGCTGCCTACGAGTGGCACCCGTTCAGCATCAGCAGTGCCCCTGAGCAGCAAGGTGGGGGGGCACCCCAAATCGGGACTCTTATTTGGCATTTCTGGGATGGCCTGCATCCCACCAGCACCCCATAAGCATCCCATCAAAATCCTGCGAGCATCCCATCCAACATCCCATGAGCATCCCATAGGCATCCTGCCAGTATCCCACCAGCATCCCATGAGCATCCCACCAGCACCCCATGAGCATCCCACCAGCATCCCCCCAATGCTCAGGCGCAGAGGTGCCGGTGCCCGGGGCACGGCGTGCTCCAGTCCTTGTGTCACCGGGTGTCCCCATCCCAGACACCATCTGGCTGCACGTCCGCTCGCGGGGGCAGTGGACCACGGGGCTGTACGAGTTCTTCAGGCAGCGCGAGGCTCTGTCACCCCGCAGGACCCTGGGCAGGAGGAGGTGGTGGCAGTGGGCGCAGGTGGGTGCGCGGGGGGCTCTGCTTTCTGCAGGCACCAAGGTCAAACCCCAAAGTGCTGCCGTCTGCAGGCGCAGTGAGGGCACACCCTGCAGCTCGCAGTGCTGCAGCTGCCCAGGAGCACAGCTGGGATGGCTTTTCCAAAAAAAAAGTGACAACTGATTCTTTTCCTCCCCTTTTCCTCCCTTTTTTGTCCCTTTTGCTTCTCTTTACCCCCTTTTTTCCTTCTCTCCCTTTCCCCCTCTTTCCATCTTGTCCCTCTTTTCCCATTTTTCCCCTTTTTCCTTTTTTTTCCTTTTTCCTCCCTTTAACCCCTTTTCCTCTTTCTCCCCTTTTTTCCTTTTCCCCCTTTCCCCCCTTTCCCCCCTTTTTCCCCTTTCTTCCCTCTCCCCCTTTTCT
>WBMW01006255.1:813205-865416 GCA_013396635.1 Penelope pileata | reverse complement strand
GGGGGGGTTGGGGTGGTGATGGTGAGGATGATGATGATAATGGAGATGGCGGTGGTAATGGTGGTGATGATGGTGATGGGAGTGATGATGTTAGTGATGGTGGTGGTGGTGATGATGGTGATGGTTGTGGTGGTGGTGGAGGCGATGGAGGTGATGATGGGGGTGGTAGTGATGGTGGCGGTGATGAAGATGGTGATGGCAGTGGTAATGCTGGTGACAATGGTGATAATGATGGCAGTGGTGATGATGATGACGGTGACTGCGGTGATGATGGTGATGGTTGTGGTGGTGGTGGAGGCGATGGAGGTGATGATGGGGGTGGTAGTGATGGTGGCGGTGATGAAGATGGTGATGGCAGTGGTAATGCTGGTGACAATGGTGATAATGATGGCAGTGGTGATGATGATGACGGTGACTGCGGTGATGATGGTGATGGTTTTGGCGGTGTTGGAAGGGCACCGCTGCTTTTTGGTGCTTCCTGTTGCCGTTTCCAGCCCCACCCCAGCAGGAAGCGAGCAGCAGGGAGCCCCCAGCAGCGCCTGTCCCTGAGCACTGCGCTGAGAAGGGGATATCTGGGGCTTCTCTTCCTCTTTCTTCCCCATGCTGGTGATGCAAAATAATTTCCCCCTTGATGGGCAGCACGGTGCAGTGAGACCCTGCTGTGTGCACACTCCAGCCTGGCCCTGCATGTCCCGGGGACGGTGCCCTCGGGGTCCCCACGTGCTCAGCCCCTGCAGAGGGGAGCAGCTCCCACCCAGCCGTGCCCTGTGCACATGGGGACGTTGGACCCACAGGTGTCCCATCAGCATCCCTGCGCCGGTGACTGGCAGCCCAGCAGCCCTTTCCCCTGTGAAACAGAAACATCCCCGCCTGCCACTTAATTCCCACCAGTTATTTTTAACAGGCACAGCTCCCCCCCCCCAGCAACATGGATTTTCAGGGGCTGTAAATCACGCAGGGCTCTGATACCTACGGCGAATTCTGCTCCTGTGGAGGCCGATGGAAATTTTTTCCATTGACGTCAGCGGGAGCAGGATTGATCTCTGTGCGTGTACCGTTTGTTCCTGAGGTTTTAAGAATTCATTTCCTTTCTCCATCGCCAAAGACAGATAGCAGCAGTGGAGGGAGAGGAGTCATCTAATAACCAGATATTAATACATGAATCATCAGCTTAGGGCCCAGTTTGGGAGCAGTCTGAGGGGGAATGATGCAGCCTGACATTGGGCTGTCTGAAATAAAGGATTTCAGGGGCCCAGCAGCTAATCTGGAACACGGCAATAATTGCAAGGTACATCTTTACAGCAGCATCAGGACCGCATCTCTTAAGCTTCATCAAAATGCACTGCAGTCTACGGGACCTCAGCCGAAACGCTTTACCCGGTGTTGGAACCCCAGCAGCCACGGCACTTCCGTGGGTCCCAGCCCTGTGCATGGCATTTCCCCAAAGGAGGACGGGGCTGTGCTTCCCCATCCCAGGGCTGCACCCCGAGGAAGCAACGTGCAGCGCTTTGCGTTGAGGGATGGGCTCCTACACGCAGGCAGGCAGGTACAAAGCCGTGTGCTGCACGAGCTGTGCACCTGCCAGCGGACGGCGAAGCACCGGGTGCCGGGCTCATCTGCGATGGAAATGCACGGAGGTGCCCGGCTGCGCTGGCTCGGGGTGCACGGAGCAGGGAAGTGAGAAGCAATAACCTTCCATTACCCCAACATCTCTTTGTCTCCCACCCCGCGATTTTGTTTTCACAGCGTGTGACAAACAAGGCTGCTGAGTAACTTAGACAAAGAGCAGCGTGCACGTGTGCGCGTGTCACCATGGGAACGGTCCCCGGGCCGAGCCTTGCAGAGCCACCACCACCACGGCAGCGTCCGTGGGGCCTCTGCAGCGCATCCCCCCCACGGGCCCGTGCCACGCAGTGGAGTTCAGCACCCAGAGCTGCAGTGCCCTGGCCGTCCCTGCTGGCTGCGACGACAGCAGCGGGGCAGGGGCGATGCCCAGCGCTGCTGGGGGTTGCTTGCATTTATGCTGCAGAACGCGAGGCCAAAGGATGCGCCCTGCAAGAAAGCAGGGAAGGTCCGGAAAGCAGGGGAGGTCTGTGGCAATGCGGGGCCCCTTGTAACTGCCCTCCTGGATCTGCTGGAGAGTAACGAACGTGAGGCTCTAATCAAGGCACTCACTGAGCACCTTCTTACTCTGTTATTGTAAAATCAGTGAAAGGTCACCCCCAGCCCCAGCCTGAGCTCAGTGAGCCTGCATTTCAGCCCTGGCAGGGCCCATGTGTGAGCAGCTCATCTGGAACCCAGCAAGAACTGCAGTGGGCATTTCTACCCCGGCAGCAGGACCACACCTCTGATACCAGCACTGCGGTGCGTTATCTGCTCTCGCAAGAAGCAGCGTGCAGCGTTGTGCAAGAGGTCCCAGAGGACTGACCCGGGCAGGACGTGGCCTTTGGACAGCCAAGTGCTGCTGCACAAAGCAGAACAGTTCCACAGAACAGTTCCACAGAACAGTTCCACAGAACAGTTCCACAGAAGCTGCTGACAGCAGCAATGGGAACCGCAGCGGCTGTGCTCCAAACAGGGACGGGGAGTTTGGGATCTGGGGTGCTGAGCAGAAACAGGGAATGTTTAGTGCTCTTGCTTAAAGAGAGAACTAGACCAAAAAAAAGAAAAAGAAAATATGATAAAATGGGTTATAGGTCAGGTTTGCAGGAAACGGGGACTATGGACCCAGGGAAAGAGGTGGACTCCTGGACCAGATCAACATACAAAGTGTCAGTTCCACAGCTGGAAAATGAATGTCCAACTCCCAGTAGGACACACTGGGAATGCCCCATTCTTTACAAACGTTTGTTTTCTGGATTATTAAAAAAAAAATGCAATTAGTTTAATAAAGACAAAGAAAAGCAGGGTTATACGCGCGATCGTCGCGGCTCCGCAGGGGTTAAATCCTTCGCCCCGCGTTCTCCCGCGCCCGCGCCGCCACGTGTACGCAGCCAGGGGGCGTGGCGCCGCGCAGCCAATAGGCCGCGCCCTCCACCCGCCAGCTCCCCCATTGGCAGGCTTCAAGCCCCGCCCCCGCGCGGAGCTCTCGCGGGAAGTGCGGGCGGGGCCGCACCGCCCCCGCCTCGGCGCTGGGGATCCGCCGAGAGCTCCAAGCCGCGCTCTCCCATTGGTCAAAGAGCTCGCCACGCCCCGCCTCTTCTCTCCCATTGGCCGCGCGAGAGGGGGGAAGGCGTGGCGCGGCGCTACCCGCTCCGTGCGCCCCCGCCTCCCCGGCGCTGGGGTTCCGCCGNTCCCCCATTGGCAGGCTTCAAGCCCCGCCCCCGCGCGGAGCTCTCGCGGGAAGTGCGGGCGGGGCCGCACCGCCCCCGCCTCGGCGCTGGGGATCCGCCGAGAGNCTGCAGGAGGACCCCGCGGTTCTGGGAGCGGTGTCCGAGCGCTCCGGGCCCGGGGCTGTGGGCGCTGCCCGGGGGGGTCCCCGCGTTCCGGCAACGAACGGCGCCGGGCCCGGGGACATCGGCTGTGGAACTGCGGGGAAGCGGCGGCTGGGGGCTCGTGGGGTCAGCGCTGCCCCTGCGGGGCCGTGGGTGGGGTGGGCTGGGCTGTGCCGTGCAGCTCAGCGGTCCCCGTGCTGCAGCCCCGCGGGGGGAGCGGAGCTCTCCGCTGGTTCCCGGCAGGGAGCCGGGGCCGGGCGTGCTCTGCGCTTTGCTCCCGGCCCCGGCCCCTCTGGGACGGTGCCCGGCGGGCAGAGCCCGGGGTGGGCAGTGGCGGGGCTGTGCCCCCAGCCCCACAGGAGCTGCCCTGGCTGCGGGGGGCAGCGGGGACCACGCTGGGTGCGCTGAGCCCCGTGGCTCCTGCAGAGCCCTGCTGGGGCCCTTGGGGCACTGTGCTGGGTTTATTGCCTGGCACCGCCAGGCTTTGGCGAGAGGCTCCGGTCCATGTGTGCGCTGGAGGCAGAGCCCCCCGGCTCTGTGCAGGTGCTCGTGGTGCCCGTTGCCGTGGGTCAGCCCTCCGTGCCTGGGCTGCGGGGTGACTGCTGCAGCCGCTCCGTGCCTGCCTGGCTCGGGGCTGTGGAGTGAGGACTGGCAGCAGGGCTGTCACTCGTGCAGCAGTGCTTGAGGCACATTTTTCCTCATTAAAAAATAAAATCATTCAAGGCCGGGTGAGAGCCGGGACCCCCAAAGCCCCTGAGGCAGTGAGCAGTGCCGCCTTCTCCCGTTGCAGCCCTCGCAGCTGGTGCAGTGCTTTCCCCACGGGGCTCTGCCAGGGCAGGAAAATCCCTGTGGGGCAGGGGATGCTGACACGGAGCCCTGCAGGGACACACGGGGAAGCTCTGGGGGCTGGCAGCAGATGGAAGCGTCGCTGCCCACGTGCGGGGCAGCAGCAGATCCTTGTTCCCACGCAGTCCGTAGCAGCACCGCCCGGGCCAGGCTGCCCCTTTGTGTCACACGGCTGGAAATTAGCAGGGACCTGAAATGATTGCAGGCTGGCTGGTGGCCCAGAGCGAGGGAGAGCCGGGGCTGGCAGCGGCTGGCAGTAATTTCCTGTACGACAAGTGTCCTCAGCTCTCTCGCTGCCTGATTGATCCCTGAACAGCAACGCTCCCGTTTGTAGGGCTGGAAGCTCTGGGACCGAGGTCTGGGCTGGCCGATGTGGAGGGGCATCTTCAAGGTCCAGAATGGGTAAAGGACCCAGCGGGAGCAGCAGTGCTGGTGAGCTGAGCCAGGGGTGCTTTGCTCGGAGGTGGAGCTGCTCTTCGGGGCTGTTTGTGCCCAGTGGCCTGAGGTGTTGTTCTTCTCTTTATTTTTCAGGATTTCTCATTTAAAAATAAAAAAATTTGGATTTCAGTGAAGTTAAATGTTCAGAGAAAGAGCGAGCTGCTCTACGTTTAATTGAGGCAGGAGATTAAAAGGCAGCTCGTTGCCGTGCTTCTGCCGCGGCAGCTTTACTGCCGGGGAATGCTTCTAACGAGCCCGCTTTCATGTCTGAGCTGCAGCCAGAACTTCAGGGTCTAATTCCTGCTGCTTTTCAAAGCAAGTTGACTCATCAGTTTGATCTCGGGCTGCAGCCCTGAGGTGTCAGAAGATGTTCCCCTGGTGTCTCCTGGTGTCCCGTCCTCCAACAAGTCCTTGTGCACCCCGATGGCATCTGGGCAGGAAGCACTCGCTTTGTGCCGTGAAGCCTGGTGCAGGGCTGCCAGCGTTTCTGTGGTTCTGTTGGGTTTTCCTGGCGCTTTCTGCACTCCCCATCCTGCAGCAGCACCGTGCTGCACACCCTGCGCTCCCAGCCTGGCTCCGTGCCACCATTTTTGTCGCTGTTTGACCCCAACCTGAGGCCAATCCTTCCTTCCCAACCCCCTCCTGCTGCTTTCGTGCTGCCTCTCACCTCCTTTCTGCTTCCTCCCTTGGGGCCAGGTCTCTGCCTCTGGCCCTGGCTCTGTGGTGGCTCAGTCCGTGTCCTCCCTGCTGTCCCTGCTCCGTGCCGTGCTGGCAGCCCCGGGCTGGGACGGTGCTGCTCTGTCGCACTCGAGCTAATATTTAACAAACCAAGCTTGCTGCACGGCCTGAGCTGGGCTTCAAATGTCAAATATTGAATCTGAAATACTGGAGGTGACAGATAAAACGCGTGGTAATGAGAACCTTCTGAAGAAAGCTCACTGCTAATTCCAAAGGAAACGAGCTTTTAATTAGTGTCTTATCTCAAGTATGACACCTTTCCTTTTTTTTTTTCCCCTCGTTTGTATTGCTTGTGTTATTAGAGCTGGAGATCAGCTGGTGCCTCCTGACGCAGGAACTGGTTGGCTGCTGTCATTTTGCAGAACCTGACTCTCAGATTCCTGGTTACAGGTGCCGTGTTGGTCACAAAACGCATTGTTTTGGTGATGTTTGTGTTTACTGTTGTCTAAATCTGCACTTTGTGGAGCTCAGATGCTCAGGGAATCCCCAAGCTGCTGCCATGCAGCATCCACCTCACAGCTAGGGACTGTGGAACGCTGGCACGTGGCTCTTCCCAGGAAGGTGTAGCTTCATCGTCACACAAACCTGAACACAATGTTTCTGAAGCACCAGGCTGTGAGGTTGCCTGCTCTGCAAACACACGCTTAGCTCATTTAGCTGGGAGCTGCATCTCCTGCTGGCCTTGCTGGGGCTGGCACCGCTGAGGTTTCTGTTTTAAGTTCCTTTCCAAGTGAGTTTTCCATGGCACTATTTGTTTAAAAATACGTAAAGTAGTGTGTGAGCTTTGTGAACTTCAGAGTGTGGGTGTCGTCTGGATGCAGGCTGGCTGTGAGCCTCTTCTCTGCCTGCAGCCTCCAGGCCACTTCTCAGGGTCTGTGGTAGGAGTGTTACCCTGCATTTTCTGCAAAGCGTTTCAAGAAACTGCCCTGGGGAGAAGATCTAGGTACAGTGCTGGGAAAGTTGGTGGTGCCTCTGAAGTTCTGCTTTTGGGAGCTGAGAGTCGAGCGTTGCAAAGGCAGCCCAAGGAAGGTCCTTCATCCCAGCACCGTGGGTCAGGTGGGATCCAGGGCCTCTGTCCTGGTGTGCTTTGGGCAGGGCTCTGCAGTGCGAGGCTGGAGGCTCTGCCCTGTGTGTGCTGAGTGCAGCGTGGGTGCATGGACCCGTGGAACAGAGCTGAAGGGTCTCTGAAGTGGGAGTGAAATGAGCTTGGCTTGAGAGCAGGGCACTTGATCTTCTCACGTGTGGCACTGCCTGGTGTAGCTTCTGAAGTGGCTTCGTTGCAGCTGTGTTTTCTATTTCTTGCCCTGAGAAATGCAGTCTGTTGCAGAGGATTACAGGTTGTTTTGTCCCTGGCAGGGTGCTTGTGAGTTCGTTGCATGCTTCAGCCAGAAGCCTTCTGCAAAAGTGGGGTGGGTAAGAGTCCCTGAACTGTTCCAGTGCAGGAAGTGCGGCTGTTGTGCGTTTATTTTAATCTCTTTAATTGCGTTAAGGTATGCAGGAAATCCCGAAAAGCCTTGAAACAGAACAATGGGTTTCTCAGGAGCAGATTGTTTCTTGCCGAGGTGTTTGTAGGGTTGGCAGCACCGCTGTGATGGGATCAGCAGGCACTACAGGGGGGTGTCCCTTTGGTTTTTCCCATTCTCAGCATTTCATGGAAGAATCAAAAGAATTTTGATAGAAATAAAGGAAACGTAGATCCCAACAGAACTTATTTTAGCAGTTACTTAATGATTTGGAATTTCATATAGAAACCTCAACAATACCAAAAGATGCATTGAGTTAATTCCTGCCAAACGCGCGCCAAGAAATGAAGTTGGTTTCTCGGAGTCAGCCGAAGGGCAAACCTTCAGCCCTGCTTCGTTAACGGCACATTAACGGGGTTACAGCCTTCGTTAATGCCCAGGTAAATCGTCTCTGCCCGTCACGCCCCGCAGCTGCTGCTCTATTGCTGCTGTGAGCCTTGGCCCTGGAGCTCTCAGGTCAGCCTCCCAACCCAGGGTTGGCTAATTTGTGAATTCTAATGGGATCTACCTCATTTTTTATTTAGGTAGGATGGAGTTGTTTCAAGTAACCTTCACGCTGTATTTGGTTCCTACGTTTCTGACATCCGCCTTTCTCCTTAAAGCTGTTGCTGTGCCTCGTGCGCTTTGATGTTACACGAGCTGACGGGGTTCTGTGTTGACTGAATAAAAAATGACGGGTGGCTGGTGGCTTGCTTTTCTTCCTAATGGATGCTTTGGAGCAGAATTCAAAGAGATGCAAGGATTAATTGTTCGGTTGTTTATTGAGCTGGCTCCCCAAGAACACGGTTTGCAGCCCCTTGTCGTAAAGGAGCAGAGCACGGTGGAGGAGCTGAGCTGGATGTGTGCAGTTGCTGGGATTTTTGCCACTTTAGAGATGCCAGATGTCCGTACAGAAGCATTTCTCTAATCAACAAACTCACCTGAAAACAGGGTTTCAGCTTGTGGGTTGAATGGAGGGGGNTTTTTGTCTTTATGAGTTTGATTTATGGTTTTGCTTTTTGGTAGGCAGAAAAATTTCCTTCAGCATATGTTCTTAAAAACATCAGCTTTGGTTTTTGAGAATTTGGTGAATAAATATGTCTCAAGGCTCAAGCTGTCCTGCTGAAAAGGTGCTTGAATACGAAGCTGCATACAGCGGGCTGCTGGTTGTGTTGTCTTAGCCTTTTTTTAAGAACTTTTTTATTAAAAAAAAAAAAAAAAAGTCTTTAACTGTTCTGTGTATCTCAAGCCGAAAGACTAATCAGCTCCTGCCATCCCCACTTAATGCAGGCTTTCTTAAAAACCTTAAGAAGCTTTACTCTCCTCGCAGGGCTTTCGGATGTCTCTCCTCCTAATGATAAATGTCAACAAATGAGATCAGAGCATCTCCTGCTGCAGTAAGGGAGAAGTAATTCTCTGTGTGGTTTTTCTGATATACTGCTTCTCCGTGGAGCCGAGGAACCAAAATAGGTCACATCCTTCATGCTGCAGAGGAGATGAGCGTGCTGGGGACGCGTGGTTGCTGCTGATTTTTGCTGGCTGCTGCGAGGAGCCCATCTGGTTGGGCTCAAAAGGAGAATCCATGGGCTGGGTGCTCAGGACTGGAACCTTCTGTCTTGGTGGGCACTTTGCTGGGTCTTGCTTTGGTGCCAGGGGCTCTTAGCATCATCCTAACTGAGGAAGCACAGCCGCAAAAAATGCTGAAAATAACTTCCCCTCGTCTTGTGAGCTTTTCTGCTGATTGATAATGAAAGCATAATGAGCAGCCCGAGCAGCACTGTGGTTGTTCTGCAGATGAAGATGATGGAGGGGGAGACATCTGTGGAAGAACAGGGAAAATAGCATCATTTGTGTGGTCAGGATTTTTTTTAAATCTATTTTTAAATAGAGTTGTGCACCTCTATTCCATTTTATTTCTGTGGCTGGGTTTGAGTGTGGGATTTTTTCCTTTTTTATTTTTTTTTTCTGCTTGAATCTTGTCTGCAGCTGCCATGCAGAAGGTGAATTCAGACAAAATCTTGATTACACGCCAGCCCCAGAACTTTAGGTGTCAGAGATCTGCTGCGTGCTTCCCACAGTGACAGCCAAGCTCCTCCACGTATTAGTGCTTCCTTGCTCCATTTTTCATGCAGTCGGTATTCTTTCAGAAAAAAATTTGAATTTCCAAGGAAGTTAAACTGTCAGCAAAGTTACTCACTGCTGGGTGGGTGGCAGGAAGCGCTCCATCGTGCTCTGCCATATGTCAGTGATAAGATGCAGCCGGTAGGTTTTGGGGATTAGAAAATGGTAATCTGCACTGCGTGCCCTGAGCAGGGCCGGGGTGTGGTGGTGGCACAGATGTGGGGCTGCCCACCGGCTTGCAAATACCTCCCAGTGCCCCTGGCTCCTGGTGCTGGCCATGGGGCTGCTGCTGGGGCTCTCCTTGAGCTGCTCTGCAGGTGGAGCTGGGCCCGAGCCTTGGGGCAGCATCGTCAGGGATGTGTTCATCTCTTGAAGCTGTTCTGGTTATAAAATTGTGCCTGGCATCTCTCTGCAGACAGAGCTTTCTGCACATCCCCGCTCTGGGGGCTGGTGGCCAGCAGTGCTACGCGGCCTCACCTCTGTCTGTGGGTTTGGGCACCCCGATATAAGAAGGACATAAAAATGATGAGATAGAAAACGATGAGATAGCACCCAAAGGAAGGCTATGAAGATGGGGAAGGGTCTGGAGGGCAAGGTGTGTGAGGAGCAGCTGAGGTTGATTGGTTTTCATGGCCCAGAGAAGAGGAGGCCGAGGGGAGGCCTCATGGCGGCCTACAGCCCCGTCATGGCAGCCTACAGTCATGGCGGCCTACAGTGGGCCTTCTCCCACCCATTGGCATGGCGCTTCCTCCTGACCTGGCAGCTACACGCAGCCAGTCCTAGGTGGCCAAGGAAAGTAGGTCAGTCATTTCCGAGTGTTATGATTAATTTATAAATGCCATTATTTTTGTGGAGGCTCCATCTTGAGTGATGGGTGTGTAGCAGGAGGCCGGTGCTCCGCGGTAAACAAACCCTTTTGCAGGGAAGATCTGGAAGTAAGTAGAAAGGATTATTTGCAAGCTTTAAGCTTTGCATGTCTGGAGATTTTTTTTTCTTTAACGTTAAATAGGTTTAGAGTAGAAAATCTTGCCTGGTATGTAATGCTTCCAAAACCCTTGGCAGATGGGTAACTTTGTTTCCAAACATCAAATGTTTCAGCTGTTTAATGCCTGTTTTTAAGCGTGAGCAGAGCTCTGGGAGAATGTTCATATTAAGCCTGCTGGGAATTAGGCTTTTAAAAGAAACATTTTTAATATTTTATCACAAAAAGTGAAGAATTATGGAAAGCAGTGCAACGCTTGGACTGCTTTGCATAACACACAGGGTAGTGTCACGCTGGAAAAAGAGGGGAGGGACGCTCGTGCCCTGGTGTGTAACCCTCTGCAGCTGCTGGGGGGTGGGCAGGAGCGGGGTACCTCCTGCAGGGGAATTGCTTTGTGTAAAGGCAGCCTGTTGCATGCACACAAACAGCTGCATAACGTGTAGTATCAAAAAAAGACTTGAGCACGTGTTGGTAGGAATAGGATCGATGCCTTGCCGGGAGGTGGGAGTGGACAGATGCAAGAAAAGGATTGCTGTTGTGTTTAACACCTGTCAGATGTTTCCTTTGGTGGTCACGGATCTTATTTCCACTGGGGGCCTCAACAGAGGGCTTTTCTCATCCTCACTGTGCAGCTGATGGCTGCTCCAGACAGGAGGTCGTGTGTCCCTGTTGGTGTAAGGTGGAGAAAATGGGCCACAGTGCACAAACGGCTCTTAAACTGTTATCTGCAAGTAAATATTTGGTGGCTGATATCTTAGTCTTATGTATACAGAAGGTGAAATTGTTCTGAAACTTTTAAGCAAGGTGAGTCACAGAGCTGAGAGTTAAACACCGGCAGCGAATGCTGTGCTGTAGGCAAAGGATTTTGCAGAGTCCTGAGTTTTCTTAGAAAGCCCATTCTTGGCATCAGTGTTCAGTACCAGTGAAGTGTTCTTCGTGTTTGTGAGCTGTAAAAGTTATAGAGTAATAGATATGCAAATGTGCTGCCACAACTGCAAAGCTGCACAGTAATGCATAGTTGTGACGTGCTTTTATGTTTTTAGCTATTTGCAAAAATTGGTTTTCTTGCAGGAGTGAGAGTTACCGGGTTCTCGCCTTGTAAAAGAATTCTCACATCTCTTAACTAAATACTTTTTTTAGTTGTTATAATTTTTAACATTTTATGGTATTGGTGGCTTGGGAAAATGAAAGCTGGAAGACAGTGCTCGGGGTCAGCTTGCAGATGGCTGGCAGCACCAGCACTTCTCAACGGCTCGAGGTGATGCTGCACTTCTCTGACACTTACTAAATTGCTTCCTCTTCTGTCACATGTGTTTGTAAAAAGGGCACAGTATCAGGGGTCAAAAGTTGATCTAATCAGTGCCTGGAAAACTCGAGTGTCCAAGCTCTGGAGCAGTTTGCTCTCGTAGTGTGTGCTGGGGGTTTATCCATGTGATGATGGGGCAGAGGGATGGGGTCTTGGTTTATGGGCTCTGTCAACTGTGTGTTCTGGCTTTGCCTTAAATCCCACCTGTGTGACCCTTATAACCTGTCTCATGTAAAAGTTGTTAAATTCATGTAAATGGAGGAAATACTATCCCCCCCCCCTTTTTTTTTGCAGTGCACATAAATATTTACATCCTCCCTGGCACGAGTTGCACAGCGTGCAGTTCTCATCCCAAGTATTCCATTGTGTGCACAGTCCCAGGTGCACAGCTCAGTGCATCTGTTTGGAGCTAACTCCAGGCTCTGTGCCTTAAAAGGAGCACCCCTAATACACTGTGATAAAATGTTTCTTGCTCCAAAAGGACCAGCCACCAGTGAAACTGTTTTTCCCAGAAGTAACTACGATTGAATGTGGTCCTACTGGGATCAGTCCTTACCTTAGGTTTCCATGTGAGTAAATGGAGAAGGTTGTCTTGCTGAGGTATGGCTGGTGATGCATTGCATCTTAACACCCAAGGAATCGTTAACAGTCAGTTCCCTGACTGCTTGACAGTGAATTTCAAGCTTTGAGTCTGTTAATATTGTTGATGAGGAATCAATAAGGTTTAAGCTTCCTTTGCAAAATGTTGCTGTATAAAAAATACCTAAGGTGACGCATGGCTTAACTTCTGACACTGCTTTCTTCCCTTCTGAACAGCTGACATGGCTGCCAGTGGAGCACGTCTCCCCATAAACCTTTTCCCAAAGGAGAAGGACTCCTCGGAGTCTGTGCTGGGGTTTCTTGTTGTCTGGTTTTGCTTTGAAGGCATGGGGCTGTAGACCCCGCTCAGAATGGGAATTAGCAGCTGGGTGAGAGCCTGGAGTCAGCCCCTTTGTGCACAGATAACTTGCAGTTTTGGCCATTGATTGTGTGGTATTTTCCAGCGTCTGCAGGAATATACTTCAAGGGGTTGTGCTGGCTTTCCCCAAGGTTTTTAGTTGTGTGGGCTTCGTGGTAGGCAGGGTGTCAGGTGTTGCAGGGCACATCAGCAGTGTGCGTGCTATGGTCATCTGTGATGCAGCAATGCGTGCAACCCAGGCCTCTGTTGTTAGGACCTTGCTTCAAGTAAAGCTGCTGCTTTCCAACAGGCTGCCAGCTCCCAGTGCATGCTGTGTAACGAGCACATCTGCATCCATTTGAGGGCTGAACGTTGAGCCCCGCTCTCCACATTTGCTGGGTGCCCAGGTGCTGTGTGCTGTCATGGCTCCTGAGTTCTCTCCCTGCATCCGAGTGCCCTCTGCTGGAGTTTGCTCCTCTTCCCCGTGATGAAGTTCTGTCTGCTGGTTGCAGCAGCTCCCAAATGGTGCTTGATGCAACTTCTGCCTTACTTGCTGCTCGTCGCCCCTCGGTATCCGTGTGTGGTTTGCGATCGTTTCTCTTGTGGTGTGCTTTAAAAAAAGCTTCTGCTGCTGTTTTGCATTTAGAACAGCGTTTGCCTGGGTGGAAGCAAGGGGCTGCACAGAGCCCTGGGCATCCCAGCGAGCAGAGCAGGGGAGTGGGATGCACAGCTGTGGGGCCAAGGGCTGGCACTGCTGCTGTGAGCGGAGGATTTTTCAGTTTGTGAAGCTGAGGCTGCTCCTGCTGCACTTCTGTGCTCACACGTGGGCAGAGGTATTTGCATTTTGCTGCTCGCAGGGGAGCTGTCTCCAGAATCGCTCAGTTTGACCCCGTTTCTCGTGACCCTGTCGAGTGCCCACCTTGGAGGATGAGATTGCCCTGGAACAGGCATTTTCTGCTTGCTCTAAATAGCTGCTCTGCAGCGCAGCACAGCCAGGAAGAGCAGCACTTTGGGGCTGAGCACCAGCAATGCCAGCACCCGGAGGCGGCTGTGCATCGTGGGGCCCTGCAGCATGGGCACATCCAGGTGGGTTTGTGCCAGGCTGCCT
Organism: Penelope pileata; assembly: GCA_013396635.1. NCBI lineage: Eukaryota > Metazoa > Chordata > Aves > Galliformes > Cracidae > Penelope > Penelope pileata. Next base: position 852,004 of record WBMW01006255.1, on the reverse strand, counting down.
CCTCCTAGAACACCCTGGAGAGTCCCCTGTCAGCAGGAACCGAGCTGGGTGAAGCTGAGACATTGGCACTTAAAACGGGCAGAAATCAGAACAGAAACCGGCTGCTGAAATGCACGTTGATCTCTACGGTATTAGCACAGCTTTGGTGCGTGTGGGTTCAGGCGATTCCGAATTCTGTGCCTGCCTTGAATGTTTCATGAATATTAATGCCGTCCTCACAGTGAGCAGTTAATTGGGTGCTATCACTTTAACCACCTGATTTAAATGGAGAAGTGCTCTTAATAAAGGACAAACGTCAGCGTGAAGTTCTGTGTGGTAAGAGCAGAGCTGCTGCTGGGGCACCTCCCTGCTCCCCTGGGTGCTGCTGGGTGCTGCTCTGCCCGTGCTGGCCTCCTCGGTTGCTGCACGGTGCTCTGGGCTGGTTGCAGCCGAGGGACAGCAGTGCCTGCGGAGCAGGAGCCGTGCTGGTGAGGTGCGTTGTGTGGCAGCAGAAAGCCTCGTCGTGGGCTCTGTGGCTCTTTCAAACATCGGGACTGAATCATAGGGCTTGGATGCGTCAGGGTCTTGGCTCAGATGGGGAAATGGGGAAGTGCAGCTCGGGGAGGTGATTGCACATGGTGTCCGTAGGCGTGGTTCAGTGTCAGGAATGCACAACAGCTGGAAATGGTGGGCTGTTTTCTTTTTTTCCTCTCGGTGATTTTGGGCTTTGCAAACAGCTGGCAGTTCTGTAGATGGCGAAGGGTGAAGGCTTACTGCTGTGTTCATGGGAACAGGGTGAAATTCCTCTCTCTGGGGAATTTCTGTGCCTGCAGTCAAACCTTCCTTATTGGAGGAGGAAAAGGGGTGTTCTGCAGGAAGCACCTTAAAGCTGTGCACAAAAGGCTGGAGTTGGATGGCACGGTTGGGTGGCAGCCTAGGGGAGAGGCTGTGCCTCCGCAGGCAGCCCGTACCTATCCGCACTGGTAAGTTTACCTTCACCCTTCCCTTTGGCTCACATTGTGCCTGGGGAAGCAGCAGGTGGGCAGCTGTCATTTGTGCCCATCCTGCTCCTTCTGTCCCCAGATTTGTTTGCCACAGTCCTGGCGGAGCTGCCTGCATCCAGACCCCGTCCCTGTGCTGGAGGCACCGCAGGGATTTCTGTCTGCTGGAGCCGTGCCCTCCTCCGCTGCGTGTGCCAGGCTCGCCTCGCCTTGCTGCGAGAGGAGCCAGGGAGTGCACCTGCTTGGCTGCTCTGCAGCCTTTGGGCGGTCTCCGGGGTTTATTTGCAGGCTCTGCAGCTGTTCTTCCCCCAGGCCAGGAGCGGATGGGAGCATGGCGTGGCTGGAGCCGCGCTCCCGGCTGCAGCCAGGCTGCTGGGTCACATCCTGCCGGCCTGCAGTGGGACTGAGCCCAACCCTGGGGCATGGTGGGGGACAAGGGGAAAGCCTCTGCCCCCTATCAGCATGGAACGGGGCTGTTGTGGGGTTTTAGCAGTGTTTTAGAGAGGAGTTGTTCATGAATAGGTACGGGGCTGTTTCTGCTGCGTGTGTCGGGAAAGGGGCATGCGCCGATCTAAACCATCCTCGTGCTGTCTCTGCTGAACATCTCAAACACGTTGGTTTCTTTTAAAGCCTTGTAGGAAGGCACAAGGCAAAAGATGTGCAGGGCAGGATCTTCTGAAGGGGTGCAGCTCAGGCAGGAGCTTAACTTTGGCTGTACCAGAGCCCGTTGTGTTTGGGTAGGGTCTGCAGGATGGCCCCGAATCGCTGCCCAAGGCACAAACCAGCCCAAGGGGTTCAGAGAAGGAAGCTGTAGGTGTGGGAGGCTCCCAGCGTGAGACATGGGTGGAAAATGAGGATGGTGGTGAAGAAACGGCCTCCAGGAGGGCAGTGCAGCCCCTCATCTTCATCCTGGGGGCTGCACGGCAACAACACAAGGCTTGGGAGATCCCTTCTGGAAGGCAACGCGGCGAAGCGCTGGGCAATCCGAGTGGATCTCTTGGGGAAGCCAAGGCTTTCTGGTAGATGCAGTGTGCAAGAGCTGCATGGTGTTTAAAAATGGATGGTGTGTGCAGAGTGGTTCTCATCTTCTGTAACCTGGCTCCAAGGAAGATACACAGGGTGCTTTGTTGGTCGGGTTTTGCCTTTGTTTGCTTCGGTTTGTAAGTAAGTACCAAGAAAATGAGTATTTTGTTGCAAAGATGTTTTCAAGGCCGTGTATTTATTTTTTTTTGAAGGGAATCATGGAAGACAAGCTGACAATTTAATGGTGCATGATGCACTAATAAAAATGTCTGTGTGGCTGCGTTTAATCCTTTAAAGGAGAGAAAAGGAACAGTAGCTATCAGCATTCAAAAGGCAAGACGTAGGCTTAAACGTATGCAAAGCCTTGGAGGGAGGCTGAAGAAATGTTCTGACTGTGTTGCAGAAAGCTTCTGACAGGCACATCGCATCTCTGAAAGTAAGATTGGAATTATTAGGGCTGCCTTTGTTTATTAAACGGGGCCTCCAGCGAGGGGATTATCGGCAGAAATGCCGAGCCGGCTCCGGTCGCGTTGGCGTACGTCTTCCTGGATGCTAAAATTTACTTCGTTGAGCTAATTCAGGGAGAAAATTCAAATAGATTTAAAAAATAAAAAAATCCAGGTGTGTATTAAGATACCTTTCTTTAAAAGGAATAAGGAGAGGCTTCAAATGCAGGAATAAGCCTGCTTTTGTGAATCCGCTCTGCGCTGGGAGGAGGGTAATCCTTTTGAAACAGGAGCACTCCAGGGCTGGCTCCAACAGAAGAGTTCTTGTTTAATTTCAGATTGGGAATGCAAGGGAAGGAGGCAGGGAGCTAATAGGAGCGTAATTATACACGCGATTGCCAAGCTGAGGAAGGGCAGGGACCATTAAAATGCCATTTGAGGAGTTAATTATACGGTGTTCCGAGTCGATCCTGGTGTCCTGACTCCTGCTAATCCACACGCAGGCTGCCGTGAGGGTGCTGCCTTCCTGACGGCTCGCTGCTATTTTAAGAAACTTTTGGCCCCCGTTACGAGATGCTGCCAGAAATCTTCCGGCCTCGGCAGGCTCCGTGCCTGTTGGCTCCCACCAGGAAATGTGCAAAAGTAATAAAGGAGATGGAAAAACCTCTGCAAAGATTTTGGGGCCGGCACGCGTGCCATAAATAAAGCGCGGCGGTGGAATTGGCTTCGTTAAATCTCTTCTGAAGCTCGTTTAATAATTCCAGAGCCTCTGCTGCCGCTCAGATGTAGCCAGCTGCAATTTGTTTCAAGGTTAGATCTGACTTGTGCTTTATTAGCTTCTCAGTTTATGTTCTTCCACTTGTGCAGTTCCTCGAGTGGAGCTCACAGTTCAGCTGGCAGCGAGATCCTTTCAGCGTGGGCTGGAAATCGGGGCTGTTGGGCAGCGCTGGGTGGAAGCCCTGCGCGAGGCAGCTGCCGGGCTTTGCTCCCCCGTTTGGGATTGGGCTGGGAGAGCAGCTGAGGTCCCCAGCCTGCCTGGAGGAAGTGACATTGATGCTCTTGATCCGTCGGTGGTTCTGCGTGTCAGGAGCTGAGCCTTGGAGCCCGTCAGCAGCACTGGCTGGAGAGCAGGCAGGGCTGAGGGAGAGGATTTTTGCAGATAGAGGGGAGAAATTCAACTCCAGCGGCTGTCGCAGTTCCTTAAGTACTTCATTTTTTTATTTATTTTTTTCCTCCTTCCGCATCTCCCCCGTAGGAGATCAGAAAATCCCTTAAAATCACCACCCCCTCTATTTTTTGGAGTCAAAAAACCTGAGCTGTGTTACAACTCGGAACCCTCCCTTTGCTAAAGGTAAGCCAGGAGCCGATATTACCCCCCCTGCTCCGGGGGCTGCGATGTGCTCAGCGTGCTGAGCCCTGCTGCGGGCAGGGCCGTGCAGCTGCGGGAGGCACGGGCTGTGCTGGCAGGGGCTCAGCCTGCCCCGAGCTGCTGCCAGAGCTCAGCTGCAGGGGCTGCTCTCCTCCCAGCGCGGTGAGTGGGCTTGGGAACTCGGGCGGGATGCAGGGATGTGGGATGGGGTCCCTAGCTGGGGGCAGCGTGGGTCAATACCACCGGGAAATGATCGTGGGGATGCGGTGCGTGCGAGCAGGTCGGCTGCTGTCAGCCTGGGGGTGTTTTCATGGGAGAAAGATGCTAATTGCCTGCTTGGTACGGTGTGTCATCAGGCACGCTGCAAGCAGGAGCCCTGCAGCACGGGGCAGGAACCTGTTGTGCTCAGCTGGGTGCTTTGGGTGCTGCACTGAATGCCTCGTGGGGCTGCAGCCTGGCTTCCCATCGCTGCCTGGTGCTCAGCAGCAGAAGTTTCTCCTTGCGTTCAGTCTTAGTGATTGTTTCTTTGTTTGGACTTAAATAGTTCCTTTGTTATGGTGTGTGTGCACTGCCTCAGGACGCCCAATTCAGCAGGAGAGCAGCAGAAGTGGGGGCACGGAACCGTTCCTGGGGTCCCCTCCTGTGCCACAGCTGAGAGATGAAAGCTCCTTCGCAGCCAAGAAGCAATTTCAAAGCGCTTCCCAATGATTCAAGGAAACTTTAAACTTCAGCCCGGTAATTAACACACTCTGCTCCCCGGGTGCGTGGGGGCTGCTGGGGCCAGGCAGCTGCCACAGCACCGGGGTTTGTCAGCAGGCAGTGAGTAAACACCCGGGCTGGGAGCTGTCAGCTTGCATTACGCTGTGCAGCGCGACCGGCCGGAGCTCGGAGCGCGTCGCGTCCTCCGCTTGCTCCTAAAACAAGCAGAAAAGAGCATTTAGCAATGCAAATCCTCAGTCCAAAGCTGCAAATGAATTGTTAACCGAGCAGACAAACTTGGTGGGGAATGAAGGCGGTGGTTGCAGAAAGCATCCATTTTGTGTCGGCACACGGTGCTGCTCGGTGCAGCTGGAGCTCGTGCAGGTCTTCATCAGTTGCTTCAAGTGTGGGCTCTCCTGCTTGGTGCTCTGATATGCAGGTCTGCTCCGGAATTGTTGGACGTGTCAAACTCATCATCCTGCCCTGGCTTTTCCAAGCTTAACTGATCATAGAGCTTGCTTTTTATTAACATCGAGGCCATCGAAGCTGAGAGCGTGCTCTTGTTTAGTGGGGGAATAAAGTTTTGCTGCCAGGTTTTAAATATATATCCTCTCCAACACGCTCAGCAAGCTGCTTATGTGAGCATCATGAGTTTTTATATTGAAAGTGGTTTTTTTAGGATGAAAGTCGTTGGAGATCGGAATTGTGTGGATAGATGAAATTAAGCAGCAGAAGCAGTGATGGCAATCTGCAGAGCTTTAATGTGTTAGTGTGTCATTATGCACATCTAGAAGCAGTGGGGATTGAATCCTGGAGGAGCAGAGGTGCTCTGAGCCTCCTGTCTCGATGGTGTTTCCCTGGAAGTGATGGGTGGGACAGAGCAGTGCTTGGAGGGAGATGCTCGCAGTGATGTTGCTGCTGCCAGAACTGTATCAGCTGTTAATTGCCCCCCAGTTCAGTATCAGTTTAAAAAAATCCTGGGGAGGGTGGTGGATGGAAGAATGTTGGTAAGATTTCCTGGCTTCACGTAGACCTTCTTTGCCTTCATGAATTATTCAGGTTTTCAAGTCTGCTGTAGCACTGTGTTTAATATGTTTTAAGTGACATTGAATCCGTTAATATGATGGAGGAGACGACCTGGGTGGACTCGCAATTAATCTGCAGGGGGAAGAGCAGAGCTATTGCCATGGGTGAACAGTTGATGTCATGCACACGGGGAGCTCCGATGGACCCAGCCGGAGCCTCTGCAAAGCAATGATGCATAGGCTGGAAGTGAATGCAGAGCATTTCTGGAGGAAAAGAGTCTGTAGCATCCAGAAGAGAACAGGTTAGTGCTGCAGACCTAGTCATTTTGTTTGAGTGTTGAGCAGCTGTTGGACAATGTGGTGTGTGTGTGTGTGCCCATCCCGTGGCACCTCCCCGTGCCCTCCCGAAGCAGCAAGGGCAGCCTGGGGTGCTTAACAGGCAGCTGCCCTTCAGTGGAGTCCTTTCATCCTTCCTGGTGGCCCCAATTAATGCTTCCAGAGCTAGTGGTTAAATTAGCTGTTTCTGTAATTATTCTGCAGTGGTCTCTTGGTCTGAGAGCGTTTCAGCGGTGACTGCTTGGCTGCAGTGATGAGGGTGAGGTCCTTGTGCTTTGATCCCTCGTTGTTTTAGATGCTGTCTGTGGTCTGTGGCACACCTCCTGACGCTGGGAATCAGCTCAGGAAGACGCAGGTGGCCTTCAGATCACAGAGGAGATTTCGGGTTTTTTTAGTTTATTAGTTCTGCCTCATCTTAATTAAGACTCCAGCTAATTCTTGACGAGCAGCAGGGGGTTGGAACTTGATGATCCTTGAGGTCCCTTCCAACCCAAGCCATTCGTTCTAGGAAAAGCTCTCGTTTCAGAAGGCTCCTCCTGAACGTTGGCTGAAGAACGAGATGCATCGTCCTGGGAGCATCCCGGTGCTGCCGAGCTCCACGCTGCTCACCCGCTGCAGGGAGATGGCTGCGGGCTGCCAACTGCCTCCACGAGCCAGTCCCCTTGCTGGAAATAGATGCTCCAGCTTCCCCTTCTCCTCCTCGCTGTGTGGTGGTGGATTGATGTCCACGAGCGCTCCCCAGCAGCTTTGCTTTTGGAAGGAGCAGCTCCTGCCCCATGCACCCCATGCATTCGGTGCTGTGTCCCCGTGGAGGTGAGGCGGGCAGTGCTCCAGGGGCTGTGTCCAAGCACACGTTCCTGCAGCTGCTGGGGCAATGTCACATCACCATATTTTATGACCCTAACGGAGGAATCTGTTTCTCCAAGCAGATGGCAAAAAGGTGATTTGCTTGGTTTGTGCCTGCTTGAAATAAGCAACTAAATGGGCATGAAGCCACTCCTTTACTGGGCCAGAGTATATTCTGGTGGGTAAGTGTGATGCTGGATGCAAACCCAAAAGCACTGAGGAGCTCAGCAGGTGTCTGCAGCCAAAACAAAGTCAGGCAAAATGTTCAACTGTCCTGCAGCTGGTAGAGCCCACAGGTCATCAGCCTCAAGTCTCAGAGTCAGCACAGAGGAGAAAGTGATGACCATTTGCTGCCTGGAAAACCCACTCGGGAAGAATTATTTTCTTGTGAATTCATTATTTCTCTTATTTTCCTGCAAAACCAGTGTTTCTCCTATAAAGCTCTCCATCATCTCCTACCTTGCCAGCTGGTCTCCTAGGATGAGCAGACAGAGGCTGGCCCGATGCCCGACACGCGCTGGCCGTCACCTCCCAGCTGGCACGGGGACGTGCTGTGCCCAGAGGACTGCCCGTGCCGTTATCACTCCAACCATCACAGGCAGACCTGCTCCTGCAGGTGTGCTCTTCACAGAAGGAGAAACATTTTTTTATTATTTCTTTCTTGAGAAATGCACCTGGCAGAAGAGGTGAAATTACTCAGTTATCGATCACAGGATGATCTCTGAGGTCCCTTCCAACCTAAACCACTCTGTGATTCTAACACCCATTCTGTGAAGCCTGCAACAAAATGTTTGTTCTGAGTGCCTGACACTCTGGGCTTGGCAAGCACGGAGTCCTTCCCTCCTTTGGCAGTAGGGCCAGGCTGTGGTAGCGATGCTCACGTCCTGCTGCTCTTTTCTCTTTTGTCATTACCCAAAGAGCTGATGCTCCTGGTGTCCTGGTGGGTTGAGCTCCTGCACTTTCCATCTGCAAATCTGAGGCTGTCTTCCTTCTCCCGCCTTGGCACGGTGTCTCGGAGCAATGCCAAGTGGTGGAGATCAGAACAAAGCTGGCCCAGCAGTTGGCTGGAGGTTGGAAAACGTTGCCGTGCCCCTCTGCAGGTCGGCTGGGCTGCTGTGAGCAGCATCTCTATGGCAAGGCTTACATCTACAGAACAAAAGGGGCTGATAAGGGCAGCACAGGGGAAAACAAAGGATGCCTTTGCCTGGGAGCTTGGAGCTCGGTGCATCCCCGGTGATGGGAAGGAGGGAGGATATCCATCTGTCTTCTCTCTGGCCAAGCACACGTTAAATGGGGTGGGAGCAGCAGCCTGACTTGCTGGCACCACCAGGAGATGTTCTTGACGCAAGGTATTGTAGCAATTTGTTGCAATGTGAGGTTTCCATCAGTGCCAACTAATTACGTGGCCCACGTTGGCTTTGAGCTGCAATTACATTGACCGATGTAAATAATGAGCTCTAATACATGTTGCTGTGTGTAGGGGACGTTTAATTGCTCGCTGTTTTTTGACAGAGATGTTGCTGCTTTCTGTAATTGGGTTTCCCCTGTCTTCTGCAAGTGCCTCCTTGGAGCCAGCAAGCTCTCCAGCAGGGAGCTGCAGCCTCTCGTTTCCTCATGCGCTGAATATGGCATCAGTGCTCTCTCTGGCAGCTTTGCTAATGGCGTTTGGACATCTTGCTCACAAGCAAATGCTTTCCATCCTTAGCAAATGCTTACAGTGCTCCTATGCATATGTATGTATGCACAGAAGAGCAAATGCTTCTAGTTTTGCTTAAAATGTTTACTTTGGAAATTCCTTTGAATTAAATTTCGGGCAAAGCCTCTCGCACACAAACGCGCTGAGTGCTTTATCCCGGCTGTGTGCAGCCTCTTCCTGCAGCCCACGTTGCTGAATGCGTTGGGCACGAAAAGTATCATCAGCAAAACTGTTGTTGAGGTTTAATTGCGAACTGGATCGCTGCACGTTTGCAGAAATCCTTGGCAATGCCAGCGCCAGTTGCTCATTACAAAAAAAAAAAGCCCTGGTGAAAAGATTGTGCTGGCGGTGCTGCATCTGTGACTGGCAGACCCAGGATGAACAGCACCAGCTCCTTAGCATGACTACAACACAGCCATAAATCCCCCACAAATACTAAATACATACTAAGGAAGCGTCGGAAAGTTTCAGACAATCCTTTGAAGTGTTTTGCTAATAAACCATTTTTACAGTGGCGGGATGAGTTCTATCCACGCAGTGATTTAAGCCTTCGTCTTAATGGCTCTTTGCCTGCAGCGGTGCTGGGTGGCCAGGATTAATGATGAGGTACAGCATCATTGTCAGTCCCAGCGCATTCTTTTTTTTAATTTATTTTCATTAGATGAACGCCCTCATTGTGGGATAGACATAACTTGTCTATGAGGCAATCAGTGTATTTGTACAGAGGCAGATGGAGCTCTCCTGCCTTTCTCCTGGCAGCTCCACGTCTCCTGGCCTCCGCCCCACACCTTGGCTGGCAGGAGCCAGGAGCTGCTCCGTGTGCTGGCAGCCCCTGGGCTCCATCTTGTCGGTATTGAAGCTCTCCATTGGTGCTCAGTAAGGCTCTGAGGGCAGCTCCAGGTGTTTCTCTGTCCCCTCATCTGGTTTTCCTCGTTTTGAAGCTCAGCCTAATGCCTGAGCTACGAAGGTGTTCATCGTTTCTCAATAAGGGAACCTGTTGGGTGCACGTTCATTAAGCAGAGATTCCCCTGAGCCTGCTGAATGCAGAAGGCTTCGTTCTGAGCATACTTAACCTGAAGTAAACAATTATATTTTCGTGTCGTTCTTGTTAAGGACATCTTTATTTTGGTACAAGCTCTATCCAGATCTTCCAGCACTTAGAGTTGAACCTCTGCCTGTTTGCAGAAGAGCTGGAGGCTTCTGGCCTCTGTCCTCTGGCAGCCTGAGCACCCCCAGCTTTGTTGCTCTGGGTTGTGGCTGGTGGTGCAGGTTGGTCATGCACATATGCTGCTGCTAGTTTAAAACTGGGAGTGGGCCATCTTTCCTCAGCTCTGCGCAGTGAATTTCTGCTGATGTAAGAATTGGTGATGATGGTGGAGTTGGTGTCTAGGGGAGCAGTTAAGGAGTTCCTGCTGCAAAACGGGCAACTATAAAACTATAAAAGGTCCTCTGAGAAATCTAAATCTAAATATTCCGGATCAGAAGGTTTAATTCAGATTAAGGTTTGATTTCTGTGGTTGTGTGTGTGGAACAGACTGGGAGGAGAGGAGAGGGCAGAGCCCAGAGTGTGACCCGCGCTGGGGCTGTTCTCAGCTGCAGCACTTGTTTGGAGCCGTGCTTCTGCCGTGTGTATGAGAGTCACGGAGAGCCCGTGGAGAACGTCCTCTGCGTGGGATGTAGCTGCTGCCCCGGGGTCCTGGACAGCACTTCTTGCCATTGGAAAACACGTGGGTTTGGAAAAAGAAAGCATCCGTTGAGTCATGTCTGGTCGGCTGCGAGTCGTGCTTGAAAGGTCGAGCGTGCTGCCGTGCAGCTGGGCTGAGCGTCCCCGGGACGGGGCTCACCTCCACGAGCACTGGGAAAGGCTTCCAGCTCCGTGGTCTTTCTGCTCGTAAATGGACTCGGTGCATGGGTTGGTAGTTTTGGAGATGCTTTGTAATGAAGTCTGAATTCAATTGGGCTTGGTTGTTAAGCTTTTTTAAAGCTTTGAGTTTGCTTCGCTTCTCCCCAAAATAGCAAAGCTGATTGCATCCTTCCTGTTTGTTCCTTCTCACTCTGAGCAGAACTCCTCCTTGCAGTGCTCCCACAAGCTTAATAGCTGCCTACCTTGGCGGGGGAGGAAGAATTGGGCTTGTTGATGTTTCACAGCAGTTTACTTAAAATAGGAAAAAGAAAATAACAACTGCTCCTTCTGCAAAGCACGAGTTGCTTTGGAACAAACAGGTAAACCACAAAAGGATTTCTTACAGCAACGGGAAGGAGCACACCAGGAGGTGATGATGGGAAGGGAGCGCTGCTCTGCTGTTGTGGCTCAGTCCCAGCTCCCCCTGTGCCTACACCAACACCTCCATGCCTCCATGTGCCATCCAGAAACAGAACAGAGCCCTTCCTGACAGCCCTAGCAGAGCTCCCGGAGGCTGATTTGTGCAGAACGAGACATGAGAAATGGGGAATGGGGGGACCTCAGGGTGTGGAGGTGGAGCAGGAGGTGCTGTGCTGTGCTCCCCTGGTGTTAGCATCCTCTTGCATGGCACACTGCAGGGCAGGGCAGAGCAAGTGGAGCTGAAGAGTCAGGGACAAAAATCTGTGCTCATTAGCAGCAGAACAACCTCGATCCTAATGATTTCCCCTGAAGCACGTGAAGTCTGTTTGTGGCATTTGTTTAGTGGGTGCAACGGTCAACTCCAGGTTTCTTTGGCATGAGACTGAGCCTGAGCAGAACAGCAGAGAGGTGGTTTGGGTTGCAGCTATTCAGAGTCTGAAGAGCTTTGGGAGAAATACCAAGTACCCTGGTAGGGGCTTGAACTTGAGGTGTTACAGCAGGAGGAGCAGCTGCAGTCTGGTTTGGGAAGTGGAGCCAAAGGTCTTTGGGGGCTCCCTCTGGGTTAGCACTGACTGTAAATCCACTTCTGGAGCTGCATGTTGTGTCCTCATGAAGCCTCTCCCCTGCTGAAGGTAAGACCTGGCGGTTGGGATGTCTCCAGTCCCCTGATCGGTTACGAGGGCTGATGGGTATCAGTCTCATAAGCAAGAGCTGTGTTGTACTGTAGTGCTTGGGAGCCTGGTTGCATCCCTTCCTGCAGTGTGGTTATTGCCACTCTGCAAGCAGATGGCCCCGGGAGCTTTGCAGGGGGCACGGACACGCTCTGTGCTGCTGCCTCTCCTGGGGACAGAGCCCTGGAACTTGCTGAGGTCCCGTTAGAGTGGGATGAGATGACACCAACTGCTGCAGGAAGTGAGATAACTTGTTCCATCCAAATACCAAGGCTGTCCAGCTGTCCGTGCCAGCGTTGGCACGGTGCCTGCCCGAGCTTCGTGTGCGATGCAGTGCGACCTCCGAGGAACCGAAAATCCCGAAAAGCAGAACCCTCCTGTCCACAAGTGTGAGAAGACCTGGGAGACCCCAACACTGGAAACATCAGGGTAGAATGCTTCTAAAATAGGAAAATATTCTTCTAACAGGGGTAGGTGCACAAAGGCCCCAAAAAGGAGGAATTTGGAACTGAAGGAGAATTTGTGTCTGATATTTCCTGCTGCCTGTAAGAGTGCAGCCTGCTGTCTGCTCCTTATTTAAGCTCAGCCGTGGCCTTCCAGACAGAGCTGCAGAGCAGCCGAGCATGCAGACACCATCACTGCAAAGAGCTGAGGGGATCTCCAGAATCAGCCGAGCACAGGAGCAGCGGGCAGTGACATTCCCCCTCTCCCCGTGCAGCGGCTGTTGGCACTTCGCTGAGCTGCCCGAGGAGAGGTCCCTGCTGGAAGCGCTTTCTCTCTGCTCAGCAGTTGTCCTGACCTTTCCCTTCGCTGCTAATTTGTGTGTGTTGGATGTTTAACAGCAATCACCTTCAGGATTAAATAACAGGAATAAACAATTCCCTGTCGCCGCTGTACAGAAGACCTCACAGCCGGAGCCGGTTGCCATCAGGTACCTTTCAGCTTGCTTTTAGATGACTTGTAATTTTATTCTGCCCTCCTTTTTCATGAGCTCTCCTAAGGAGCTGAAGTAGAAAGGATTAAAAAAGTAACTGAAAGGGTATCTCCATCTTATGCCTTATTACATGCCTGTATGCATTCATGGGCTGCATTCCAGACAGCAGCACTGGAGTTGCTGTGGTGCCTTAGGTAGAAGCTGGCTCTGCCTTTGTTGTGAGCTTCAGTAACAACAGGATTTGTGCTTATCGTGGGCTCCCTGGTACCAGCACTGCCTCCTCCTAATCTCTGCCTTGCTGAATGTGAAAAAACCCAGAACCAGGAGGTTTCTGAGCACGTTCACCAGGGTTGTGGCAGTTAACACCAACACAGCGTGAGCTGCAGAGCCTTCCTGGGAGCATCTCTTATTAAAGTTTCTCAGTGGCCGTGCACATCATTTCCTCTGGAAACAGTTAATTTGTCTGCAGCCTTTAATTCAGCAGCTGCCATCAGTAACTCCTGCCCATCCACACGCAGTGCTGGGGTTTGCTGTGCGATAGAGGCACTTCCAGCCCATTTCTGTGCCTTGGAACAGGTTTTATTAGCGTTAGTTCCCAAACTCTGCTTTTTGCATAGGGAAAGAAGCAGTGCAGCTGTACCTTGGAAATGGGACTGTGAGCGGTGTGTGCTGACAGCACAGTGCAGCGGGGTTTGCAGGAGACAGAAGCAATGCCCCAGGAGGGTGCCTGCACCTCTCCCTTGCTTCTGGCAGTGCTGTGATTTGCAGCCCCTGTGCACCCATGCCTGCTGCGAGGTGGAAGGGCTCTTCTGTTCTTATTTGGAGGCTGCATGCAAGCAGGCACGCCAAATGCTTGCCAGAGGTCGGGGCTGTAGGTTGGAGCACGCTTTGGGTGGGATTCCTGCAGGCATTGCCATGGGTGGCAGCTGAAATGCCTGCACCTGTCTGCTCCATGGCTCTGGTGGTGGTGATGCAGTGCTGGTGGGAAGGGAAGCAGGGGTCCCCGTTTCCCGCAGAAATCCACGTTGCACCTCGGGATTCATAGCAGGTGGATGAAGGGTATCTGCCCTAAATTGTTGGGGAGTCTGGGAGGGAAAAAATGGAAAGCACAAAGACAGCTTTCAACCACTTCTGATAAGCCAGGAACACATGAAATGATAGTGAAGGATCTTACTTTGATCCAAGTTCTGTGTTTTTCCATTAATTTGCAGAGAGGACGCATCAGCTGCCAGGAGCAGTAGCGGTGATGCTCTCCAGCAGCAGCCAGGCAGCTCCTGGGGCTGGCAGAGGTTTTGGTGGGTTTGGTGCTCTCCTCAGAACTGAGGAGGTTCCTGGCCTCCAGCAGAAGGCTCAGTGCCCACTGAGGAGTTTCCCCTCGCACCAGGTCTGTGTGCTCCTGTCCCCCACTGCTGGGGCATCAGCTCAGGGTACGACTGAGCATTATCTGCCCGCAACTGTGTTATTCTTCCTTTCCATTATGATTTGGCTGTTCCTTGGCTCTGGCTTAGTGCTTTCCCACCTTGGAGATAAAGGTCCTAGCGGTGTTCCAGGCTGGGAGGTGTGCAGGCCTTCCATCAGCAAAGCTGTCTGCGGCTGTAAGTCAGCACACCGCTCCGTTGGAGACAGTGCTGCTGAAAACCCACGTGCATTCTGTATATGTTAACACTTTTTCACAGCAGTTCTGCATAACAGAGAGCTCACACACGGGCGTGGGGATGCGATGTGTTGTGGGGATCGCAGCTGTTCAATGTTTTGCATCGTGCTGATCCCACCAAGCGCTTCAAATAACTTTTGCACAAAAATCCCGTTTGTGCTCGGATGCTTCCTCTGTTGGGAAGGGCCAGCAGCTGCCAGCGGAGCAGGGACAGCCCTGCCAGGACACGTGGGAGCAGAGGTGGATTTATGGTCATTTAAAGTGTTGCTGGTCTCTGTCTTTAGTCTAAAGTGCATCTCTTTTTTTATGAAGGTGGTACCAAATAGGAGCTGACACGATAAGGCAGTGCTTGCCAGCACTGATGGTTAAACACAGCCTGTATGGAGGCTGGAGCAGAGGAACTGGTGGCAGAGAGATGTGGAGGAGGCTGGTTCTGGGGACAAAAATGTGTTAATCGAGGCAGGCTTTGTACTCAGGTAAAAACACCTGTACCTGACTGTTGGAACTGCACTCAACTGAGCATCCCAGCAGCCTGCACACCCAGTGTGGGTTGGCAGGAGGGCTGGGGCATCCCACTGCTCCCACCCCCTGCACAGGGCACGGTGTAAGGGAGGGCATCACCCGTGTGCTTCCCTGTGGGATCTTTGCCTCCTGAAGACCAGTGGTTGGCAGGATGCACTTTGTGTGATGGAGGGAGACAAAAAGAGCAGCGGCAGCACCGTGCCTGCAGCGATCAGAGCGCGGTGAGCTGAGCACTGTTGGCACTGCAGTTCCTTCCCCTCAGGTGCTGGGGTCTCTGCAAAGCAGAACCGACAGCCCCAGCCCTGGCTGCAGGGCACTGGAGTTGTCCTGGGAGCTCAGAGATGCTCAGTGCCCTTCCAGAAAGGTACCAGCAAAGCACACCGACACTTTGGGGGATGCACTGAGCTGGGTATGGCAGCGTTTGGGGTGAGCTGCAGAGGGGATGCTGCACAGCCCCACGTTGCCCCCAAATCCAGAGTGTAAGGGGACTGATGGAGAGGCTTTGTCTTTTGCTTCGTTAATCTGTGTAGTAACAATGTAATACTTGATAGCTTGGCAAGAGGCATTGTAACGCCTCCGTGAGCAGCAGCTGGATTTTGGAGTTATTATTTGTGCTGTTAGTGAGGGGTTTAATAGCTTAATCCATCTGGAGAGCAGGGAGATTTATTGGGCTGTAGGAGTGGGCTCATCACTGGGGCAGCACTCCCTGCCGACGGGTCGTCCTGGTAGGGCAGGGGAGCGCGGTGTGCTCGAGCAGCTCCGGGGCTTTGCAGCACGCTCTGTGCCACGTGCACTGGAAAAAGAAAGGTGATTTGGGAGTGCTCTGGTGGATGGAGGATGAAGAGGAGGGAGCAGCCAGCCCCTCCAGTGCACGCAGCCAGAGCACTTCTGCAAAGAAACCCCGCTCCGCTCCTCGTTTGCCACCCGAGCGGGTGCTGCCTGGCAGCTGGAGTGCTTGCTTGTTGGTTCTGTGTGTGCTTGAGATCACGGTTATACTTGGAGCTGCAGTAAGGTTGTTTTCCCAATTAGTGCAGGCTGATAAGTGCTCTTCAAAGCATGCAGGAGGTGCAGGGGTTGAGAAGGAAGTCCAATGTTTGCTATAGAGGACAGGAAACAGAAACAGATCTTGATGTGTGGGATTTTGCTGCATTTAGCTGTTTTGTTCACACATGGCACAAGGGGAAACTTGACCTTACATTTTTCTTCTATTTTTGAAGAATCAGCACTGATGCAAAGTCAAAACTCGACAAAATTATGACTTCATTTATGGCTCTGAGTGGAGGCAAGGTTGGTTTTAATTTTTCCAATTTGAGGTCATATCACATTCCTGATTGTCTGCCAGCCTGAGGCCCACGTGTCACTGCCATCCTGCTCCTGTCTGGGGAAGCAGCCTTCTGCAACATGCCTTAAGGGCTGGGCATGCAGAGGGTGTGCTGCCCGTGCTGGGGGGCAGGGGTTGAGGCTGGGACAGAGGCTGCTTTTAAACAAATAAACAAAAACACCCCCAGAAAAACAAAGACAGACCCTCACAAAACCCACCACCACCAAAACTAGCAAACCAAAGCCTGTGATGAGTGCACCCAGGTCTCAATTTCTAGCAGGAAATGATGCCTGCAGGTAGCCATGGCGTTTTGAATTCACTGTTGGGTAGCAACAGATGTTTTTCCTGGTACTTAGTAATAGGTGTTGATGCAAACAAAACCCCGCTGGGCTGTAATGGCACTGGGAAGCTGTGGGATGCCCTTCTGGGTGGAGTTTGCTCTGTATTTCAGATCCTTGCAATGCACAGAGGGAGCGTTGGAAGCAGTGAGGGTTGCAAAGAGCCAGTGCAGGGGCTGGTCATCTGCATTCACTTATGGCACATCTTCATTCGTTTGCACAGGACTGCAATTTTCTAGCTTGTAAGGAGAAACAAGCACCCTGATGATGCACTCCATATTAAAATACGGATGAAATTTGGGCTCTGCACAAACCAAGGGTAAATGAAATAGCAGAAGCAAGGCTTGCCTGCTCAGACCAGCTGCCCAGGTTAACATTCAGGGAAATTGTACCTGCTGTCTGGATATTTGCAGTGGTTTTCCCCAGTGTGAGACACCTCTGGGTCCTGAGTTTTGCCGCACAATGCAGCTGTTATGCAGAGTGGGAAGCAAATGCACGGGGAAGCAGCTTCCAGGGGAACGTCCAAGGAGCTGCCTTGGGACGCAGGTGAAACACGCTTGGGAAATGCAGAGCTGTCAGGAAGTTTGCACAATTCAATCTCTCTTTTGAAGGCAGAAGAAAGCTTTGGCAAAGGATCAGAAATTTGAGTATAACCATTTTCCATGGTTATTAAAAACAAGTCCCAAGTCCTTTCTTTTTCTCTCTTACATAACACCAGGCTAGTCCAGTGACTAAACAGCATTCTGCTGTGTGCAGTGTGCAGGAAATGGGGGAAACACTCAGTCTGAGCCTGGTGTGTAGCCCAGCAGAGCCTTTAGATCAGGGTATATTGAAGTTCTGCTGTGTTTTCTTTAAACACTGAGTTTCATGTATCTCGGGGTGGCAGTTGCTGCTCGGCTGTTTTTTCCTCTCCCTACTAACTAGCTTAGTCTGGCGTCGAGGCTTCAAAGTAAATAGGTGGCTTATCGCCGCTGCGCAGAAATCCCTGCTCTTCAGTGGAGCCCTGCCTGTCCTCAAACCCAGCAGCCCCAGCAACCCCAGCACCGCGTGCCCAGCGGCTCCAGGACCTGCTGCTCGCAGCGGGCAGCTCCGCTGTGCTGCCCGTTTGGCTGCAGAGAGTTCCAGGGTGAGTGCTTTCAACTTGCTGCCAGCCAGCTCGTGCTGGGGATTGGGATTTGGGGTTGTTTTCTTTCTTTTTCTTTCTTTCTTTTGTTTTTTTTTTTTGGAGGCTTGCTCAGCTCCATGCTTGGAGAGAGGTGTGCGTGGTGGTGTGTGCAGCTCGTGTGCATCCTCTGCAGCTGGAGCTGGGGTCGGGCTGCCAGCTCGAGGCTCACAGCTGCAGTGTGTTGTAGGCTGTCCGTGCAGTGTGAGCAGAAATAAAGCAGCAGCAGAGTGAAGGCAGCGTGCCTGTGTGTCCTCAGCACCCCCAGCCTTCCCTGGGAGCTTCCTGCAGGAGCAGGAACTGCGTTTTGCAACGCAGGGCAGCGAAAAGGCAAGCTGCCTGCCAGTAATCATAAGCAAATTGGTTTGTCTCTGTTCAGAAAATAAGCTGTGAAAATGGATGTGCTTGAAGCGTGTCAGTGTCCGGTGTGTTTGCACAGGAGCAGTGGGACAAATGCAAGAAAAAAAAAAAAAAACACGTTTTGGGAACAAAATAAGTGACCCAGGAATGAGAGGGGTGTTTATTTCCTGGGGAACCACAGCTTCTTTGCTCCACGTTTTCATAGGGATTCATTGCTACCAGGAGCGAGGGCTGCAGCCACCCCATTGCCTGAAATCATTATTCTGGTTCTAGACCTCATTCTTCTGCTTGCTTTTCCTTTTTTCTTCCAGGGTTGCTCACCCTGACGCAAGGCCTTGTGCTGTGTGCCGGATGTTTGGGGCTCTATGTAGAGCACGGTGACGATGGAGGAAAGGCATCTCAATTCCCAGGCTGGACATTTCGCTCTGCTGCCTTGGGATTTTCAAAAAGAAAGAGTCCTCTGGCTGTTTGAGGCAGTAAATGCAGTAGTTGTTGCATTAGCACTGTAAGATCCTGCGTTTTATATAAAGGACAATTTCATGTTGATAGTACAGACTTTAAAAAACAAACCTTAAAACTCTCAGGGAAGGAACGAAATGTCAGCGGTGGGGTGAAAGTTCAGGGAAAGGCTCTGATGCTCTGTTAAAATGAGGTTTGGGTGAAGGTCTTGGATGGGTGCAGGGGGTGGGTGGGCATTAGCAGCACTGCCAAGGTGTGTGATGGGCACTTCTGTCTGGGATGGGTCACAGCAGCCCCCAAATGGGCTGCAAGGAAAAACTGAGGGGGAGGATGTGGGCTAGCAGCTGCTGCCATGGAATGTTTTCAGATTGAAGAAACCGGAACAATTTGTCGGAATTGTTAGATGTTGATGATTCTTGGAAAACCAAAGAAATGCTGAGGAACACGGGGGCTCTCCAGCTGGGTCCCTGGAAGGAGTGAAGTGATGGGCTGCAGAGGCTGGTTGGGCTGGGATGGTGTTGATCAAAAGGGGAAGAAAAAGAAAAAAAAGTGAGTTGGTGCTTGCTGAAAAAATAATAAGGAGGAAAAGCTGAGTGTTGCCATCAGTGAGTCGTGATAACCACAGGAAGCTGCTGTCAGGATGTCCCTAAGCGTGTCTCTGCTTCCTGGGAAGCTGGCAGGTGTATATACAGATACATATATATCTATAGGCTGTATGTGTATTTATTCACATATAAACATCTAAATGTGTGTGTGTATACGTTTCCCTGGGAGTACACACAAACGTGACGTTGCTTTGGGGCTTCAGAGAAATTCCTACTTTTAACATATTCCGCACAGTTTCTCAGATCAAAACACCTGCCTTATCGTGGGCTTCTTTATGAGCATTGCAGCAAGTCAGTTGCTTTTCTCTGAGGACTGTTCCAGCACTGGATCTGTCATCCCCAGGCATGCAGCTGGGACTGCTGGTCCCAAATTCGCAGCGTGGAACGCCAATGGTTGTCCTTTGTGCAGGTGTGAGTAACAAGGCAGGAGCAAAACTTTATTTTTATTTAGGTTGGTTGTTCTTGATGTTTAAAAAAACCCAGTTTTCAGAGGGCTTGACACCTCTCTTGAGTTGGAAAAATGAGTTTTTCTAATTGCATCCCTTTTGGGGGATGTGTTTGGTACCGCTCGTTGGTTTTGATGATAACAAAAAGGTCCAGGTGCGGGTCCAAGGTGTTTCCCTGTGCAGCCCCAGCTTTCCTTCCAGCCTGCAAACAGGAGAAAGCAAACCAGCTCTCATGGATACACCACTTTGTACCTTAAAATACTTTCCCATCTTGCACTCTTTAAATCTTTTAAGTACTATATGATGAAACCTTTTCATAAGAGCAGCAAGGGAATAAACCAATTTAACGCAGTCCCTTTGCAGGTTGAAATTACCTCTTTCGACTGTGGAAATTCTGAATTCTTTCTTCTGCAGCTGAATAAGAAAACCCATCTATCCATTTAACATGCCATAAGCCTTTCTCCTGCATGGGTAGCTCTAGATTTTTCGGTGGCTGGGGAGATTTGACGCGATGGGTCTCTGCAAATACTCTGCTTTTCTTTCCGAGTCCTCTTCAGTTTGTTTATAGTTGGTAAATCTGTGTATTTCAGCAGCCTCGCTGCGAAGCCACGGCTGCAGCTGAGCTCGACCCCCAGCACTGCTTGCTCTGTGCTGGAGCTGAGCAGCAGCATCGCAGATTCGGGGTCTGCTGGGGGGCTGCAGCACCCCAAAAGCTGCGTGCCCCATCCCTCTTCCTCTCCAAGGGTGGGGTAAAGCATCCCTGCTTTCAAAGCAGATCCAAGCTAAAATAAAAGGAGCTTGTAGCAGCACACCCAGGGCCTCTGCACAGCTGTGGAATAACACAGGAGTCTGTTTGAAAGCACAGAGTCGTGCACGTGGGGTAACGGTGCACGGTGATGCTCTTCCCCCTTCCCTCTCTCCGTCCCCTGCTAATGCAGATGGTTTAATTAATTCTGAGTTTTATAGGTAGGGGTGAAGTGTGTCAGGGATGTTATTCTCTATTTAAAAGTGAGTTATCCCCGTGTGTAAAAAGAGCAGAACATATTTGTTGAGGTCATCGTGAAAGCATCATCACTAAAAATTATCTGCTGATGCAGAAAATTGGATTTATTCTTATGCTAGCATTTCCATAAAAATACAATTAGATATAAATTTATGCTCTCTAAAAGCTCGCAGTAAACTGGGCTTTCGGAAAATAAGACACTTATCTTTTAAAGTCCGGTTTAAAATGACCAGATGGTGCTTACAGTGGAGAAGCATAAAACTGGTGGGAGATAATTGATTGGTTCCATTTGGAAATAAAAAAAGGTGGAGGGAGGCATCCTGGGGTGAAACTCCTCATCCTCACTGTGCAGCAAGCTTGCACCTGTCTGTCTGTGTCTGTCTGTCTGTCTGCAGGGACAGGGCTGGCTCTGGAGCCCTTTGGTGAGGTTGCTGGCAGCAGTGGGGCTCGTGCGGGGCTTTGGGAGGCTCCAGCCTTTGCTCGTTGCTTTTTGCCTCCACCGTTCAGTTCTGCCTTGGGGTGGGAGCATATTTGTTCCCAGCCCGTGGTCCCCAGGCACTGGGGCAGGAGGAGGAGGCTCCTTGGAGCCAGGGAGCAGCTCAGGGCTTGGCTCTCCAGAGCAGCTGGTGCAGTTAGAAAATGTAAAGAGGAAGAATGTCTTTTAAATTCTTTTTTTCTTTTGTCTTCTCACGCAGAGGCAGGCGGGCACGGTGAGGACACCTCACACCTCTCCCTGCCCTGGGTGCTGCTCCTCCACTCCCTGTGCTATCAGGTGGGGCTGCACTCTGGCTGTGGGTTCAGGTCTTATCTCAGGGGCTCTGACCGTGCAGCTTAGTGGGGAGGCACGGTGGTGCTTCCTTCTGGTGAGGATTTCAAGTGTATCTTGAATATTCCCAGGTATCAAAAAATGCACTTCATTTGTTTGAAGGACTTTGTTCCTTCAAACCAGGAGGGTCTGACGTGCAAGCTTAAACCACTCTGACCCGGGGGCTTTGTTTTTGTGCTCAGCCCTACTAATTGCGGGGCTGTCACGGTGGTTTTGGAGCACGCTGCATGCAGCTGGAGGCTCAAAGCACGGGGAGAAGGTTCATATAGCTTCTGCCTTCTGCTCGTGCAGGGTGTCTGTAGGAGTCTGTCTGTCCCAGCCCGCTCTGGAGGCTGCTGGCTGGGTGCTGCTGGTGCCCACCAGCCTTGCTCTCTCCGTGCCCGTCATTGTTTGGAAAGTGCATCTGAGGCATTGATCCAGCCTGGAGCATTGAGTTTCATCTCCGAAAAGTTTTATAGCTTGCTGTCGTGCTTTAAAAAAAACGAAAAAAGAGTAAGTAAAAATAATTTAAAAAAATAGACATCCCCTTTTTATATAGATTGCAGCATTGAAGTCACTGAGATAACTGCTAGTATTGCTGGGCTCCAGGCTTTGCTCAGGGGGCTGTTCTGCTGGCAATCCTCTCTCGTTGCGGCGGGCTGCGGGTGGGTTTGTGCTGAGGGTTGTTCCCCTCCTGTGCTGTGCATGGTGGGGCTCTGCCTGGTGATTTCCCGGCGGTTGCTCAACCTCTCGTCAACGTCGAGCACCTCACCCCGAGCCACGGCCGCTGCTTCTGATCTGCCCTTTGCGTTTGACAGAGCGTGACACGCTGCTCTGTTGTCACAGCCCGGAGGTGAATCATTACTCACTACGTTTGTCATCTTTTGGAGAAAGAAGAAAAAAAGGGAGAGATGGGAAAAAAAGCGAAATTCTCTTCTAGGTGCCTCACAAAGTACTGGCATGGTGTGTGCGTGGCTGCACCTTGCACTGACACAAGACTTTGCTGGTGATTTTTATGGTGCTAAATCAATGTCCAGTTGATCCCCTTGAGGGCAGAGAGGCCCTGCAGAGGGATCTGGATGGATCGGAGCGCTGGGCCATCAGCAGCCACGTGAAATGTAACAGGAACAGTGCTGGATCCTGCGCGTGGGATGGCACAGTCCTGGGTGTACGGTTCAGCTGGGGGATAAGTGGCTGAGGGATGGCCTCAGGGAGGGTCTGGGGGTTTGGTGTGGGGGTGAGCTCAGCAGGAGCCAGCAACATGCCCAGGTGGCCAAAAGGGAGCAGCTGAGATCCTCTGGGTTTGCTGGGCCCGGAGCAGGGCAGGCTGAGGGGAGGCCTCATGGCGGCTGCAGCCCCTCACAGGGAGCAGTGGGACACTGCTCTTGGTTTAACTCAGTTTTACTTGGTTTATGTGGTTAACTCTTAGATCGCCTTGTGCAGAGTCAGGAGTTGGACTTGGCAGTCCTCGTGTGTCCCTTCCAAGCCAGGATGTTCTGATTCTTTTCTTAATTAATGGCAACTTGGTCAAGCATGAGAATGGGTTGCCCAGGAAAGTGCTGGAGTCCCCATCCCTGGAGATATGTGGGAGACGTGGCACTGAGGTGATGGGACTCAGAAGGTCAGGCTGATAGTTGGACTTGAAGACCTTGAGGCCTTTCCCAACCAAAGCAATCCCATGAACGTTTCTGGCACTCGGTCTGCCCAGCACCGTTCCCTGAACGCCTCTCCCCTTTGTCTTGCAGGTATGGTGTGAATATGCGTTGCTTGGCAGCTCGGGTCAACTACAAGACTCTGATCATCATCTGCGCGCTCTTCACGCTGGTGACGGTGCTGCTGTGGAACAGATGCTCCTCGGACCGGGCCGCTCCGTTCCCCCGCAGCCCGGGCGGCCCCGAGCGCCGCGCGGCCGCCGCCAGCAAAGGCCCCGGGCGCGATGCGGCCCGGCAGAGCGAGGAGGCCTCGCCCCAGGAGCAGCAGAAGGCTCCTCCCGTCGTGGGAGGCTTCAACAAAGCCCCCGGGCTGAAGTACGAGGAGATTGACTGTCTGATCAACGACGAGCACACCATCAAAGGGAGGAGGGAAGGCAGCGAGGTCTTCCTGCCGTTCAGCTGGGTAGAGAAATACTTTGAGGTTTATGGGAAAATTGCTCAGTACGATGGTTATGACAGGTTTGAATTCTCTCATAGCTACTCCAAAGTATACACACAGAGAGCACCTTACCACCCGGATGGGGTCTTTATGTCCTTCGAGGGCTACAACGTAGAGGTTCGAGACAGAGTGAAGTGCATAAGTGGTGTTGAAGGTTTGTGCTCAGCTTTTTTTGAAATGCTTCTTAAAACTTGCTGTTATTTGAGATGCAAAATGCTCTTATTTGTCACGATGGTCTGGAGAAAAATCCATGTGCTCGGAGAAGTCTCGTGCACGTCCCAGCGTCACACCGAATTTTGCTGTTTTCCCTTTGTGTGTCGCTTGCAGCCGTCTCCCGAGGACCGAGATGCTTCTCCTGCAGCACTGCTGTTGGGTGTTGGCGCGGTCGTTGCCCCTTGCCATGGCTGTCAGGGAGCCAAAATATTCATCAGACAAGCAAACAAAAGCAGAAAAGCCACGAGCCTGGCGCTGCTTTCTGAGGAGGCTCTCGCTTCCCTGCGGGCACAGGGATGCAGCACCGGGGCTGATGCTCCCTGAGCCAAAAGCATGGGTGGCAGCTGTGACAGCGCCCAGCTGCTCGCTGGTTGGGATTTTGTCTTTGTGCTCACGGTGGGTTGACAATGTCCTCCTGCCCTGTGTCACCAGGGCAGTGCTCCAGTTGTATGGCTTGGGCCACTCCAGAAAAGCGGCTGATGCTTTGCTCAGCAGCGCAGCGTGGGGTTAGCTCTGGGCAAAGTCTGTCCCCATGCAAGCTCTGAGGGACTGGGGCATGGGCACGGCTGCCTGTGGGTCCAAAAACTCCTACGGTGTCCTCTCCTCAGTCCCCACATAAAACCAAAGCACAGGAGGACCTCTCCAGTTTGCCCTTCTTGCTAAACCGTGCAATCCGTAATTAGTACGCGGGGTCTTCCCACGTCTTGGCAAAGATCTAATTGCAGGAAATTCTTAATGACTTTCAAATTAAAAAAAATTAATGACTTAAAGAAAAACAAGTATTAGGGAAGGTGACACTGTGACCCCTTGTAAATTGAAGACCGGCTTTCACTTAAGGAGTGAAATATATTAATTTTCACCCATCTCTGTGATTGGTAATCTGCTGTGTTGCTGTGAGCTCTCCCCTGGTGTGGTCGCTGCGGAAAGCTGGCAGGTCATGCAATTAGTTTGTCTGCAGAGGCTTCACGTAAACAAATGCACAGGGCATGTCCATTTTTTTTTATGATTACTGGGTTTTTTAACTTGGGCGTCACCCAAACAAGCGTTTCTCATTCGTGATTCTTCGTCTGAATTTCAAATACGTTTTGGAGAAAGGAAGCAGACCACTCACAAACTTCTTGGTGGATGTGATGCACTGTGATGATTAAATTGGGGTATTAAGAGGGCTGACTTCTCTTAATTCAAGCTCTGAACCTCACCTACACTCATTTTTAAGAGCTTCAGCGCAGTGCATTTTTCAGCACTTCTATCATCGCTGTTTCAGCGTTAGCAGAGAGCACTGTCACAGCTGTTCTCCCCTGCCCCTGTGATAAGGGCAGGGCTTGGAGGAACTGGCCTCAAAGCAGCCATACAGAGAAGGGAGCTGCTGCCTCAGCAGGGTAAGCTTCTCTGGGCAGAGCCTTCCTGGAATGTCTGCATTACTGGATGTGCAAACGTGTCCTGATAGCTGCACAGCCCCTGGGCGTGAGGGCCGTGCTGCTCGGGGTTAGGCTGGCTGCAGGAGGAGAGGGTTTGCCTTTCTCATTGCTGCAGTAATTGCTGATTAATGCGACTGGGGAATACGAATAAAAGCAGTGAGTGCTTCATTGGTTGTTCAGGAGTAGGAGAGGATGTCACAGAACCAGCCGTTTCTGTCTTAAATGAGAGACGTGGGGATGCCTCGTGCAGGTGGACTCTGCAGTGCTTCAGCAAAAAACCCAAATCCAGTGAGAACCAACTCCAGCAGTGGGCCCTGCAGCCTCTTGCCCTGCCAGATGTGCCCCTGGGGACTGTGAGGCACCGTGCTGCACCTCAACCTGCAGAAACGAGCGGGTCCAACACTGACACTTGGGTTATTCATCTCTTAACCTTGCTGTTTTGCAGCAAGTGATTGAAGAGCTGTCCTTGTGAAACGGGATCAGCCAGAGCCTGCCTGTTGTAAAGGCAACAGAGTTATTGGCATCCCGCAAACAGGTCTGAGAAATAGCTGTAGGCTGTAGAGAAGGAGTTCAGCATTAAAATGTTCTCGGACAGTTTCAGGCTCTTGCCTTGCATCATTCCAGCCCGAGAACTTCTCGTATTGTTGCGTGATGAAATCCTCGTGTTATGTCTTCACCTTCTCTCTTCCTGCAAGGTTAATGCGTTGTTATGTCCTATGACCTGGAGAATTTAATCTTGTCATCTTGTATAAATTTCAAGTAAAGCTCTTAGAGCAGATTTTTCTTTTTTTTGCATCTTTCAGTCTCGATGAGTGCACCCTTTAACTGAAAATGCTCAGCATTAATGAGCGAGCTGGCTTCCAGGAGCTGAGATAACAGACAATATTTAAGTATTTCCTGGGATGGTTTTCTCTTCAGGCAGCAGTAAACCATCCTGTCTCCATCAGTAATATTTATTAGTAATGCGAAGCACAGAAATATGTATGAAAATTTATCGTATTCCATTGAGTTTAAGCGATATTTTCCTTGCACCAGGTTTCAGGCAAAATTAGCTTCTGAGCTTGACATTGCCAAAGGGGAAAATGGTGCAAATGCCAACTTGTTTATTTTCATCTTCCTTTTTCTTATGTGCATGCAAAAGCTAAATGTGACAGTGCTAAATGTGCTCTTTTGCCTGCAAGACAGTCACGGTGATAGATTCCCACTTTGGGTTCTTGTGTTGAAATTGGGAATTTGCCCCAAATGACATGTAGGGCTTTGGGAGAATGCTGGTTTTATCCATTTTACCCTAAGTGGTGTGTGTTCATGCAGGTATGTGTGTCAATAAGGCTCTTCCATATGGGTTGTGTTTGCTGCACGTGCAGCCATTGGTTCACTGGGCAGTTGATGGCATGAGGGTGGTTCCTCTTCGAGCATCAAGTAGCTCTAATCAAAATCTGGTAATGACACATTTGATTTGAAAAGATTTACGTGGCATTAAAGGGCTCGTGTGGTATGTAACGTCGTTTGGAGAGTTAGTGGTCTCCAGGGAAGGGGGGAAAGATCTATTTAAGATGTATTTTAAAGTAAGCGTGGTGCTTCAGTAAACAATTAAATGAGAATGTGTGGAAGGCCACGGTAAGGACGGCTCTGCCGTTCCCCTCTGCTCAGTTTTCACTCATCACCTATCCCAGTGCAAATGGGGACAAGTCCTTGCTGGGACAGGACTTTCCTGGAGTCTGACAGTGAAACCTGTTAATTTAATCTACCAAAAGTAAAGCAACGATGGGGAATGAATGAGGAGGAGTGTGCAAACGCTCATTTTTGGCAATGTGCTGCTGAAACACTCCTTTTCTTCCTCCCTCCCAGGCGTGCCCTTATCCACGCAGTGGGGGCCTCAAGGCTACTTCTACCCCATCCAGATCGCTCAGTACGGGCTGAGCCACTACAGCAAGAACCTGACCGAGAAGCCCCCGCACGTCGAGGTGTACGAAACGGCCGAGGACAAGGACAAGGCTGCCAGGAGCGCCGAGTGGACCGTGCCCAAGGGCTGCTCCCTTTCCACGGTGCCCGATAAGGCCAGGTTCACCAGTGTCAAACAGTTTGTTGCTCCAGGTGGGTTATCGTAAACAAACAGCAGCTCAGCCACCTTTGTTGCCTTGCTCAGATGGCACCGAGAGAGCTTTAATTTTCCACGATTCGTGTGGTTTTATTTGTACAGAGCAACTTCCCATCATTAAGAGCTCACCTGAGAATGTCATGGAGTTCATGTACCTCTGGTGTTTTTTCCTTCTGTTTGCTCTCCATCGCTGCTTCTTGAGACGTCGTTATTTTCATGAAAAAACTGCGTGGATGTATTCACGGAGGGCAGTGCAGTTCAGCAGAGAAGCTACGCTCACATTTCCTGAGCCTTTTAGCTTCTGTCTCAAAATAGAAGCAAAAAAATTTAACCAGTTGTGAAGGCTGGGACGTGGTGCTGACGTGCAGCGAGCCTTGGCTGGGGGATGACAGATAAGGTCTATTTTCAGCGTGAGCAAACTGGCCCCTTGGACCCCGTGTCCCTTCCTTGGGGACACCAGCTATTTTTGCACAGTTTGAGAGCTGTGCAGACCTCAGTTCTGGTTTACCTGGCTTGCCTTAAACAAGGCAGCAGGAGGGAGCGACTCTACAGGTATTTCCAGAAGGTTGGGGATGGTTTTTTGTGCTCTGTGCCCTGAGCTGATCCACGAGGGATCTGCCTTTCAGGATCTAAAATCTAAGTCAGCTAAAAACTAAATCAGCTTTTGTGTTGGAGTGACCGTCCATAAGTGATGGATGTTCTCTAAGGGTTCTTACCTTAGGAAAGCACTCCCAAGGGTTAGACAGGTTAGACCCAAAGCTCCTGATGATGGTGGGACTCCCTGTATCGGTGTGACGCCCTCTGACAGCTGATGTGGCTTGAGGGGACCTAAAAGCATCCTGCCAGGCTGCAGCACCTGTGCCACCAGGCCCACAGAGGTGGCCCCCCCACGTCCCACCCATCCTGGAGGTGTGGGGCTGTGTGTGGGCTCTCCTTGCCCACCTCACACCCCGTGCACTGCCTTGCCTGCTCGTGACTTTCCCCTGTTCCGCTTCGTACTTAGCAGAGGTTTATTTTGAGAAATTCATTATTTCATGCAAGAGTTTCCTTTGTGCTAGGACAGGCTCATTAATAAGGACGTAATGTATTTTTCTTCAATCAATACCCATTAGAATTAATGAGTCCATTACTTAAAAAGACAATGAAGTAATTTTCAGTTGGCACCTTAGGCCTGGGTCTCTAGGGAAAAAATGTCGAACACTCTCATGTCTTTGTAGTAGATAAATACAGGGAGAGGAAAGGCTAAAAGATCTGTTCTGCATTCTCTCCTCATCCTTTATTGATGGCAGAGTAATCTGCAGGGCTTGAAGGCCACGCTATGCATCCACTCATCTCAGATGGCCTTAAGTAATGGATTTATGGGCGCTTACGGCTGTGGAAAGGACGAGCAGCCTTTCGTTTTCCTTCGCTTCTTAAAACTTTTTTCCCCTCTGTGATAATTCACTTTGTTATCACCCAAGTGTTTATTTGCAAGGCACCATAACACTTATTTGACAGGAACGGTGTGGGTTTTTTTAATTAGGTTTTTCATAGGAGCAAAACGTTGGGTAACAAAGCGCTCTGTTCCTCCTCCAAAGGCAGGCGCTGATCTCCAGAGCTCAAAGGAGGGGAAGCTTTTGCTTTCCAAGGTTTGAAAACCAAAATAATGGGAGCAGTACACCTTGCAGTGCGAGATGTGGAATCAGTCACGATGCAAAATGCAATAGGTGAGGTGGGGAAGAGCCTCTGTTATTCAGGGAGTTCTGACCATCACCCACTTTTTGCACATAGAAATATTTACAGGATGTTTCACACACACAGAAGTAGCAGAAAGGAAACAATTGTCTTGCATGGGAGAGTTTTATTCTATGAAAAGCTGTTAATTTGAAATGACCATCGTTAAGTGTTTATCATCCCTCCGTGTCTTCAAAGCTACAGGATTTGCACACAGCGTTACCACCTAATTAGCCCTTTGATCTCCTCCTGGAGGTTTTTTTGGGGAGGAGCTGATTTTCCATTTGAAAAATCTAGCCTGGGAGAGAACACTGGGTTTCATTATGTGCTATTGCCTAGGAGCTTTATTTAATTATTATTATTTTTAATTAAACCAAATTTTGCCAACCGGGAGGTTAATAAATACTTCTAACGTGTTCCTCTTTTTATATTATATAATTTTTTTTCCATTATGATGATCAGAGCACTGCTTTTTGGAACAGGCTGGGAGAGAAAAAATCACAGATGTAGATGTGAGTCCCAGTGGGACCCTGCACACCGGCGTGCCGGCACTGCCAGCTTGTTTGCTGGAAGCAGAGCTCTGCTCAGAGATGTGGCTGTGCCAGCACCGCCCTGCTCCTGGTTTCTTCTCCACCGACTTCAGTTTCCAGTTTGGAACAGAAGGGCCGTTGTTGGTTGGTGTTTTTGTGTTTTGAGCACACCTTGGCTTTCCTCTGCCCCGAATTCTGCTGCGTGGATCGCTTACCACAACAGGGCAGTGAGTGGGGCCCTGGCACGCTGCTCCTCGGTGCAGTGCTAATGGGGGTGCTCCCGAGTCAGCCAACGCTCGCAGAGTTACTTTTATGCTTAATTAAATAATACATGGACGGAGAGAAGAGGCTGCTTGAATTATTGATCAGCTACCCTGAAAGCGTTCGGGTTTTGTCTGGTTACCGCTGGATGCTGCGCTCCCTATCTTAAATATTTCTGAAAAAAACGAGTGCTTTACCACTGACAAATTGTTGTTTGTTTGTTCTGCAGAAAACACCGAGGGGGTATCTCTGCAGCTTGGGAACTCCAGAGATTTCATTATTTCTTTTGATCTGAAATTCGTCACGAACGGGAGCATTTCCGTGGTCCTGGAGACCACGGAGAAGAACCAGCTCTTCACCGTGCACTACGTCTCCAACACGCAGCTCATCGCCTTCAGGGAGCGCGACATCTACTACGGCATCGGGCCCCGCACCGCCTGGAGCACCCTCACGCGGGACCTGGTCACCGACCTGCGCAAGGGCGTCGGGCTCTCCAACACCAAGGCCGTCAAGCAGACCAGAATCATGCCCAAGAAGGTGGTGAGGCTGATCGCCAAGGGAAGGGGCTTCCTCGACAACGTCACCATCTCCACCACCGCTCACATGGCGGCTTTCTTCGCGGCGAGCAGCTGGCTGGTGAGGAACCAGGACGAGCGGGGCGGCTGGCCCATCATGGTGACGAGGAAGCTGGGGGAAGGCTTCAAGTCCTTGGACCCGGGCTGGTACTCGGCCATGGCGCAAGGCCAGGCCATCTCCACGCTGGTGCGGGCCTACCTGCTGACCAAGGACCACGCGTTCCTCAGCGCGGCCCTGCGGGGCACGGCGCCCTACAGGCTGCCCTCGGAGCAGCACGGGGTGAAGGCCGTGTTCATGAACCGGCACGACTGGTACGAGGAGTACCCCACCTCGCCCAGCTCCTTCGTGCTCAACGGCTTCATGTACTCCCTCATCGGGCTCTACGACCTGAAGGAGACCGCCGGGGAGAAGCTGGGGAAGGAGGCCAGGCTGCTCTACGAGCGGGGCATGGAGTCCCTGAAGGCCATGCTGCCGCTCTACGACACCGGCTCAGGGACCATCTACGACCTCCGGCACTTCATGCTGGGCACGGCTCCCAACCTGGCGCGCTGGGACTACCACACCACCCACATCAACCAGCTCCAGCTGCTCAGCACCATCGACGAGGCCCCCATCTTCAAAGAGTTTGTCAGGAGGTGGAAGAGCTACCTGAGGGGCGGCAGGGCAAAGCACAACTAGAGCTGACAACCAAAGCCCTCGCGCCTGCTGGCGGCCGAAGGGTCGGGCTCCCCGGAGCTCAGTGCGGCTTCGGAGGTTGCATACCAACTTTGTGTGGACCATTTCAAAGAAGTGATCCTTAAAACTGATCTCCTGAAATAATTGCATTCCAGTGTGAAAATATTTTGGGTCTGATGGGTAGGGTTCGGGAAGGTCAACGCGCTCGCCTGTCCGCAGTGCTCCGCCGCGACGTCGTCTGCACGAAGCAACACCCGTTTGTGCTCCACAGCTGGGGGACGTTTGTGTGTTTTTCCTGTTTGCAGGAAAATAATTACAGAAGCCATACAGGTCTCTGAAGTCCAGCACTTGCCTGAAAAGTTCGTAGGTGGCCTCTTGTAGAAGGGAGTTCTGAGTGTCTGTGCTGGAACGGCGTGGCCGGTCGTGTGGTGTGACGCAGTACACGTGTATTGCCTTGTAGCCTGGGGAGTGGACAGCGTAGCTTTTTCGAGGAGTTTCTTTTCATATGGGTTCTTTCCTTGGGGTGACAGGTGCACAGTCTGTGTAACTCTATCTGGAGATCCCTTAGCTGTATGGTTTCTTGAAGGACGTGTGGACGGAGAGCCCGCGGGCAGCGTCCGACCTTCGAGGTCGCGTCACGTAAGCACAACTCGGCCTGCGACCATGCCACCCCTTCTCTAGGAAGCCAGATCCCCAAGGCCCCCTGGTGTCCCGTCCTCCCTGGTAGCTGGAGTCTCTTGTTGTGGAGCCCACTGTTTCGTACTGTATTTTTTAATTACAGCAGAGAGGTTTCAGTCAGCGTTGGCCGCTTTGTCCTTTAGCAGGCCTGTATCAATTCCCAGACGTGACGTGGAGCTCGTTGCGAGCAGCACACAGGAAATTTCACTTGAAATGGTGAACGTTGCCCTGTGGTGATTTTCCTTTTTAACCCGCTGACGAAAACCCAGCGTTCTAAAAACGAGAATCACCCCCGCGGGCCTCCCAGCTCCACCCGTGCCTCCCATGGCTGGGCGCTGCCGACCGGCCCCGCTCGCTGCCGTGCTCGCTCCTGGTGGCTTTGCCGAGGGCTCTGTGCAATAACCAGACCGTGTCGCAACCCGCACGCTTCTCCCTCGCTGCTGGCTTGCAGAGGAGGCCGGGCGGTCGCTGTCTGGCAGCTGTAGCTCTTCAGGCTCTGCCTCCTCAGCGCGGAGCTTTCTGGGGGATCCAGAAGAGCCCGACCAAGGGATTGCGTCACCGGGTCGGAATTGTTTCCTTGGGCCGCCGAGCAGATATCAGCCCATCAGCTCTGTTCAGGCACGCTGCTGTTTGCTGCCGAGCCCCAGACACCGAAGCTCCCAACCTGTACCGGCGTGGGGAGGCCGTGTGCTGGCCCTGGGGTTTTTCCACTCATCCTGGTACGTGTGGGCGAAGCCTGAGGTGTTCATACAGAGGACGAAGCTGATTCCAATCACAACAAGGCTGGGCACGAGGACAGCGTGCATCTCCATGTTTCTTTTGTTTTCTTTTCTTGATGCTTTTCCTTGCAGCTACTTGAAGCGGCGTTGTCATTCCTTGATCTCTGCAGACGCTTGCTGTGTGATCGTATCAATGTGAAGGGTGGGTGGCACGGGAGAAATTTCAATACCAAAGTTAGCAGAGGTGATTTTATTTTTTTTATTTTTTATTTTTTATTTTTTTTACACGTGTGCACACAGAAAACAGCAGACAAACGTGCTTCCTTCCCGAGCACCTGGTCCCCCCTGCAAGCAGAACCGCCTGTCGTTCCCCTGCGTGTTCCCTCCATCTTATGGGTCGGGGGAATCGGGGGGCTGTCGGGTGCTGCTCGAGGGGCGGTACCGGTGCCTTCCTGAGGCCACAGTTTCCTCTTTTGTTTTATTTCTGATTTTTTTCGATGTCAGGTTGCAGGTCGCAGGGACGCGGGTCTCTCAGGCTCCGCTGGAGCCAGCCCAGCAGCTGCTGGCAGATGAGCCTGGAAGCGTTTGGGGCAGTGCCAGCGCGGGCACATCACACCGCCGTGTCCTTAACACCTCCCCTGCCTTTTCCTTGGCCTTTGCACAGGTGTGAACAAAGCCAGCTGCCTCCAGGGGCCGCAGAGCTGGGAGCATTGGCCCGAGGGCTCCTCCTGGGGCTGGTTTTGATCGAGCTGTGCGGCGGGAGAGGATGATCGGTGCCCGTAGCTCCTCTGAAGTCCCTTCATCTTGATTCCTGTGCTCTTTCAGTCTTCGAGCTGCCAGAGGCCGTGGAGGCTGAGGCCTGTTGAGCCTTTCCATGAGGCTTTTCCTGTACATAGACTTCATGGGAGCCGTCGTGCGCGTGGGTATATGCAAGTGACACACAAGCACAACTGTACAAGCGTGGCAGTGCTGTTCTTCTCAGCCATTGTGCAAGACATTCACTGAAAGCTGCTATTTGCATTCACCTTGTAATTGTACTTTATTTTTTCTACATTTTTACATGTGGGATAGACACCATGTGTTAAATATGCAATAAATTGTTTACAGGATGCTCTTGTAAAGGGCGGTCCTTTGTAAAGCTGTACAGACTTTGCAGTTTAAGCACAATGTGCACACGTTAGTTTTATATACAGCAAGACATGACTTTTTGCAGAGGGGAAGGTTCTACTATGTTTATATACAAAGTAAATGGATCAATGTTTGTGCTTAATGTCAAGCTGCTTTATAAGATTGTAAAATAAATTTTTTTATCTTAAGGTAAAGGAGTGTTTCCGTGATTTCGCTCGGGGTGTTCTCCCCTCCCCGTGGCTGCAGGTGGGTGAGAGTCTCCTTCTGGGGAATTCCACAAGGTTTTTGGTTCAAAATGTGATGAAAAACGCTCTTATTTCAGCAGTCAGTGCTTTCTGATTTGGGTAAGGACCAGAGATGTGTATTTCTCTGCTCAGGTGGTGTCCAGGCAGTATGTTGCTGATGATATTTCTACTGAATGCATCTACAGTTGAGTTTGTGGGTTTTTTTTTTTTTGTGAAATAACAGTTTTGCAGAAGTGGCCACGAAGGAAATACCCCAGCAGAGCTGACAGGTGCCTGCTGCCGCTGCTGGTGATGGTCAGTGAGCTGTGCAAGCAGAGCACCCTCCCATGTCCACAAAAAGCCTGCAAGTCCCACTTAGCAAAACTGGCCCGAAAAAGCAGAGTTGAGGCCACGGTTGGCTTTGTCACGGACTGAAATTCCCCAAAAAGTGGAGCTGAGGCCACGTTTGCCATGGGCTGAAATGCACAGAGCAGCCTCCGCGCTCTGTCGCAGCGGCGCGGGTGCAATTATAGATTTCCATTACTCCGCAGTTTGTTAAAAACGTATGAATTGAACATGGAGGGGGATTTAACTATGTTGTCTTGGTGATGGATCTGAATGTTTGCTGCTCAGTTTGTGGTGAAAGGAGATACATTTACCATCTGCCGGGGGTGATTGATAGCTCCCCTGCACGCGCCGTGCTTCCTGCATGTTAAACAGCAGCTTCTGTGCTTCCCTCGCCCCTTCCAGCACTGGATGGAGCCGTCCGGTGCCCTGAGCAGCTCAGTCTTGCTGTGGCAAAGTGCAGGTGGTGAAAGACACCCTGGCACCCACTGAATCCTGAGGGCAGCGTGTGTCCACAGCTCGTCCTGCTGGGTTTGTGTCCCAGCAGCTCGCTGGGTGGCTCTGGGCTGGGGTCACCGGGGATTCACAGCGCGTGGCACCGAGCGGTGCCTGCGCGTTCCCCACCTCCTGCAGGAGAGCCCAGCCCTGCAGGGCTGCATCTCCTGCACCTGAGCAATGGGGGGGCCCTCTGTGCTCTTCTCAAGCCCAGCAGCACGGGGTGGGTGGGGGGCTGCTTCCTGCAGCTTCTGCATCGCCCAGCAGAGCAGGAGCCGGGCAGGCAGCGCGCGCTGGGTTCTTAAATGGGAGATTCAGGGCTGATTTGTAATGCTGGTGTGTCCTCTGCGCTCCTCCAGGGCATCCTTTGGGATTTTTGCAACCCAGAACTCCCAAGATCCCGGGGATGCTCCTGGCTCTGCCTTCTGCCTCAGGATGCTGCTTCCCGCAGGATGCACCTGAACACATTTCCTTCTGCAAAGCCCATTAGCGGGGAAAAAGCCCACAACATCCAAATGGCATTGCTGGGGTGGGGAATTCCATCCCATTCATCTGACCACAAAGGCCTTCTTATTGCCATCCCCACATCCCACGTGCCAGCAGGGATTGGCACGGTCTCATTAAGCCCCGGGCTGCTGCTGGACCCCTTTCTTTTCCCGGGGTTTTCCTGGGACAGCCCAACGTGGGTGGGAGCAGCGGGCACTGCCCGACACCGCGGGGCCAGGGCTGAACCCGGAGCTGAGCTGCTCACAGTGCACGAAATGTGGACGCAGAGCAGCGCTCCCCGTCGTGCACTGAGCCCTCTGCTCCCAGCTGCACCCAGGGACCGGTGCCAAAAGCCAGCGAGGAGGAGGAGGGTGGGAGGAAGCACTCCTCAGTGCTGGGTGGCATCACTTGGCCCCGTGGGATGGGTTTTTGCGCTGGCATGGTGCTCCCTCTGTCGTGCCCTGTGAGCAGAGCTCATCAGCATGGCCATTTGGTAATTAAAAATATTAATTAAGATGATGGGAGCGCTGTGCGGTGCCAGCAGCCGGCCCCGCTGCTGCGGGGTCAGGGATGTGCCCGGGGGGCTGGGTTCCCTATGGGCCCTGCAGAGCTCCTCTGGATGTCACCTCCGGGCACTGGGACCCCTCAGCCCTCCCACCAGATGAGGTTGGGATGGTTTCCTCGGGCTCTCTCCCACCCCATCCCCAGGTTCTGCTCCCGTTTTCTCACCCGTTCTGTGC
Source organism: Penelope pileata (assembly GCA_013396635.1). Taxonomy (NCBI): domain Eukaryota; kingdom Metazoa; phylum Chordata; class Aves; order Galliformes; family Cracidae; genus Penelope; species Penelope pileata. The sequence continues at coordinate 816,531 of WBMW01006255.1, read as the reverse complement.
TCACCTTTTCTCGCAGCAGGATGCCAGCTCGCAGGGCTGCAGCCCGGGGCAGGCCACGAGGAACACAGCACCAAATTAAATGTGCATAATTAAACATGCAGGCTTGGGGCTGCATTAAATATTAACTGCTTTCCCCTCCATGGGGCTGCAGGGATTCAGAGCTGGTGCGTGCGCTTCCCCCAGGGCGAGGGATGCTCGGCGCTGCCCTGCGCCCATTTTGGATTTCTGAGAGATTTCGGGGAGCTGTGGCCCTTCCCATGCTCCTACACTTTGCTCCTACACTAAAATTTTGAAAGAGCCCATGGTCAGACTTTGCAATTAATGCAAAGAATAAAAGCAGCAGAAAAAGGGTGTGCTCAGAGCACGCTGCCATCACCAGCATCTGAGCCAGGCGGGGATGCAGGGATGAGGGAGGATGAGCTGCGTCCTGTCCAGCTCTGCTCCCCTGCTCAGCACTGCCCAGACCTTTGCACCCACCCAGGGTCTGTGTGCCCTGGGATGCCAGCACCTTAGGGTTTGGGGCTGCACAGATTTTGGCAGACAGCACCGGGTGCTCTGGCAGTGCCCCATCCCTACCCATGTCCTCATCCCTATCCCTGTGTCCATTCCCTGCATTGTCAGTTGAGTGCCAGACCCTTATCCTGCACCTGCGCTATGCAACCTTTCCCTCTGCAGGAGCCTTTTCCTGCTGCTTTCACCCAGGAATAAAGGAAAGCAGAAGCTCATGGCTGCTCGCAGCCCTTTTCCAGGCTGCCCCGCAGCTGCGGGCACACTTTGCAGCTCTGCTCCTGCCCAGCTGCAAGCGCTGCAGCCAGGGCTGTGCCCAGAGCTCCTCTCCCAGCTGGGCAGTTCCCACTGGTTCGCCCCAGCGGCTGCAGGCAGCGTGCAGGCAGCGCGGGGCCCAGCTGCGGGCAGGGGTTGCTGCCAGGTAGCAGTGCTGGCACCGAGCAGCTGTGGGCTGCCGTGCTCATAGGCCTGAGCTGCCCGACAGCATTGTGCCAGGGGCTGGGTAAAGGCAACCCGGAGTCATTGTCGAGTTTTCCACGGGTTTATCGCGGTGCTTCAGCAGAGTTCATCCTCCCAGCTCCTCTGAGCGGCCGCAGCTCTCAGCTCTGTGCAGGAGAGGGGTGAGTGGGACAAAGCCACCCGAGGGGTCCCCAACCCCGTGTGCACCAAAGGGTGACGTGGGCACGGGGTGCCGGTGACAGAGGGGCAGGGAGGGAGGGGACACCTCGGGGAACACTGGGAAACGTGCGGGAGCAGAGGCACGGGGAGGGGCTGGGAACCCACGTTGGGCACCAACAGCACTTTGGGGACAGCGGCAGTGGAGGGTGGGGTCAGTGGCAGTGTCCCTTGGGAGCCTCCCTGTGCCCCACAGCTGGATGCTGAGGTGCATCCATGGATGGATGTAGATGTGCACCCACAGCTGGATGCCACAGATGCAGCTGAGGGCACCCAGATGTGTGTGTGTCTGCATCCTCCCTGTGCTCCCAAAGCAAACCCAAAGGTGGGATTGGGAGCGGAGGGCTCGCCCGGCTCTGGGGAGCGCTCCCTCCGCTGCCCGTGCCGGTGGGGCTGAGCAGATTGCACTGGGCCCCAGTTCCCTCCGTGCTGTGTGAGCTGCCTTTGCTCTGGGTGCAGCTGGCAGCGCGATGGCCCCGGCTGTGTCCGCCCGCAGCCACGGCCACGCGCTGCTCTCCCACCCCTCGCAGTCCCCGTTCTGCTCCATGGGAACGCCGTGAGCTCTGCTGCCAGCGAGCACGGAGCTCCGTGGGCAGTGGGGAACGCACAGCCCCGGGCCCCCCGCACCCAAGGAGCGGTGCAGGACCCCCCCAGCAGCCCCCCCCTCTCCTGCATGGCCGCTGCACTTTTCCAGTCTCCTTGGAGACAGCCCAGCAACTTTCTGCTCTTTTCCGGCGCTGCAGCGGCGGGGCTGGAGCCGGGCGCAGGGAGTTTGTGTGTTCCTGCTTCCTCCCGGCCTCGGTGAGGCCGATCCGAGCGCGATCCGACGGAGTTTGGCTGCGGCGATTTCCGGTTGTGTTTTGTTGTGGGTTTTGTTTTTTTTTTTCCCATTAACGCACCAGCCAGCAGCCGTTGGCTCCCAAGCCAACCCAACCCAACCCAACCGCGCTGACCTCCCCGCGTCCTTCCCGTGCCCAGCAGGGTCCGTCCCCCGGCGGCCCCATCCCTCCCGGCACAGCCCCGTCCCCGTCCCTCCCCGGCGGCCGCAGCAGCGGGGCCGTGCGGGCTCTGTCCGTACCCAGCTGAGCAGCCGCTCCCCGCCAGCTCGGCATCGCGCAGCGCCGTAAGTACGGGCACGCTCGCTTCTCGCTGCCTCTCGCTGCTTTCTGCGCTGCTGCTCTGCTGCTTGCAGCCCGCACGCGGCTGGGGAAGGCGTGGGGCTGTGCTGAGGGCAGCTGGAAGCCGGACACCAACAGCTGGAGGTGGAGAAGAGCTGTGGGCTCGGGCACCGATGCCCTGCGCTGTCCTTAATTCGCGTCCCAGCGCAGCTCGCGGGGCTGCAGGGAGCTTTGGCTGAGTTTGCACAAGTTTCATCCCGGAGCGTTTTAGATCGGGGTGAGGTGAAGAGAGAGGGACGGGGCTGCCCGGAGCTCAGCACGTGCTGGGGACGCGGGGATTTGGGGACTGCGTGCCCCGAACATCGCTCCGGAGCAGACGGCTCCGCAGCCCCCCACACCCCCGGGTTACGGTTCCGCCGGTCCCGCTCGGTGCCGCCCAAAGAATGCCATAAAAGTCGATAATTAACAGCTGCAAGATTTTCCACTCCGTTGAAACACACGGCTGCATCCCGCCGGGCTGTGGCTCCGTGTGCTCTGCTGCTTGCAGCCGGGGTCATGGCCATGGGGACGGGGAGGAGGAGTGTGAGGAAGAGGAGGAAGAGGAGGGTGCGTTTGCAGCAAGCCTCCAGGGCTTGCAGTCTGCTCCGTGGGAAGCAGCCGCTTGCAGAGGCCGTGGCTCGGCGCGTGTCCGTCCTTCCCCAACCCCGGCCCCGGCCCCGGCCCCGGCCCTGCCCACGCGATGCTGCGGGCGTGGAAGCCGTCCCGCCCGCGGAGCTGGGAGCAGCGGGGCTGCGGGGTGTGCCCGGCCTGCGCCTGCAGCCGCACCACGGTGACTCACGGAGCTCTGCAAAACACGGGCTGCCCGCTGGGGCTGGGNTCCATCCCCATCCCCATCCCTGTTTGCACTCCTGCAAACCCTGCACGTTGCAGCCCGGCACGTGCCCGTCACACAGCTCGCACCTCCCCTATCACTGAGATAAGAGGCAGTATTTTTGTTCCGTCCCAGCGCTGTGCTCATTGTGTCCC
>WBMW01006255.1:775048-812145 GCA_013396635.1 Penelope pileata | reverse complement strand
GGGGGGGACAGCAGCGGGCAGTGCCCCGTGCCAGCCCCGTGCCAGCCTCTGCGGGTGGGGAATGCAAATACCCCCACAGCGCTGTGCCACGACCCAGAGGAAGGACCTGGCTGGAGTGTAATCTTTAACTAGAGGCATTTCCAACTTCATTCTAAGTCAGGTTTATTGCTTTCGTGCCTTGTTAATTTTTCCCTCGTTAACCATCTCCTGGCTGCTGTCCCCCAGGCCCCGTGTGCAGGGAGGAGGGGCACAGCCCAGGCAGGGGGAGAGGGGGGGACACAGGAGAGGGGAGCAGAGGGCTGGGGTTGGGACTGCGCAGTGCAGCGCTGCAAGGCGCGGCGCTCACGGAGCTGGGGTGGAGGGAGAGGAGGAGGTGTGGGTGCCATTGGGGCAACAGCAGCAGTGCTGCCTGCAGCTCCTCGCCCCGGGAGCTCACCTGCCCTCGCCTTCCCTCACCTGTACAGCCTGTGCAGCCTGCACAGCCTGCAGGCACAGCCCCGCGCTGCGGGCAGGGAGCGGAGCGCCGGTGCCGGGTAAGTGTGGAGGTGCCAGGGTTGCTCTGTGGTCCCCGGTGTCTGCCACAGAGCCCCCTGGGCAGCCTCTGGCTTTGCAACCACATCCCCACCTGTGTCCCCCAGGCCAGCTGTCCTGAGCACAGGGCCATCGCCACCACGGGGCAGCTGCATCCCCATCGCTCTGCATCCCCATCTCTCTGCATCCCCATCACTGCTGCCCAGTGCCGTCCCCGGGGCAGGGATGTGAGGCCCCGTCCTGCAGAGCCGCAGTGCTGACGGCACGATGCTGAGCCTCAAGCTGCCCCGACTGCTCAGCATCCACCAGGTGCCTAAGGTCAGAGAGCGGCTTCTCACCCTCGGGCTGGGGACCAGGGGGAGGTGATGGGTGGGAGCACACAGCCATCGATCCCTCACCCTGGCCCCGGGATGTCGATGGCCCTCCTCTGTGGGGAGGATTGCCACCGCCCCGTGCCTCGCAGGGGTACCAGGAGCAGGGCATCCTCTGCGGGTACCGCCCCCCACGAAGCTCGGCCGCCGACTGCCTCCTCAGCGCCTTCCAGCTGACCAACGAAACGCTGAACATCTGGACCCACTTCCTACCCGCATGGTGCGTCGCCGGGACGTGGGGTTGGGGACACCCTGGGCGCGATGCTGACCCTCCTGCACTTGCAGGTACTTTGCGTGGACCCTGGCGGGGCGGCTGCGGGGGCTGGGGGGCCGGGACCCCCCTGCCTGGCCACTGCTTGCCTACCTGCTGAGCTGCTGCATCTACCCGCTGGCCTCCAGCTGCGCCCACACCTTCAGCCCCATGTCCACCCGCGCCAGGCACATCTGCTACTTCTTCGATTACGCGGCGCTCAGCATGTACAGCTTGGGTAAGGAGGGGTGGCTCTGCCCCAGGACAAGTGGTGGAGTCACCGTCCCTGGAGGTGATCCAGAACCATGGAGACATGGCACTAAGGGATGTGGTTTGGTGGGGATGGGTTGGGATTGGGCTTGGTGACCTTGGAGGTCTTTTCCAACCCCAATGGTTCTGTCATTCCCTGATTCTGTGAGTGGGCATGGTGGGGGTGGGTCGATGGCTGGATGTGATGGTCTTAGAGGTCTTTTCCAACCTTAATGATTCTGTGATTCTAGGAGTGGGCACGGTGGGGGTGGGTTGGGGTCAGACTTGGTGATCTTGGAGGCCTTTTCCAACCATAACGATTCCATGATTCTGTGATAAGAAGCCTGCAAGGATTTCTATAGGGAAGGGTGGGTTTGCCACACGGCACATCTGACCCAAACGCCGCTGAAATGGGATTTGGGGTTGGGGCTGGGCTGAGAGCCAGGGCAGAGCCATCCCAAGTCCTGCGGCTGCCACCCCCATGCCCCAGCCCCATGTCCTGGGGGGGCTGTCCCGCACCTCCCCGCACATCCTCCCTCCTTCCAGGCTCGGCCCTGGCGTACTCGGCGTACGTGTTCCCAGAGGAATGGGTCGGCAGCACCTTCCACCGCTGCTACGTCCCCGTGGCCGTGTTGAACACGGTCGTGAGCACCGGCCTGTCCTGCTACTCCAGGTGCGTGCCCTCCTGCTGCACCTCCGCGATGGCTACAGCACAATCGTTAATTAACCTCATTAATAACGCTTTGCAACTATTGGCTGCCTTGTAACAAGGAAGGGGAAGAGGAGCGTTTTTGCTCAGCTGCGTGCTGGCATTGGGACAGCGTGGCAGACAGAACCACGGAACAATGGGAGCAGCTTTGATTTTGGAAAGTTCGGGAGATGTTTGTGCTCGGTGCACGGCTGCTGGGGGGAGAGCCCGCGTCCTCTCTGCAGAACGCAGCCTCCCTGCAGCCCACTGGCATGACGGTAACGCGCCGACGGCGTCACGTGTGTGGCATTCTGCTCCCGAGCAGACTCGGAGCCTTTGTTTTGAATAACTCTAAAAAATATTTAAACAACTCCGCTGCTTTCCAGCTGTATGTTCCGTGCTGCAATTTGTTTTGTTTTGTTTTTTTCTGGTGGTGGTTCATTGATGGTCGCTAACCTCTGCCCCAGGAGCACTGGGTCCCCATGGCCTGGCTGCGTGCCCCGGGGCTGCGTTTGGCACCGGGAGGGTCCGTGAGGTCCGGACCTGGGCCAAGGAGAGGGCAGGAGCACGACCAGGGCAGCCCCACTGCTCCTCTTCTGCTTTGAATAACCTTTATTTTGGGACGTGGCTCTTCCATTACCTTGTGATTTCAGCCATTCCAACGCTTCCCCAGCGTTAATTTCCTGCAGATTGTTATCCTCCATTCAGACATACGCTTTCTGCCTCATGTATGGTATGAATACAGCCAGCAGGTCTCATTGTAATGGTGGTGCCGTGAAAAAGCAACTGGGTGAATTCATTAACTCTCAGATTGCAGTAACTCTCGGTGCATTCTCCGAAATGACAATGGGAAAGTCTTGGCAGGGTGTGGGAAGGAAGCATGCATGGACACTGCAATACAGCTTTATTAACAAACATCAGCAACCGCAGCACAAATGCTGCATTACCAAAGCCTTCCAAAGCACCCAAAGGATCCAAAGCACAACAGGATCCAAAACACAACAGGATCCAAAACACAACAGGATCCAAATCACAATGGGATCCAAATCACAATGGGATCCAAAGCACAACAGGATCCAAAGCACAGCGGGATCCAAAGCAGGGCAGGTGCATTCTGCTTGCAATCCAAGCTCCTAAAGCTCAGGTTAAAAACCAAGAGTGAAAGCTCAGTTAAAAATGGCAGGGGCAGCAGCTGTTTGCCAGCAAGCTCCGTTCCCAGCTGCTGATGGGCAATGGTGAATGAGCAGTGCTAAAAATCAGAAGCAAAGTCAGGAGGGTGTGGAAAAGATTGTTTTCAGAGCTGCTTCATGCTGCGTGCTAAGCAATGCACAGAACATGCCAGGTGGAGGCAGGCAGAGCGGTGGCTTCCCTCTGCTCTGGGATTTATTAGCAAGAGGCAGAGGGCATGGTGCACCGAGCTGTCAATTAGTGCAATTATGGTTGCAGTGACAAGCAGACCCCGGTGCTTGCTGCAGCCTCACGAGATGCTGCTGTGCTCCCCGCAGGTTCCTGGAGCTGGAGCGGCCGTGGCTGGGCAAGGCGTCCCGCACGCTGGCCTTCGCCTACCCGTACCTCTTCGACAGCATTCCCCTCTTCTACAGGGTACGCTCACAGCACGGGGCTGCAGTGTCACTGCCCCAGCTCAGCCTGAAAGCTCTTGGGAAAATATGTCCTTTTTTCTTTTCCAAAAGGAAAACAAACTCCTGCAGGAAAAGAGATTGGGTTATTTTTTCCTGCGCCCATCCAAGTGCAGCGTTCTTTAATGCTGCACGTTGCTGCCAGACCACAGCAATCATTGAATGGGTTGGGTTGGGTTGGGTTGGGTTGGGAAGGGCCTCAAAGCATTTTGGGGTGGGTGTTGCGTTGACATGGGGCTGGGGCGATGCTGGGAGCCCTGGGGCCGTGTGTCTCACTCTGTCCCACCACCACCTCCCACAGTTCTACCTGTGCACATTGCGGAGCTGCGCGGAGCCCGCGGTCGCCGTCCACTACAGGCACACGGCCTTCGCCTTCCTCACCTGCTTCATCTTCGCCACCCACCTGCCCGAGAGGCTCGCGCCGGGACACTTTGATTACATCGGTAAGTGCTGGGAGGCTGAGCTTTGCTTTCTCATTCCACGGAATAAATATTTAAAAACAGGATGCCGGAAGGCGACTGCTCTTGCGGTCGCGTTTTAACAAAACTTGAGTTTTCTTCAGTGCTTTTGGCTTCCCCCCAGGGCACAGCCACCAGGTGTTCCACGTCTGCGGCATCCTGGGCACGCACTTCCAGCTGGAAGCCATCCTGATGGACATGAGCGAGCGGCAGGCACGGCTCCCGGCCGCGTCGCTGCTGCAGGCCTTGGTGCCCATGGGCACGTGCATGGCCATTGGGTTGGCCGTCATCGCCCGCTGCTCCGCGCAGCTCCGCCGTGCACCAGAGCCCTCGCACAGGGAGAAGCCACATGGGCATTAGGGCTCCTGGGAGCACCCATGGGACAGAACCTGAATTCGCCCCATGGATGGGGGGAACGAGGTGTTGATTCGCTCTCTGGGAATGGTTTCGTTTACCATTTCTCAAGAGCGAAGCGTATTGCACTGGTGTTTGTACATACGGCTTTAAAGCTGGGAACAGGTTATGAAATGCTTTTAATCAAGCTGATATTTCACCATCGGAAATATTTAAAATAATCTTAACTTTTTTCTTTTCCTGCAAAATGGAGATAAGTGCTAACACTTTCCAGAGCAATAGGCATTCACCAGTTCTGCCTTATGGGGGGGCTGGGGAGGGGGCAGCTGGGGACACGCGTGTCCTTGCTGTCAGAACTGGTTTTAAACTGAAAGAAGGGAAGATTTAGGTTAGATGTTAGGAGGACACTCTCTACTCAGAGGTGTTGAGGCCCTGGCACAGCTGCCCAGAGGAGCTCTGGGTGCCCCATCCATGGAGGTGCCCAAGGCCAGGCTGGATGGGTCCTTTCAGCCCAACCACTCTGTGATTCTGTGATTTCGGGCCAGCAGCAGAACCCAGCTGTGGGGACATGGACGCAGTGCGAGCCACCATGTCCCAGCGCTGAGCCCTGACCTTGCAGGTGCTGGAGGGGAGGTAAAACCCCAAATATCTGCAGCCCACTGCCTGATGCTACACCCAAGTGCCTAACCGATGTGGGGCTGGGGCAGACCACAGCCTGCCTCCGTTTAATTTTCACCAAAACAGCCACAGCACCTCTGCCCATCCGTGCCTCCTGCCCTCCTGCCCAGAGCAGGGTTTGTGGCTGCAGCGGTGCTGGGCTCCAGGCATCGAGCAGCCTTCCAGAGGGGATCGCTGCTCCTCCAGGAGCACACGGGAGAGGTCCCCGGGGCTCTGAGGATGCTTTGAGGGTACGTGGGATGCAAAGATGCCTGCTGTGGAGCACTCTCTCTCCATAATCATACGGGTGTGCAACTTGTTCTGTGTATGATTACCTCTCTCAAGGTCTGATGGATGCACTTTTGAGTGGCAACGCAACAGCTCGTTAAAGACATTATGGGGCAACTAAGTCTTCTGATAACAAACTTTCTTTTGAAAGCTGACCAAGATTTATATTAATATTTATAAGCACTGGAACATAAATGTTTATTCAACAGTTTTATTTCATTAAGAGAGAAAATTAATATAAGTACGGCGCTGCTATATTCTAACCTGATTTGGATAGTTCTGTTTCTGTCTGTGAAAATAATCACTTCAGAGATAATTGCTAATAATTGCAAAGCTTATTTACCTTGTGTACATGTGTAACTGGAAAGGAATCTGGCTCTGTCTGCACGGCATGATTTAAGACTCTGTAAACTTTACATTAATTGTTCTGATTTGTTTTTTTTCTTAGTTGTTCGGCTTCTGAATTTGGGAGGTCCTCTGGTCCTGTTGATGTGAAATTATTTGCAGGAAAATGACAGTGACAATATAGCACTAAACTCTACACTACCATAAGGGTAGTGTAAGGTCCATTGCATGGGCCCTCTGCCCCGTGCACACTTTGCACATCGAATGAGTGCACGTGCTTTGATCCTGAAGCAGCACAGCCAAGCCAGATTCCTTGCTCAGTTGGAGACAGGCCTTAAAAAGCTGTTTGATGCACTACATTTTATCCACCTACAGAAATAAAAGCTTTGTGTCAAATTGTAATGGAGGATATTTGTTGGTTGGAACGTGCTGGTTGTGGCCGTGCTCCCCATATACTGCAGTGTAAACCCCTGGGACCAAACCTAAGTGAGCATCACCCATCTGCCTTCAGCCAGGGAGATTTTTCTGCACTGATGAACCATGCAGATACTGCAGAAATAAGGGTCAGATACTGCAGAAGTAAGGGTCAGACTCAATAGGTATGCGATGGATGTGATACAGCTCTCCCAGGAAAAGGATTTCCGAGCAGTTTTGGCTGGGATCCCTCTGGTTCTCACTGCTGAGCTCCCTGCCTGACCCGAGCCTGTTGGCTGTGTGAACTCTTCAATTTCACCTTCATTTACGTTGAATTTACGTCTTCCACGCCAACCACAACAAGGCAATGCTATTCAAAGTGTGCTCCATCGCACTCACAGCCCGCTGCCTTTTACACCTCAGGCAGAAGTCACAGAAAACCATAACTTTTGTACCAACTTTTGTACTCAGCTGGGCACTTGGCTGATTTTTAGGCCCACCAAACTTCTTTGGGTTAACATAAAACGTGATCCTGAATATTTCTGAATAACGCCTAATCCAACAGACGCTTGTCTTCTCCCAAAAGCAGGGCTGATCTGTCTCCTGCCCTAACCTGAACCAGCACCGAGCTATGGTAGGTCCTTTCCAGCCTGTGTTTCTGTGATTCTATGATGTTAGCCTTCTGTCCATCTAGAGAGAGAACTTGTGCCCACCTGGAAACAAGCACACCCTGGTGCAGAGAAGCAGTGAGCACGACAAGCACAGCTTCGGGCACTTTTCTCCATTAGTTCCCAGGGTTTGGGAACTTGGTTTGGTCTTTGGGGTGATGGCCCCACGTCAGCAGTTCTGGGGTACGGGGCGAGCACTGCAGAGCACTCGGTGACCTCAGTTCTGGTTCTGCTCCTGGGTAGGATGGCTCAGTTGGGACTGCTGTGTTCTGTGAGAAGAGTTGTCTGTTTCTGTGTATTTTTAAAAAACTGTTGAAGAACTGAAGGTTGCCCAATGGTTTATTTTGGTAGTAGTCCGAGCAAGAAAAAAGACAGCTTGTTGCTATTTCTTTGGATATATTTTTCCTTAAGTCAGCAAGCTAATGCTTAGGTAATTTGCACTCATGTGACGACCTGGCTGCAGCCAGAGGTGTGGGCAGGACTGAGCTCAGCCCATGGAGGCTTCCTGAGCTGCAAGGCAGGGGTCACATCCACGCTTCTTCATCCTTTGCCTCAGTTCCCCGGCTGATTTCGATGTACATTTCCTTCTCAGGAAATTGTCCTTCCACCAGGCTTGTTGGGCTGGGCTGGTATCCTAGAATCATAGAATGTCTTGGGTTGGAAGGGAACCCAAGGATCACCCAGTTCCAACCCCAAGCTGTTACCCCTGGCTTAACTTTTTGTTTTCCACCGCTCTGCATTTCCCGGGGGTTGGGACTGAGCTGGGCGGGCGGCAGCGCACCACAGAGAGAGGCCATGGCACGGGGAGCTTGCTGGCTACACCTGTCTTCCTGAGCCCAAGCCTTTGTTTGAGCTAAGCAGATAAACAGACAAACAGTACGAGATAAGAGACAGCGCGGGCGGCCTTCCAGGGAGGGGTTCTCTGGGCACAGCACAGGGAGTGGTGGGGCCACTGTCCCTGGAGGTGGTCAATGAACGTGGAGACGTGGCACTTGGGGACATGGCTCAGTGGGCTTGGTGAGGATGGGCTGGGGTTGGGCTTGGTGATCTTAGAGGTCTTTTCCAACATTAATGATTCTGTTATTCTGTGATTCCACAGCTCTCTGCCCGTCCCTCTAGACCCCCAGCCCAGCAGGGGGCGCCCTCTCCCCGGGCTGCGCCGTACCCATGGCAACGCTTGCGGCCTAAGGCCCGCCGCGGGAAGTGCGGCCACGCCCCTTACGTAGCGCCGCTCTACGCGGTGACGCTCCCTCAGCGGCGCGCTGATTGGTCGGATTTGAATGGAACGGGCGCGCGGGCGGAGGCAGTGCGGAGCCCGCGCCCAGCGGCGGTGCCACACGGCGACCCCCGGCCCCACCCGCCGCCCCTCGGTCCCTGCGCCATGAAGGCGGCGTAAGTCATCTCCCGACCCCTCGGCCGGCTGCCAGCCGGTCCGGTTCGGTCCGACCCGGTCCCGCCCGGCGTCCGCCCTCCCCTCACGCCCCGCTCCTCTCCCAGTAGGGCCAAGACCCCGCGGAGGCCGGCGCTGAAGAAGCCGTCGCCCCCCGGCCTGAAGGACCCCGTGGGGGTGAGTGTGGGCTCCTCCGGGGCGGGGGGTGGCGGGGCCGGGCTCGGCCCGCACTGAGGGCCGGGCCCTGTGTCCCACCCCCCCCCCAGGTGTACTGCAGGGTGCGGCCGCTGAGCCGCCCGGACCAGGAGTGCTGCATCGAGGTGATCAGCGAGAGCACGGTGCAGATCCACCCGCCCGACGGCTACCGCGTCTTCCGCAACGGGGAGTACCGGGAGGTAACGGCCGGCGGGACGGGGCTGCGTCTGCCTCTGGGGGTTGGGGGTGGAGGGCGGTGCCCCTGGGGGAGCGCATCGCCAGGTCCAGAAACCTGCACAGAGCAAAACGTGTGGTTCCCTCAGACCTGAAGTATAGAGGGCCATTACGGCTGGAAAAGCCCTCTGAGATCCCCCAGCCCATCCCACTGAGCCCACTGAGCCATGTCCCCAAGTGCCACATCTCCACGGCTCTGGAGCACCTCCAGGGACAGTCACCCCACCTCTCCCTGGGCAGCTGTGCCAGCTGAGCACTCTTTTGGAGAAGAAATTGTTCCTAGCATCCAGCCTGACCCTCCCCTGGCAGGTGAGGCCGTCCCCTCTTGTCCTGTCACTGTTCCCTGAGCAGAGGCTGACCCCCACCTCTGCCTTTCAGGCAGTTGGAGAGAGCCATGAGGTCTCCCCTGAGCATCCTCCAGCAATCCCAGCTCCCTCAGCCACTCCTCATGACTCTGCTCCAGACCCTTCCCAGCTTCACTGCCCTCCTTTGAATCATAAAATCATAGAATGGCTTGGGCTGGAAGGGACCCCAAGAATCATCAGGTTCCAACCCCGACATGCTCCAGGGCCTCGATGTCTTTTTATATCCCTCCTATGCAAAATGGCTTCTGCAGGGTGGAGGGGTGAGGGCAAAAGGAGAGAAAGTCGAGCTGACAAGTGCATGGGCTGCTTGAAGGACTTGTTCATGAAGCACTAATTCCTAGGAACCAGCTCTAAGCAAAACCAGGCATAAAGGAGTTAACCATTTCTTCTTGCTGGACTTGAGGATATAGGGATGTTTCCCTGTCTGTAGGTGTGCTGTAGGGTATATATGGGAAGTTGAGAAAGTAGGGGCTGGTCTCTTCTTCCTGTAACCCATTTCAGGATACATGTGGATGGCACAGAGCTGTGCCAGGTAGGGTCAGAGCAGTCATCAGGAAATATTTCTTTACTGTGAGGGTGATCAAACAGCAGAACCCCTCCCAGCAAGGTGGGGGTGTCCCATGGCTGTCAGTGGGACAGTAACAGGCTTTAACTTCTGGTTAGCCCTGAAGAGGTAAGGCAGTTGGACTCTGTCTTTGTAGGTTCCTTCTACCTAAACTGTTCTAAAGTGGTGAAATGGCATGGAGTGGGGAAGAGGCAGCAGGTCACCTACACCAAGCAGCTCAGGTTGTTACTTGACCAATGCCATCTTTCCTAGAAAAGGCTTTAGGTTGGATGTACAGAATGAGGAGCTGGAGTGCTGTAGCACTGGGCATGGTTTGGTTGTGAGACAGCTAACAGCAGGTTCCCAGCACAGTGCTGTAGCTCTCAGTGAGACCATGGCTTTGGCTTTCCATGAGTAAAGTGTAATGACTGCTAACTGAGTCACAGGACTTTGTTTCTGCTTTCACACTGGGAGAATTTTAAAGGAAGTGTAAAAAGTGATATTTAAATCAAAGTGTTTTGATAAACAGTGGCCAGATGTGTCAAAATATATTGAAAACTTGACTGGAAACTGAGGCTGGGCTGGGAAAGGACATGAACTTAAAAACAAGATGATAAAATGCTGGAACAACTTGACTTTATCCTTTGTGGGTGTCCTTGGTGCTCCTTTGCTCAGTACCTGCATAGGTGATGGCTGGGGCTGAAACAGAAATTTGAGCTTGAAACTGAAGATTGTGAGCTTCTCTATTTGCATGTGAGGCCAGGCTTTGTGACTGCTTTGGTTATTGGGGGATTAAGCTATAAAAAAACCAGAAGCTGCTGTTCTTCGTTATGCAAATCTTAGCTCCAGTGGAGGAACTGCACACGTTCAAACACCGGGGTGATCTTAATGTGGGCTCTTTGCCATTTTGTCAAGCTGACGGGAGGCAGTTCTAAAGGATGAAACATTTTGAGGCAATGAACTCCTGGACAGGGAAGCCGAAGGCTTAGGGCCATGTATCTTTTTTCTTCAGACACAGTATTCCTTTAAAGAAGTGTTTGGCACCCTTGTTGCTCAGAAGGAGCTTTTTGATGTGGTGGCGAAGCCTCTAGTGGAAGATCTCATTCGTGGGAAGAATGGTAAGGACGTCCTTGTTCTCTGCCACTTCTTTGTGTCTGCCCTGTTCTCTTTGTATTGCTGTGATTTCACTTGTCTCTAGGTTTCTTACCTTGACAAGATAAAAATATCTTGTCTGTAAAAAAACACATCTTGTTTGCAATGGAAACAGCTGTGGTTCAGCTCCCCTGTAGATCTTCCTTGGGAACTCTTCTTGTTTCTCATTAATTGTGATGATGGGCACAGTACACATGTCCGGGAATGATCTTTTTGTACACTGTTAAATGGAGAAGTGTTTTTTCTGCAGAAGGATGTGACTTACTCTCCTGAAGACTGACCATAGAAACAAATCAGTTTGTCCTGGGCACACTTTGATATCTTGTTGTTGGTCCTTGAGGTATCTGGTTCGTGTCCAGCTCCCTGGTAAAAGTCAAAATAAATCAAACTTCTGCGCCCAGGACTTCATGGCTTCATTCCATTTTCACTTCCAAAATCAGGATAAGTGCTAGTACTTGTAGTTGAAGTGTGCCCCAATGAGATGGACCAACACTAGTATTGACTGAAAGTGGCTTTTGCTGGGCTGGGATAGCTTGCTGTTAGCTGCTCAGAGGGAGATATCTTTTTCGTAAGAACATTCTACCTGAGAAAGGGTGTGGAAGATAACTGAGTTTTTTTTGAGACTGGAAGCATAGTTACAGGACTCTTCTGTCTCCCCTAGGTCTCCTTTTTACGTATGGGGTGACAGGCAGTGGGAAAACCCACACCATGACGGGGTCTCCAGGTGATGGAGGACTCCTCCCACGGTGTTTGGATATGATCTTCAACAGCATAGGACAATTCCAGGCCAAGAGATTTGTGAGTAGCTTTGCACTGAGTTCTCCACACCGCTGCTCATGACAACCTGAAACACTGTTCAGAACGTCTTCTGTCTTAAACAGCAACAAAAAACAACAAAAAATACTCCCCAGAACTGTGGGATTTGTAAAGCAGGGCCAAGGATACAGGCCTAGTATCTAGGACAGACATGTCAAGGAGGTGTATGGTCTGACCTTGTAATTTTAAAATAATTAAAGAATGAGTGACAAAAACAAAAAACACCTGAGCTGTGGCTTCCCTGTCTTTTGTATCTTGTGGCTAGATCTCATGCCATATCTAAAATAATATAGAGAACAATGTTCAGTTTTTCTTGTGTTCAAACATCTCTGGTTTTTATGCTATCTGCATGTAGTTGAAACAATACTGGAAGCTTTTTCTGTGGGAGCATGCTAGCTTGGAAGCCTTTCTGAAATATTGTTATTTGGAAATACCTGTATTTTGCCAAATCTGCTTGGAATTAGCTCACACATTGAGTGTTAGTGAGGGGGTGTGGTATTTGCTGGCTGCCAGACAGCTTGATCAAATAACTTGTCTTTTGCTGGCCAACACCTTATGTTCTCTAGCGTTTGTCATGATGTTGTCTAAACATGTTCACTGTTCAGGTTTTTAAGCTTGATGACAAGAATGGTGTGGACGTGCAGTGTGAAGTAGATGCTCTGTTAGAGCGACAGAAAAGAGATGCCATGCCTGTTCCAAAAACTCCATCTGGCAAGTAAGCAGCTATTGTAATGTGCAGAAAAAATTAATCAATGTAAATGTTATTCTGAAACTCTGGTTTTAAATTTTTAGTGTCTGTATCCTTCTCTTGGGGGGAAAAAAATCAGTATGTTTCATGTGGCTTAAGCAATTGCATAGTTAAGTATTTAGATTCTAAGATTTAGAATCAGGCAGCATAAGGCTATTTTTGTACCTGTTTTCACATGAGTAAAATGCTATGATTTAGCAGAATCGCTCTCTTTGCCACTCTCTTGGTAAAGAACTTCCCCTGACATCCAATCTAAACCCTTCCTCCTTCAGCTTAAAACCATTCCCCCTTGTCTTATCACTGTCTACCCCTGTAAAAGTTGATCTTCCTCCTGTTTATAACCTCCCCTTGAATACTGGGAGGCTGCAATGAGCTCTCCCCACAGCCTTCCCTTCTCCAGGCTGAACCAGCCCAGCTCCCTCAGTCTGGGAGGGATGCTGTGAAGTTAAACCTGAGGATGTTGTGCAAAATAGTGAGATTGCTGAATGATGTATGATTCAAATGTCAACTGTCCAGGAATTTTGCAAGGTGCTTCTTACAGGAACTGAGTGCAGCAGTGCTGGATAGATGCATCTATCTGAACTTCTCAGAGTGTGTTTTCTAATTGAATGCAACCCAAACTGGGTGTGTTGGCTTCAGTTTCTGGTGTGTTTCTGTACTCAGATCACGTTGCCTGGCAGTAGGCTTGCTTTGTGACCCTGTGGTCACTCTGACAAGTTAGCTGGCTGTGGATGCTCTATTGCAATCACTGTGTGTCATCAACAGGCGACAAATAGATCCAGAGTTTGCTGATATGATCGACGTGCAAGATCACTGCAGAGTGGAAGAGGTTGATGAAGATAATGTCTACAGCGTCTTCGTCTCCTACATTGAGATCTACAACAACTACATATATGACCTCCTGGAGGAGACTCCATTTGAGCCAATAAAACCAAAGTTAGTAGGAGTAATGATACTGATAAACTTCAGCTATGCTTCTGTGGGAAGTGCCATGTCTATGTCTGTGGTCTTGGCGATCTGGCTCAGTTCATGTGAATCACTTCAAAAAATCACATGGAAAAAGGTGATGTCTAAGGAATCCAGACAGTGGTATTTAAGTGTGCCAAGTACTGATGGTTTTTCTGTTGCTATTATTTAGTGCTCCCTTTCTTACTGTAATGGAAGATAGATAAGTAAATATTTAATTTCTTAGGCAATGTTGTATCCTGCTGAGGTTTTAAGTCTGTTTATGCTGTTCTGCAAGTGCCATTCCTAGCTTGTGACTGCAGCTTGAAGCGTAAGCCATTCCGTAGCTGTCATTTTCCTCTGGAAAACTGTGTTTGGGGGAAAATCCCATGTGTTTTTCCACTCAGTGCCAATCATTTCCATAGGAACAGAGATGAGTAGTCTCATAAATGAAATCCTAGATATTTTTTGGAAAGGTATGTTCTTGGCCAGTGTCCAGAACCAGTAAATCTTGTGATCTTTGGAAAGACAGTCTGTAAATCAAATTTATTTGAAGAGATCTTTTAAATTCTAAATCCATTAAAGAAACCTGTGTATTACTGGTACATGTGTTAATTAAAAGAGTTGGCCAGTCTACAAAGCCCTAACTAGAGCAAAATGAACCATTACACTGAAACATCAAGAGCAGTCTCCAGGGTACTGCTTTGAAATGAGTTTGAAGGTCTCATGCTTTTTAAAGAAGAATGAAATTTGGGTTTAGTATCTTGCTTATCATGTCCAGAAATCAGCCTAGGAAAAAACTCAGACTATTTCAGTTTATGGAAGCTACAGCACATTAAATATGAAAAGATTTTAGACACAAGCTGAATGACTTTTTAACCCTGTTTTTTTGGTAGGTGGAACAATTGCAACACTCCTGTGCGAAATGGTGACTTTATGTACGTGCACACGTATACTATTCCAGTGTTGAAAAGTGAATTCTTCCAGTAGAAGCAGAAAATAAACTGACTCCCTATCTCTTCTTGCTTTACTAGTGAATATAGAACGCTGTTGAAGCCATCTTGCTTCTGTATGAGCATATGCATGCAGAAAAGCAATAGCTGTCGTACAAACCAATGATTTCCAATAAGAATTGCAGTTAAACGTGGCTTCTAAATTAAATCAGTAGCTGGAGTGTAACTAATCTCTGAGTGTGTGTCCTTGTACTTCTTCCATCTGCTGTATGGATAACTTATGTATGTAGTCTGAATTGTGTACTTAAACAAAAGAGCTTGCATGGCACAGCATACTACTGTATAAAACTCTGCTCAAATTTAGTGCTTTTCTTTCTTCCTTGCCTTTAAGACCTCCACAATCCAAAATACTTCGTGAGGACCAGAATCACAACATGTACGTGGCAGGATGCACGGAAGTAGAGGTGAAATCTACAGAAGAAGCTTTTGAAGTTTTTTGGAAAGGTAAATAACCTTAAAATGTAACTTTTAATTCAGTGCAGACGTGTAGTCTGTGACACTGTTGTGCTAGAAGCAGGACTGGCTGTGGTAGGTGGCAAGTCTGGTAAATGAAAGGGGTGTTTGGAGGGAATGTTTTCATCCTTTTGCACAGGTCAAAAGAAGAGGCGGATCGCAAACACTCAGCTGAATCGAGAATCCAGTCGATCTCACAGTGTTTTCATAATCAAGTTGGCTCAGGCTCCTCTGGATGCAGATGGAGATAATGTGCTGCAGGTGAGTTCTGGGGCATGCTATTAAAGGAGAACCTTGTGTGTATGTGTGTATATATTGGTTAGTAAAGCTAGTGAGTCTTGGCCCACCAACTCAAATGTAGGCGTACTGAAAACTACAAACTTCATTTTGAAGTGAATCAGAATGACAGAACTTCTCAAGTATTTAATAGAATTTCTCTCCTTTCTATAATTAAAGCAGAGCGTTAAAATGGACAGCAAAGCTGCTCCTTCCTCTTGTTCTTCCTCTGTTTTGAGCCAAACTTCTTAAGAATATAAATAAGACTTAGAGGCTTTGAATGAGTGCATTTCTTAAAATCTATCTTGTGCCACAAGGCAGAAAGGATTTGATAAACTTCTTTGCAGAAAAACCCTAGTGATGCGTGGCTTTTTACATCAAGGGCTATAAAAACACCCTCAGACTTTGAAGGTTCAACGTGTGTGTGCTGGTTTGGGATGGTGAGGTGTTTCCCCCACACCCCAGCCAGCCAGTGCCCCCTTAGAAGGCAGGGATTATAAAGCTAATAACTAGCCTAACATAATTTGTTTCCTGTAACAGGAGAAGGAGCAGATCACTTTAAGCCAGCTGTCCTTAGTTGATCTGGCTGGAAGTGAAAGGACAAACAGAACAAAAGCTGAAGGGAGCAGGCTGCGAGAAGCAGGTATGTGCCGTGGTCAGACAGCCCCTTAGTTTTACAGGCTAGGCTGTGCACGTAGTGCTCTTGTCTCCTAGTAAAGAAATCACAGGAAGAGTCATTAAGTGTTCTGTTACAATCTGATGGTCTTAAATCTTCCAGTTTGAAAACTGCAAGTTTTGACAGCATTCATTACTTTCATGGATGTTTCAGATTTCTTGGAACAGTTATCAGTAACAAAGGGCCTAGACTTTTTAAGATGATTTGGGAATATGATGCAAACAGCTGCTTACAGGGATTTTTTTTTTAATTATTATTTTAAGGTAACATTAATCAGTCATTAATGACATTAAGAACATGTATCGAAGTCCTCCGGGAAAACCAGATGTGTGGAACAAACAAGGTATGCAACCCACCAGCCAGTTATCTTTTGATTTGATGAAGAGCTGCTGTAATAAAAGCTTACTAGATCTGTCTTCTGCTTAATTCTAAGATGATTCCATACAGAGATTCCAAACTGACTCATCTCTTCAAGAACTATTTTGATGGAGAAGGAAAAGTGCGTATGATTGTATGTGTTAATCCTAAAGCTGAGGACTACGAGGAAAGCTTGGTAACTTCCTTGCAGCTCTTATCTCACCTCCTCCTACGCTGCTGTCACACTTATCTCTGAATTATTGTACTTGTTTAGTAGGTGGCAGGAGTGATAGCGTAGGTGGCTTGGATGCTGCTGGTAATCAGATGTGATGCTGTGGGACAAATATGCCCTCTAAGTCTTATTTTCTCTTGAAAAGGCAAGTGCTACTTGCCTATAATACAGGAAGTTTCTCTTATTTACAGCAGTTTAACCATATTTAGGTACTTTATCCCCTCTATGACAGTACTTGGAAGAGCTTAAGATGTCTGCACAATCAGGTTTGAGGGCTGAAGGAGGGTGGGTGTTACTGGGAAGACTTTTAGATGCTCTACTTCAGATCTGCAAGCTATCTATCTGGGAAATACTTAAGATTAGAACTTGATCATGTCTCTGCTAGAACTTCTATTGACCTAAAATATCACTTCCAAGTTGCTTCGACCAGCTTCTGTTTAATTCCACTGCTGAGCTCGTTCCTGTCCTTTTGTAGCAAGTCATGCGTTTCGCAGAGATGACCCAGGAGGTCGAAGTTGCCCGGCCTGTTGACAGACCGCTGTGTGGCCTCACGCCAGGACGGCGCTTCAGGAATCAGGCCTTCAGGGAGGAGCTGGCACGGAAGCTGGAGATTCGAGGTGGCCCAATTGATGGAGGTAAACAGGAGAATGCTGGGTGTTCCCAGGCTTTTCCTGTTGTTGGGGGATGAGGGCGGCTTTAAAAGCAAATCTGAGCCTTGAAAGCACACAAGGAACTGCATTTTGCCGTTAGTCGTGAGCCTTCTCTGCAGTAGGTGCACCTGAATTGCTCCTTTCATGCTGCAGTACTGCTTACACAGTAATTAGGCTTATGCTATAATTCTCAAAGTAATTCTTTGTTATTGGTGATGAGTTCAATTCAGGGTCCCATTACTGCAGCTCTGGAAAAGAGATTGTGCTGAAGATAATGCTTTGCTTTTATATGCTCTGGGTTTACTTTGGAAATCAAGAGTTGCCTGGAGGTATTGTAAGGAATGAATCAAGAATGTCACATTTAATGGTTTCTCGATGCTGTCATCTATTCTGAAAACATCTAGTTCTCATTAATTATTCTAAGATCTGTCTGCTTCATAATGCTGTGGAATGATCTGTGGCTGTGTGTTGTCAAATGAGAATTTCTTGTTCTCTAGCTTGCTGACAGACTTCCTTGGCTTTAAATCTTACAGAAACAGAAGAGCAATCTGCTTTAGAAATATTTTTGCAGAACTTTCCCCCACTGCCTTCGTGTGAGCTATTGGATATTAATGATGATCAAACA
This sequence comes from Penelope pileata, assembly GCA_013396635.1. Taxonomy (NCBI): domain Eukaryota; kingdom Metazoa; phylum Chordata; class Aves; order Galliformes; family Cracidae; genus Penelope; species Penelope pileata. The sequence goes on along the minus strand of WBMW01006255.1, from coordinate 794,564 downwards.
CTTCCAAAGCTTATTGAAGTCCTGGAAAAACGCCATAAACTACGACAAGTGTTGTCAGAGGAGTTTGCCAAAAACGGTAAGAATCTGAGCATCAGTGTGGAACTAAGTTTTTAGTGCCCTTGTTACTACTCAAGCATCTCTTCTGTATTAATACATCTAGATTGATGGCTTAAAAAAAATTGAGGTAATGAAGTAGCTGGTAGTGTTAAGTTGGTAGGAGAAAACTGTTTTTCATACTGTGGAGACAGGATGAGAAAATAATGTTGACTCTCTTGCAGTGCTTGCGTTTAAAACTACACTGCAGGAGTTCGAGTCCAGTGTTGCATCCAAGGAAAACTACATCCAAGTGAAATTGTCGGAAAAAGAGAGAACAATAGCAGGACAGAAGACGGAGCTAGAACGCCTTGAGAAGAAAGTTAAGACTTTAGAATACAAGGTTGGTTTTTTCCATCGTTCTAAGCTGTACAGTTCCTAAGCAGAAGCAGCATATTCTGCCCACCATCTGGCAAGCTTCTTGGTGTCAGAAGTTGCTTTTAAGATGGATATTAGGAACAAGATTAAAAGTACTTTGTGAGGGACTTATGAATACTTCCAGCTCTTTGACAAGAATCGCAGAATCATTTAGGTTGGAAAAGACCCTTAAGATCATAGAGTCCAACCTCCAGCCTCTAACACTACTGTGTCCCTAAGCTCATGTCCACAAGTTGAGGCATTTCTTAATATGCTTAAATAGGCAACTTTTAAGAAAGTTGTAAAATGTCTGAAACTTTCTGGAACGTGGACTTGTTATCTGCGTACATTGGCACAACAGCTAATACACTCCAGCAAATGTTAACAACCAAACACGACCTGCACTTTGGGGTTACATGGGTGTGCTGCTTAGGGGCTTAGCTAAGTCCTTCCTCTCTTCCTTCAGATTGAGATTTTAGAGAAGACTGCTACAATTTATGAAGAAGACAAGCGTAATCTTCAGCAAGAACTAGAAAGCAAGAGCCAGAAATTGCAACGTCAGGCTTCCGACAAGCGCAGGTTGGAGGCACGGCTGCAGGGCATGGTTGCTGAAACAACCATGAAATGGGAGAAGGAATGTGTAAGTATGCTGTCCTACATAGTACAGCTGTAACAGAGCAATGCTGGAGGGCGCTGGGGAGCTTGGTTTTTTTTCTGTGTATGTTTTCTGCTTGTTTTTGTAATAGCATTAAGAATGAAGTTTGTTTGGCTTTTAATTATGGACTTGAACAGACAATTTCATCTTAAATTTGATAAATGTTGGATGATAGGATGAATTCCTCAAGGGCCCGTGATGCAACTAGAGCAGCTCTCTTGTGCACTTCATTTCGCTTCAGTATCTGGAATTTGTTCTTTTGGGTTTGTGGCTCTCTGAGGAGTGATTCTTTTGTTCTGTCACTTGTTGGTAGAAGCCTAACATCAGGCTTTCCCCATTATCCTCGTGTAAACTCTTGCTCAGATATGCACTTTGTGAGCAATAAGGAAAGGAAGTCTGAGGGATTGATGTACCCTGTTGCAGGACTGTTTACTTCAGGACTGTTGATAGAACCACAGTTAGACAATGCTCTGATTTGCCCTTGTGATTTAGGAAACAAAATGTTTATGACATGAAAGATAGTACTGGGAAATTGGGAAATCTTTCTTCTTAGGTTGGTACATCATTATTTCCAGCAGCTTTTATCTCAGTGGGGAAGAATGTAATTCTGTGTAGAATATGCAATGCTTGTCAAACTTTCATCACAACTACTCGTGTTTGTGTAAAGTGCTTCGTGCTTTGCCTCACTTTGCCTTTGTTAGGAGCGTCGTGTAGCAGCAAAGCAGCTGGAAATGCAGAACAAACTTTGGGTCAAAGATGAAAAACTGAAGCAGCTGAAGGCCATTGTTACTGAACCAAAGAATGGAAAGCCAGAGAGGCCTTCACGGGAGAGAGACAGGGAGAAGCCTATTCAGAGATCAGTGTCTCCTCCAGCAGTACCTGTAAGTTGCCTTTAAAACACTCCTTGATAAAGGGAGAAGCATACTTAAAAGAATGAACTAAATGCAGAGTGCTTTTCTGTAGTGCCTAGAAAATGGCTCCTGAGCACAGAATTCAGATGATGAAACCACATTTGATTTCTTCCTCTCCTCTTGTATTTATCACTGTTCTTTATCTGTGCTCCTGCCTTCTAATGCCTCTGTTATTGGAAGCACACCTGATCCTTAGTGCTGTCACTGCAACCTAAGCTTGGATAGCTAAATGGAATATTGACCATGTGCAGTGATGCTGTTTTATTGCCTTACGCCTTGACAGTTCTCTATGTTGGCTAATTTCTTTCCCGTTCTCTTTAGCCTTCTAGTAACTTTATTACTCAAGGCCCTAACAGCCAGCGGCTCGTGAGCAACCCACGGGTGCACAGACGCTCTAATTCTTGTAGCAGCATTTCTGTGGCTTCCTGTGTTATGGAGTGGGAGCAGAAAACCCCTTCGCACAAGCATACCGGTGGCACTGCTAATGCAAGGACTAGACAACAAGAACCAGAACAAAGTAGAGACTGTAACACCTCAGACAGAAGGCGAGGGATGTGCTGGACTGGAGTCATTGAGGTTCCCAGGCGTAGCGATGAGCTAGAAATAGAAGAGGATCAATGCTGCAGGGTTTGTGCTGCTCCTGTCAAAAGCTAAATGTAGTGTTGTTCAGTCTGGCTCAGAAGTTCATCACAACTGCTCTCTTACATGGAGCGTAAAACAGATTTGGAATTCTTCCCTAAATGTATTTCTTATAGGATAGTACTATTTTCAAGTTGAGTGTCTATTTAATTTCTTAATTTGACATTTTTAAAAAAATCTTAAAAGTGTTTCTATTTCTTGCTAGCATGTAGATAGCTCTGGTAAGGAACTCCAGCTAACCAGACCTTTTTCCTAGCTATAAATGTCTTTGTTTCAATTTGTGTCTGTCTCCTCAAATCTGTCTTACAGCCTGCAACTTACCATAGTCCATTTGGGCAGCTTAAAAGGTGGTCTTATGAGCCAGCCATGTATGCAAATGTCTACTGGAAACAGTGCTTGGACAAACTCCTCACTTGAATAGCTGTTAACTGTAGCTCTCTTAGAGCAGTCTCTCCAAATTTTCACATCTGCATTAAAACTGGGGGCTTTGCTTATAGTTGGGAGATGCTTTATCATTAAATTGAGGTGTGCAAATGGTTGTATTGGTGGTGCCTCTGTCATGTCTTAACTCTGTTGCAGTGGCTCAGGTAAATCCAAGGGAATTGTGCAGCACCCTGCCCTCAAAGTCAGCCTTCTTGAGAGAGCCTCTCAAGAGGAGGGAAATATGTCAAATATGTCATAATAGGACTAATTTTTTTGATAACAACTCCTGTTACTTGCCAGCCCTTTAACGTATGGGATGTGCTTTTAAGCAAATGCTGTTCCACTTAACAAATACACATAGCACCAGCAGCAGAGTAGGGGATGTGATCTTTCCCACAATAAAATGTGACCAGTAGTAGTGTCGTGTCTTCAGAACACAATTTCTAAGGCACTCTGGCAGAATTATTTCCCGCTTCTCCACTCAGAGAGGAGAGATCTTGAGTGTGTTTTTTCTAATTTTAATTTAAAACACTGCTGAAAGCCACATATCTCTGTATACACTTAACTTCTAAGAGCTGCTTTGTGTTTCTAAGAGATTTACATGTGAAGGACACGGCTAGTCTCTTGTCTATTGCTAAAAGAAATCCCAGTTACTGCTCATCAGCTGGAAGCAGTGGATGGGATTTGCATTCATAGCTTTGGGTTATCTCACATCGCTCTGATTTATGGAGGTCTGTAACATTAATGTGTAAATAGAACAGAGAGACCTTGCAGCATTCTTTCAAATGCCTGTTCAAGCATCTTGTAAGGGACATGGGTTTTTAAACAAATTTCCTCTGTTTTCTGATTTTCCTGAGCAACTGGCAATGTTAATGAACATAAGATTAAAAATACATGAACTTCAGCCACTTCTTGTGGATTTCCAGCAGCTGAGCTCAGAAGCAGTAATGTCAGCACAGGGGACTCTTCCTTTTTCTCTGCTCATAGCAGTTCTGAGCAAACAGGCTTTGAATCTCTCAGATGTTGGAAATCCATGCTCAGTCTGCTTCCTTTGCTGCCTCAAAAACAGTTCTTGATCCATGAATGCATCCGTGAAAACACTTCCAAATTCTTCTTAGGGTTGGTTAATATGTTCATAGCAATCAAATTTGGGAGATTTGGGAAATTTGGGAAGAGTGCTGCCAAAGATAAAGATGTTCTCCTTGAGGAATCTTTGCTGTGTAGGGAATGCAACTGATTGGATAACACCTAAAATTTACGGGAGTTAAGAATTGGCACAGAAATAATCCATTAAGAATTTTTTTCTTACAAAGCTCTTGGTAACAGTGCATTTCAGGATGGATTCTAAGCAGAAGGAAGCTCTGATCTTCAGATAAACGCGTCTTAACCCGACCTGCAAAAATCAATTTTGCTAATGATGCCCTTGGAGAAGCTTACTGTGTGCTGATTTCTTCTGATTCTCTTCCACTCTGATCAGAACGCGCCTCCAGTTCGTCTCAGGCACAGACGCTCGCGCTCAGCTGGGGAGAGATGGGTAGATCATAAGCCACCTTCTAATCTGCCCACTGACACAGTCATGCAGCCACACGTCCCCCACGCCATCACGGTAGCGGCTGCAAGTGAGAAGGCTCTAGCTAAGTGTGACAAGTACATGCTGACGCACCAGGAGCTAGCCTCTGATGGGGAGATTGAGACAAAACTCATTAAGGTAAAGCAAACACCTTGGGAGTAAGCTTGTGATAACCCTGTCAAACCCTGTTTCTGGCAGTGCATCTGTGATGCTGGCTTGCAGAAGGGTATGTGTGACTCGACGTGCTCACAGATTGGATTTGGAGCTTTGGGCAGTTATATTCAAGGGAGGTTTTAGAGTCTGAAAATGCCTTTCTTGAGCTTTGTCATTATGTGCACACCATTATTATTTGCTCACCATTTTTCTTGAAAGTAATAAAGGTTTTTTTTCCCCTCTAGTAAAATACAATAATCCATTCATAACAAAAGTTTCCTGGACTTGTGAGTGCAGCTAATCTTGTGGAGTCAGTCTTGTTGGAATGATATTTGATTTCCATTAGTGAGCAAGGTCTAAGGTGGCTGCAGTGATGGATGCTCAAATGCTCCAGAACATAATTCCTAGTATTCAGCTAATGAGCAAATTGGTGAGATGACTTTAGGCTTTGAACGCTTGCCACGTTTGTGTCCCAAAATGCTGCCTCTACTTACCTAAGGCAAATTGAGAGCTCTCTGTTGTTCATAGCAAGAAGCTTTTTGATTCATTTTTCCTATGGCCATGGACCTTCTGATATTACCTTTTTTCCTTTGAGGTTTTGCAATGTTGTTCATGCTTTATTGTCTTGCATATAATGGGAGAGTGTACTTGCACGTGTATGCTTACTCTGGCTGCTAACCTGAAAGGAAATGGTAGTTGTAAGCACTTAAGTTTTCGTGTGAAAACTAGCAATGTAGCTGCCACGCTGACCTAGTGACTAACTTCACTGCTTTTGGCTCCCAGGGTGATGTTTTCAAAACCAGAGGTGGTGGACAGGCCGTGCAGTTCACAGAGATAGAGACTCTGAAGCAAGAATCTCCAACTGGGTGAGCTGTGTTCTCAACCTTCGTGTCTGATTCTGTCAGAAATGTATGATTTAGTAGTTGATGTGTAACTGATTCTGGTCCGAACGATTGAATAGAAATCATACAGAAGTAACTCGGGGGAGCTTTTAGATGCTGGAGGTGCTGGTAGGGGTGGGCTGCTGCTGACAGAAAAGTACTTCATTGAAAAGTATAAAGTGTATTCTCTCATGTATGAGAATCTTATCGATTTTTATTACAGGAGTGTCATTTTTTAATATTTTTTCCATCCTTGTCTTTCAGTCGAAAGCGAAGGTCATCGCCTTCCAATCCTGATCCAGCAGAGGATGCTGCAGACTCTGAATGGACAGACGTGGAAACCAGAGTAAGCTACAAAGGAAGGAGGGAGATGTTTCATGTTTGATCTGGATGGGGATTGGGAGTCATGTTTAGCTGCATTGAGGTTAGTGATAGAGGCTGACTTTGTGTCTTCCCAGTGTTCTGTGGCAGTGGAGATGAGGGCAGGATCTGCCCTTGGACCTGGATATCAGCATCACGCTCAGCCCAAGTAAGTGCCTCTCCTCTCTAGTTGGTGTATTGTTCTCTTTCCTGGTAACATCTAAAGTGAGATGAGACTTTTTTTTTTTTTTTTTCCCCCCTTCACTTCCTGCTTTAAGTTTTGGGTGCAGACGCTTCTAATAAATTGTAAAGTGAGGAGGCTTGGTGAGCATTGGAAGCACTGACCGTGCTGGTCTGTCGGGGACTCTTGCCCGGAAGACGTACTCCGGCACGTTCCCTGGCATCCAGTGCCATGAGCAGAACGTCAGGTTCAATCTTGTCCTTCTGCAGCAATTCAGAGGGCTCTTAGCAGGACTGCAGCATGCTTGGCAGGTCAAAATTGGAGCGGGATTGGGGGTGGCAGTGGCAAAGGGCTAAGCTGTGTCCTTCTCCAGTCCCTCTAGCCTTTATCTGATGCTGATGTAGTTTTAAGAAAAAAAAAAAACAAACTTATGCCTTGAGGTAGTTTTGAACAAGGTTATAAATACCTTAGCATTCATTCTGATAGCTCAGGGAGGGAACTGAGGGAATCATGGGATATAACTCATGGTACACTTGAATGTAGCTACAATTTCAGCTGCTGTGTAACTCTCACAACATCTTCTAAGGAAGCATGGGCTGTGGTCATGCTAGAAGAAACTTTCTTCCCCTTCAGAGACATAGATGAGTCTGAATCCTCCAGGACTCTTATCATTCTTTAACATGGTGGGGTCAGAGTCAGAGTTACACAGCAAGCATAGCGAATCAGAAGCCCCAATTTATAGAAAAGTTGGAATGGTGCAGTTTGTAAAGTTGGTGTGTGACATTTGAACTGGACACCTAACAACATCTCTTGCCTAGAAAAGAAAATGCTTCAGATGAGATAGTTTTGCTGAAGTAGATGCTGCAGAACAGAATTCAATATCTAGATTTGGCCTCTTGCAGATAGGTGCTGGCAGTGCTGTGGAAGTCACCTATTCAACTCAGGGGAAGAAAATTTGCAGTTTTGCAAGACTGTTTGCAGGCAGGAGAGAGGGCTGGAGAGGTAAAGAGGGTTTCTGCAAAGCCAAAACAAACCAAACTGATTGTTTGGAATCCAAATAGTAAAAATTAGTGACACAGATACTCACATACGATGTCTATTATTTGTACATAGAGGGTTTAGGACTATAGTGGCAAGGTATTTTGGGGAGTAATGTCGTCCCTGTTTTGGATAAGGTCACGAATGTGTGTCATCATGCAGTGCATTGTGCTTCTCATGGCACCTGTTCAGGTTGGCTGCTGCTACTGCAGCCTTGCTACAGCTCTGCAGTATTGCAGTGACTCCTGTAGTTTACCTCTATATTGAATTAGAAATTTCATGTGTTTAAGCTTATTGAAACTCTTTGTTTTAAGCTCATGGCTATCTTAAAAACAAGAAAAGAAAATCCAACCGTTTCTTGATAAATAAGTTCTTTACTTTGCTTGTAGCATTTCTTAGCATGGGAAGTATGTGAAATATATACACGCAGCAGGATAGGCAAATGGGTTATTGACTGCTGCTGCAGAAAACTACTGTGTGAAATCTGACAGTTGCTTGATTTCCTTCTCTTCTAGGCGAAGAAAGCCATGAACTCGATGTACTACTGCGTTGGAATCCTGTTGATTTTTAGCAGACTGTTATCTGCTGCCAGTGATAAACCAACTGCTTTGTTATCACTCCAGCCTTGCATTTCTTTTATAATGGCCTATGCTAGGCAATGGTTAAATGGGAAACACTTTTGCAAACCCAAAGAAGCATGTGAGTGGGTGCATATACTGTCAGAAGGTGGGGGAGGTTCTGCTGTTGTGTGCTGTGGACTTCTGAAGAACACCTTCTGTCCTGTATGTATGAAATCCTTGTTGTTAAGCTGTATCTTTATAGACTGATGACACAAGGCTTTTGCCTTGCACATTTTTCAGCTATTTGTAGAATATACTTCTATTCTGGTCACTGTCCCTTCCTTGTCAGGTCATCTGTTGTGAAGAGGTATGAATGCTGCTATTTATTTAGATGCAGTAACGCACTTTAAGAGTGTTCCTATGCCATTTCATATTTTATTATGACTAGCAACAGCTTGGTAATGTTTCTTCTTGGGAGAATTACCTTTTGATTATTTAACATACCAATCAGCTTGTGAGAACACTTTCAATCTTCCAGTCTTCATAGCAACAAAGCAAGAATACTGAAGTGATGAGTAGTGATGACTTGACATCATAGCTACTTTATTTTGTAGTGCAAGTAAGTATTTTATATCTGTTGATATGGAGTAAAAGGAGCTTGCAGATCTGCTGATAACCTTATATGTGTGACTCTGCAAGCATGTTAAAATAAATACTTTTATTCAATGACTCTTACCAACCATGTTATTACTCTGGAGTGTGCTAAACTGCAAAAACTATGCTTTGCAGCTTCTTGACTGTCTTGTGCAAAGAGCTGTGATTGAATGCAGCCTTTGCAATGCTTCTGGAATTTAAACTGAGGAATCTGTGTGGCTCGCACAATGTGTTTTAGACAAGCTTACCTTCAAGTCTGCAAATTGCTTTTGAGGGCAGCTGGTTCTGTTTTGGGTGAGTGACTGCCTGGTGAAAAGATGCTGAGGCTTTGAGCTTTATTTTTCAGCTGGTCCTTGGAAAGGTTTATGTTCTTTTTGCAGATCTTGCTGGCACGCAGCTAGAGCAGAAAGCTGTGCAGTGCTGCTAATGGATAGAGCTTACACTGTCCTCTCTGGCAGTGGGGATGCTCAGATAGCTGAGAGCAGCCTTGCTCATAACCCCTTGGAGAAAGCGTGCAGCAGTGTTGTTCTGCTGCCTGTTGCCTCGAGCAGGCAGTGCTGCCTGATGGGTTCAGAGGTTTTCCACCTTGCTCTGGGAAACAGGAAGTCCTAGGTAGAAAAGCAGCAGGCGTCGATAGCTGTGTGGGGCAGGCATGTGGTTGTTAAAGGTATGTGCAGGATGCTGGTTGGAGTACAGTCTTTGTTTTATGTATTTACTACCTAATTATTAATTAACTATAATTGAAGGCATTGCATTTTAAGTCATAAATGGTGAACAAGAAAAAAGTAAGGGGGGAAAAACAGCCTAAAGGTATGTGGTTTTGTTTTTTTTAGAAGAGATTTCTGTGAACTCTGGCTGAAAGGGCAAATCCCCTGTTGCATCAGTCATGGAGCAGTGGGGAGCTCTGCTGTAGCTGCATGGTAAGCTGGTGCCACTAGGTGGTGTGAAACAGCCACTGTCAGGGGCTGGTGTTGGAATCCTGCACTCTGCCCTGCAGGGAGGCAGGCCTTGCCCTGGATTCCTCCTTTCAGTACTGCTGAGTTTTGGGACGCTGCTAACCTATGCAGTGTCCCCACTGTCACGCGTCCCCTGCTTCACCTGCTGCGACCCCGTGGGAGGGTGGGAAGGGCAGCCAAGGAAAAGAACAGTGAGAGGAACTTAAATAAGGCTATGCTCCTATTTCTGGTGTTTAAATTAATTCCTTTATGTGCAGGAAAATAATCTACAATTAATGATGAGCAAGCTGTCAAAGGCGTCATCTCTTTGATTTGGGTTCAATCATCCTGTCATCAGCGTAAGTCAGATTGAAGTGTTTCTGGGGAAACCTGAGAGGGAGCCATGGGAAACGGATGTTCAGAACTTTGTAGAAGAAAACAGGAGCTGCAGAATGTGGCTTCCTTTGGGTTGCTTCAAAAGCAGGGTGAAGGAGGCGTTCTGAATTGGCACCCCGAGTGCTGCGTTCCACATCGTTTGTGGCGAGGGGTGCGTGGCCAAAGTGTATTTCTCATTCCTTGTCAGGTTTTTATCTTGACGTGTAATGTTTTGCAAGAGTTTTTCTCAGTAAGACGATTCGTGTTTTGAATGAGAATGCTGTGCAGCACGAAGAACATACCTGCTGCAGCCACCTTGTCCATATAAAGGTCAATCAAAAGCTGATCTAAGACCTCGTGAAGGGGGAGGTCTGTGTCCTTGGCAGTGCCATGAGGGAGGTGGCAGCGTGGTAACAAGTTGTGTCAAGTCTGTGAGTTGTTCCTCCCGTGCCTGACCTGCCCTGAGGTCTGCCTGAGCTAGCTGCACTGTGCCTCTGAGCAGAGCTGCAGGGCAAACTGAAGGCTGGGCTGGGCTGCCTGCCTTCAAGTCTTGACTAGTCGGCCCCTGTGCAGCCAATGCAACCACACTGAACAGCCCTCCTATCTTAACGAGCTGTGTCTTTAATTACCCAAATGCTATTATTGCCTCCTGTGCTGGGTGCACGAGGTAACTTGAAAGATCAGAACCTAATGATGGGTGACAGCTGGGGCTGGCAGCCCTGAGTTCGTGTGTGGAATGAAACAGAACACAGAGGAGCACTCGGGGCTCCTTGGGCTGGAGCTTGGGGTTTGTCAGCCTGGGGAAGGAGGAGACACGAGGACGCAGTGGCAGCAGGAGTTCAGTGCATATCAAGCTGTTTCCTGGCCCAGTTCTAGCAACACTTTCCTGTCAGTGGAATTGCATTCAGTGCCGCTCAATTGCATTCCTGTGAAGTCGTTCTTCATGTCCCTGCGTCTTCTTCACATATTTACTCTAGCACATAGTCCTGGCGGTGTTTACTCTGCAAAGATTCCTCTAAGACTCAGCTAAGCACACAATTTACTCAGCTAACAAGGGCTGGCATTTATTGTGGGTATCTTTGTGTACTTGTCATTCTTTAGTCTCCATTGACATTCAGTGGGAAGCGTTAAAACAAACAGCAGCACGCAGGAGGAGGGTTGCCTGCACCAATGCTCCTCTGTGAACAAGCTGAAGGAGGCCTTCTGCTTGGGGTTGGAAGCCAGCTTCCCCCCTCGTTGTCAGTGGGGATGGAAAAGCCTTTATGAGGGAACTGAGCTCCTAGGGAAAAAATCTTTGGAAATAGAGGTGCGGGACTGTTTGTTTTTGCTGTGTGCTAATGTCTGCCTTTGTTTTTCCATTGAGCTTTGCACAGGTTGCAGCTAGCCTTACCCAAGGCAGGTAAGAAAGTAGCCTTACAGAGTAACTTGAAGTTCAAGTTTTCGTTGGGCAAGGTTTAGGGAGGTTAGCCATGAGTTTGTTATTGCCCAAGCAGCTCTGAAACCAAGAACATCCTTTGGTCTCACTGAGTAGATGCTCGAACCTGCTGCTCAGGAGAGCTCAGATGTAATGGTACCAAAGCAACCACTGGTGTAAAGGCATGATGTGTTATGTGATATGCATATTATCTCATTATATATATTATTTTAACTATTAATGTAGACAGGGGAAGGTCTGGTAGCTGTTTTCCTCAGTGCCTTCCTCTTAGAGCTCTCCCAGGTTCGTTGCAGGCCCTTGTTCCTTCTGCCAGTCCTTCCATTGGCAGGCAGCATCAAACCATATTCCTGTGGGATGCATCACTCCTCCTGCTGAAAGCAGCTCTTCAGTGCTTTTGTTCTGGGGCTTGTTTTTGTGATCTCTGGTTTGTGCAGCTAGAAGCCAGCAGAATTTCAGCACTTCAAGTCAGCTTGTTTCTGGAAGAAAACTGATGATCAGTGAATGCTCTGTGCTTTCTGTGGGCAAGCCTGGTGCCAGAGAAGAATCTTGATTGCTTTGCTTATAGTTAAGTTCCTTGGTATTCTTGGCAAATGCTGTTGTATACTCAGTTTGCTGAACTGAATTCGTGTTTACCTTTTGAGGTAACAAATTCCTGCCACAATGGGCTGAAGCCTGCAGTTAACGCTGCCCATTCTCCCTGCCAGCTCTGGGACGTCAGAGTTTCCTACTGGCAGAAGGTGAAGGCTCCCAGCTCTGTTGCCTGTGTTGCTTGGATGTTCTTGGCATTAATTGGCTGCAGCCTCTGCTGAGTAATGAAAAGCAGAAGAATAATGTGCAGGCTTGACCCTGCAATCACAGCCTTCTCGCAGCGAGCTGGAGTCGATCTGTTCTTGAAGCGGAGCTGTTCTGAAAGCTGTCTCCAAACAGGTCAAGATTATGGTATGAAAGTTCAGGACACCAATCTTATTCCAGGTCACGTTGTGCCCCTTTGCCTCTGTGGCAGTGAATCACTGCTAAGCATGTAAGTACCAGAAGCCTGTAGGATTAGCTGAACTCTTCCCGCTGAAGTTAACGGGATTTTACTGCCTACCTCCCTACCCTGCCTGCTCTTCTTGCCAAGTGCTTTGCAAAAAAGGTGCCTGCACTCTGCTCCTGTGAAAGCGTTCTGGCTGAACTCAGCCTGCGCGCCAGGCAGCCTGCCAGCAAGCAGGGGATGAAAAAGCTGATCCGGAGGAGCCTGTCTGCTTTTGGACCTGGCAGCTCCTGTGCGTGCTTCACACTTGCATGCTGACATGCTCCAAGCCTGACCCCAGCAGCTACAGCTGTTCTCAGCTCGGGGACTGTCGCTCCCCAGCCCCCCCTGTGCTGCCTGGTGGGAGCTATTTGCAGACAGGGATCAAAGGTACGGCCAACAGCACTGACTGCTGGGGGCTAAGGGGGGTTGGCTGAGGTGGAAGCCTTTAGCTTCAAGTCGCTGCAGAGCGCTTCCATTTGTGCAATGTCTGTGTGTGTGCAGGGCTGAGTGCTGCTGCCCTGCCCTGGCTCTGCTGGGGGTGCAGAGTGGCTGCAGGGCTGGTGCTGAGCGGAGGCAGCACCCAGGAGTGCTGCTCCATCCCCACGTGTGACAACAGGGGTGCGGGGGTCAGCTCCCAACAGTGCATCCCCCAGCATGGAGCTGGGGTCAGAGAACCCACTGCTGGGTGCCTGATGTACACTGATGTCACTTCTAGCAGTCAGTTGTCCTTGGAATGCTCTTTCTCACAGTGACCTGTTGTTCCCACTCCACTCCCTTTCGTGGTCTCCTCTGTCATGCCCAGCTCTGATTATTGCACTCTGATTATTGCAGTGTGTGTGGCCTCTGTTGTTCTGTGGGGCAGGCAGTGCCTGGTGGGGTGATCTCCATGTCCCCCATCCAGTCCCATGGCAGGACCCAGCCGAGGGGCACAAGGGCTGAGAGCCCCCTCCTCAGAGCTGGCAGCGCTGAGCTCGAGCTCGCCCGAAGGAGCTGGAGCTGCAGTTCTTCCAGGAGAAGCCTCGCTGCTCACAGCATCAATAACTGTAAGCAATGATCCTGGGGGGCATGGGCAGCCCTCACAAAACTGTGCGAGCCGATGAACCTCTGGCAGATGGCAGTGCCATGTTCGCAGAGCAGGGTGGTGGTGGTGGGGACAGCATCTGGGGGCTGGCTGTGCTCCCCTCCCAGGGCAGCTGGTGACAGCCACCCTGAGCTCCTGCTGTGGGCAGGCAGCTGGCAGTGGCTGTTTGAAGGACGCTGCTGTCTGACAGCTTGGCAGCACCTCCCGAGGACAGGGCTTGATCCCTGCTTGTAAACAGGGCAGATGTTTATGTGCAGGCATCCCCGTGGCATGTCCCTCTGCGCCGTGATCCTGGGCCGGGCAGGACGAGCCCGGGGCTGCCCAGGCAGGGATCTGCAGCGAGCAGCCCCGTGCCTCCCGGGACAGCGTCTGTCTGCAGCGTCTGCCTGCGTTTATGTTGAGCTCAGATGCTGTTAAAAATAATCCTCCCACATGCTGGAATTACATCGTCTCTGATTATATTCAGCTTTGTGGACGGAGTGCCTATAAAAAGAGTGGAGCAATGCTCGTGGTGGGGTGGGGGGGAGCGGCAGTGCCCTGCTGTAGGAAGGAGTTTGTCATTGCATAGGGACGGTGCCGGCAGTGGGAGCTGCAGGGTGCCCGGCAGCTGGGGCTGCAGGGGTTAAACACAGCCACGCTGCGGGTCAGCAAAAAGCTTTGTTATTTTGCAAGAACTTTGTGTCTGAGACAGCGGCCGGAGCCCCTTCCTGCTCCAGCATCTTGCTCTGGAGCTCGGGGTGCTGGGGTTTATTTTTAAAATAGCACGAGCCGCTCTTGTTGGTTTATTAGGAAAAACCTAGAGTCCATAAAATACAGTTCCCCGGGATGGAAGGCTAATCCTCTTATTTCTACACATTTCTGGATGATTAAATGGCTGGATTATTTAAGCAGTGATTTGTTACTGGATTGCATCATCGAGGAGATCTGAGGCATAAATATTAGCTTTGGGCTTTTGGCTCTGTGCTGTTGAAAGGGGTAGAAGGTGTTCTGCAGACAAAAGCCAGAGAAATGGAATGAAAGGAGCGTGTGGAGCAGGGGGTCACAGCGGAGCCCTGAGCCCTTACTGGCTCCGGGAGCTTTCACCTTTCTAAAGCACACATCCAGCGAGTCCCGTCAGCTCTGCCCACTAAATCTGCTCTCCTACTGTTTCTAAGCAAACCGACCCTTGTGCTGTGCTTGGGAATGTGGCTGCGGGGTTTGGTAGCTCCTAGGGCGGGGATTAGTGCTGAGCCAAGTGCTGGCAGCTGTCCATGCAGCAGGCAGGGGGTAGGCAGCATGAGAGCCCCCCAGTGCTGCTCTGTGCCGTGGGGCTGCCCCCAGGAGGGGCTGTGATGAGCTGGGGCTGCTCTGCTCAGGCAGGAGGCAGCGGGGTGGCTTCCATCACCCCCAGCAGCTGGGAAATGGCCTTGGGAAAAGGAGCAGGGAGTGATAAGGGGAGCACTGGGAGATGCTCGGGGGCTGGAGGGAGCACCCTGCCTAGCCCCAGGATGTTGCCTCCTCTGCCACGTTTGGGAAGAGCCAAATGGTGGAGGCCTCCCACGCTGCTGGTGATGCTATCGGTGCAGGATGGGTGGGTTGTGCATCTGGTCTGCTGCAGGAAATGCACAGCTGTTGCAGGTTAAATACATCTGGTGCTCCTGGCTGGTGCAGGAGGATCAAAGCTGCTTTTGCAAAAAAACCTGCGACATCCAAAGGTGCCCAGAGCAAAACTCATCTTGGTGGAGCGTTGGGTTGGGCACAGCAGCAGCGCTGGGGCAGCTCTGCGGAGGGTGTCCTCACCTCGTCCTCCAGCAGCAAAGACAGAGCAGGACAGTGCTGTGAGTCCTCACCTTGCTGCTTTGGGTTGCTGGGATGTCAGTGAGCTCTGGGTGCCAGGGAGCTGCCCAGGGGCTGCGTGGATCCAGCCCCCTCCCCAGTGTGCATTAAAGCGAGGTGGGCTGCTGCGTGCCGAGCATCTGCAGCAACGTCCTTTGCTGACAGCGTGCGTTAGGGCTGATGTGCCCTGGGGAGAGGAGGTGGAAAAAGGAGGGAGGAAGAGGAAAAGCTGGAGGAGACGCGTGGGGCTCCCAGAGCATCCCCCTGCTGCGAGCTCCCAGCTGGGTGCTGATGGGGGATACCACACTTGGAAGCATCTCAGCCTCCCCCCCGGGACACCCACCTGTTCCCCAGAGCAGCTCGGGCTCCATTCCAGAGTTCATGATGCTGCCAGCGCTGATGAGAGGATGCCTAATTGAGCACCTGACAGCCACACTTAGCGGTGAGTGAGCTCCGTGCGTGTGCAGGCTGGGCAGTGTTTATCGGGGTGCTTCTGACCTGCTTTGTGCATTTATCGGGGTGCTTCTGACCTGCTTTGTGCATTTATCGGGGTGCTTCTGACCTGCTTTGTGCATTTATCGGGGTGCTTCTGACCTGCTTTGTGCATTTATCGGGGTGCCTCTGACCTGCTTTATGCCCACCAGGCTGCAGTGATTCTATGAACACAGACAAAAAGCTGCAAGGTGAAAGGATCTTGGCCCGGAGCTGCGGACTGTGAACCCTGCTGTGCAGAAAGGTGAGCAGGTAAAGGGATGATGATGTCTTCAATGTCAGGACAGTCACTGAGTATAAACCCAGCGTGGCAGCAATTCACAGCCTGCCGGCACGCAGTCCTGGGGACAGGAGCACTGCGACCACCCTATGGGATTACCCTTGCTGGGAATTCCCCCGGGTGACTGATGGAGGATGCAGTCGCTGGGCAGGGATCCCCCTGCCTCCGAGCTGCCTCGGGGACCCATCTGCTGCTGGGCTGTGCTGGTGTCACCCTCCTGCCCGGGGCTGCAGACCGAGGAGTTCTCTCTTTTTCTGCCCCACTTCCCAATTTTTTTCTTCTTTTTTCTTCTTTTAAATATCACTGGCTGCAGGATCCTCCCAAATCATTCTAGACAGCTGTGTAGGGAGAGCTACAGTCTGTGAAGGAGGAGTTCTGTTGGATGTGGTGCTGACCGCAGTGCAGTGGTGGTCGGTGCTGTTGGGTGCGGGCAGTTCTGTGCCGTGAATTCCTGCGTTGGATGCAGGGGTCGCGTTGTCCAAGGGCTGTTGGATGGAGGAGATGATGGGAGGCTCCTGCTTCGGGCTTCCAAGGTTTGGAAGAAATACAGGGAGAGTGAACCAGTGCAGATAAATGCTGCATTAATGGAGGTATTTCAAACACAACCCAGAGATGAGGACCGTGGGGGCAGGAAGGGCGCTTGCTGCGGGCTGGGAACCGGGGCAGAGCTGGAAAGCAAAACTCCTCAGCCACTTCAAGAAATTCAGATGAAAAATAAGACAGAGTAAATATTTACTTGAGCCGGGACTAGCTGAGTGCATTATTGCAGTGGGAATTCTTCGCTCTGGAACGTGAATTCTTTCATCTGTGTGTCAGCGAGCGCTGGCAGCGGGGCCGGGCCCCTCCAGGTGCGCTCGGGATCTCTGTTCAAACGCAGTTCTGCTTTTTTAATGAGCCCAGCCTTCAATGCAAATTAGAATCCAAATAGTAAGTAATTAACTTTATCAAATTGACATTACCATTTATAACAAAATGTCAACACCGCCTTTACAAACAAGGCAGAGCTGCTATTTGCAGAGCCGGCACGGAGAGCGCGGCGGGAGGGAAGGCGGCGAGGCTGGGACCCGGCGATGCTCCATTCCCTTCCCATGGCAGCACCTCCACTGCCACTCAGCACAGCTCCCTCTGACGTGTGGGGTGAGGGGGACTGTTGGAAAAGCCATGGGAAAAGCCTTTGTGGTGTTGCAGGCAGAGCTCGTAGCCCGTTTCATCCCTAAGCGGCGCTTAAATGCAGGACGTTGCTGCTGGTGTTGGCAGAGGTTGGGTGCGGTGTTTGTCCTCCAGCCTGGATTTCCACCTCACTCCCCGTCTGCCCCCGGTGCTACAAGGAGAGAGGAACGGAGGGATGGGAGCAGGCGGTGCTGGAGGGGGTGCCAGGGCCCTGATGGATGTGCACAACCCATCAAAATGTGAAAATTTGCAAAGCAGGAGCCTGCTTAGAAAAATAACCGCTGTGTTTAAAGGAGGGGGGAAAAAAGTGTTTGCTCTCACGTACGGAAATAAAATCACTTCTCAGCGTGCGCTGGCGGCGGTGTTGTGTGTTTTCGTGTTGCCCAAGAAATGAGAAGTTACTCATTTACCTCTGGTGTCCTGGCAAGCAGAGGTTGATGGCTGCAATAAGGATGGGGTTGGTCCCCCCCCTTCCTGCCAGAGCAGAACCGAAGCCCTCAGAGCTCAGGGGGCCGTGCCTGGGGGCTCCCACACTTCCCAATTGCCCGTGGGCGTTGGGCACGGTGGGAGTGGGGACCCACTGCCCCTCGCAGAGCGCTGCCCAGGGATGCTCCGAGGAGCGATGCCTCCGACGTGCTTCTGTAAGGAGCTATTTTTGTAGCGGAAAAATATCTGCATTACTGGTGTGGGTGTTGCTGTGAATTTGTCTTTTTACTGCGATTCTGCGCTTCTGGCAGAGCCCGACCGAAAATTTGGCAATCGGAAAGGAAGTGTTAAAATAAAGCTGTGCAGGGATGAAGGGCTTGGAAGGGTTCTGCCCCAAGAGCTGGCTGTGTGGGCACACAGAGGCTTTAATGCTCCAAGGATCCAGGTGCAAAATACATTTTTTTTTTTTTTTTTTTTTTTTTCTCAAGGCTATTGCTACTTAGAGCCTGGTCATCTGAGAAGATGCCAATGGGATTTGTGGCTGTTCCTTTTTGGCTCACCTCTGGGCAGTGAGGAAGGATGCACTTCAGAGGGTGAGCCATGGGTTGGGGCAGCACGGGAAGGGGCTGGGGGGCAGCTCTGCCCCTGGGCTCCGGGAGCTCCCCTGCACCGGGCAGAACGTGGCCCACTGGAAAATGTGCATTGGGTTCCGTCCAGAAATCCATCTTCTACTTGAGATTTTAGAAAACGGGGAAAAAAAACAACCAGCATTAATCCCATCAGTGGAAATAATCATGTTGGGCCTATGATCTTAATCTTTTATGTCGTGCACATCTGGAAAAGTAATTCGGGGAAATAACATAAACTTCAGCTAAGCTGTATAAACCCAATGAGAAAGTGATTTCATTTAGCTGCAGCTCGGCGGACCTTTGTCACACGCCTTCCTGTAACAATATTGACTTTATAACACCTACACTTTGTTCTCTTCCTTAACAGGACAGCTGCTAAGTGCTGGTAAAACAAACATCACATGTTCCGTGGGGCTCCTACAAGGTTTGCAATCAAGCGCTCTCTAATAACTGCTTAAATACTCTCATCAAGCTTGTCCTTGCTGTTTGCTTTAGGACACGGTGTTTTTCCTCCCCTCCCTATTTATTCTGCACGGGCGATAGGCAGGGCTGGAGGTCACGCAGAGTAAATGCAGGTGCTGGGTTGGTTTTTTTCTTTTTTCTTTTTTTTTTCCTGGGTTTGCCTTTCTGAAGCAGCAGAGCGGATGTCACCCTGAGATCGTTGCGATGTTCTCCAGGCTGGGTGCACTCTCCTGGACTCAGGTCCCTCTGCTCTCCTGGCACGTTTTCAAATCCAAGCTGAGCAAATATGAGATGACAAGAGGAATGAGAGCTTGTTTAGCAGGAAGAGGAGAATGCAGCCTGACCCAGGGGTGGCTGTCCCCACAGTGCAGTGGCATACCACAAAATTCAGTTCCCCTTTTGCACAGCCTTCAAGGTCAGCAGAAATGGGCGAGGATGATGCTCAGCACCTGTGCTGCAGCCCTGTCTGGGGCATGTCCCAGGGGCCAGATCCTGAACCAGCAGCTCCCACCTGGGGCTGCAGGGATTGATGCTGGCTGCTCCCTGGCTTCCTTGCAGCTGTCCCGTGCAGCTGCAGCCTCCCCTTCAAGCTGCTGTGATGCCATAGGCAGGGCTATAGGACACCAGCCCCAGTGGGAGCGTGGCTCCTTTCTCCTCCGGGTCCCTGCTCATGGACACCTCCCGTAGATGCCTGCATCCCAGGAGAGCACAGCGGGGTTGCTGTTCCACCCTCTTATTTCCCCTAAACCCGGTGGTGATGAGCAGGGCTGCAGGGGGATCAGATTCCCCACCCCCCAGTGCAGCTGCTGTGGGTTTTCTCAGCTTTCTGGCTTCCTTTAGGAAACTTGCACCATTGGAAAGTGCGCTTCTGTTTCCTTTGGGGAAGCAGAGCTGCTCTGAACCTGCTGGGAGCTGTGGGCGTGAGG
>WBMW01006255.1:719434-775015 GCA_013396635.1 Penelope pileata | reverse complement strand
GGGGGGGAGGGGCTGCTGCTCCGGGAAGGGGAGTGCACTTGGGGTCAGAAATGGGGTTTTGCTCGATGTGGTTGCTGTGGTCATCCTTGCTCAAAATGTTCAGACTGCGTGTTCCCTTCTAAAGCAAGGGGAACACGGTGCGCTTCCTTGCTTTCACAGCAAGGGCTTGCTGATGCTGAAGTCCTTGCTGAGTGCACGGAGCTGTGCACGCTGGGTGCCTTCCAGCTATCACAGCCGCTGCCACCAGGAGCCATGGGCTGATGCTACAGGCACGAGCAGGGTGTGTTCGTGCACGGGGAGCCCCTGTTGTAATGCACCCCTAGAGCATCTCCCTGGCCCCAGTGATGGAGCAGCGGCTCTGGGGATGGCCAAGACCCCCTCCTACAGATCATGAACCCTGCAGAGCCCTTCCATGCATTAGCTGAGCCCCAGTTTGATAAAAGCTGCTTGCATCCCACAGGCAAGCTGCCGTGCTGTGGGGGCAGCCCGTGGGTCCCCCTTGGAGTGGCCGATCAATGCTGGGGGCTGAGCGAGGACGTGGTGTTTGCATCGCGGCGAGGCTGTGCCTGGGAGATCGGTAAGGGGAGCAGGGGAGATTGATTTCAAATAATTGTTATGGCCGGGCTGCCGATAACTCTGCATAAATAATGACAAGCGTTAAGCGAGGGCGGCCACGACGATTCCAGGGGTGTGGGACATGGTGCTGGCAGCAGCAAGATGCTCACTGGAGCAGTGCTGATGTAAAAGGACAAAAAAAATTAAACAAAAAACAAGAGGTTATGCTAGGAAGTGATGAGCTGGGCGGATTTTGTATCCCAGCACTAAGTGGCATGGCTGATTTGTGGCAGCGGGCTGCTCCTGCAGCAGGAGCATCCCGGGGCATGGCAGCCACTGGGGCGTTTTGGCACTGCTGCTGGGCACAGCCTCCTTCTGAACGAGCCAGACCCTCATTTAGATGTTGTCCCTCTTCCATCTTCCTGGCTGGGGTGATGCCTGCTCTCCCCTGGTCCTCGGTCCTGTTGCAAAGCCTCCGAACCGAGCACCAGGCGGGAGCTGGCACGGCGCGTAGCATCCATTACCTTGGTCTCTGCAATCAAAAGCCATTTATAGTAAATGTGTTTGCTTTGTACTGAATTACTCACAATGCTGCCAAGTACAACCACACCAGCTGTTAATTAGAGTTTAGCTTTTATTACCAAAAAGTCTGCTCTGTTGATATGGAAAATGGGAATAAAAAGTCATTTAACCTATTGTGATGTGAAAATAAACGATGACTTGTTGGTTTAATTAAATAGTCTATTTATCTAGCCGTCAAAGTGTTTGAACATACACAGGATTACGAGCAGCCTTACCCTGCCTTGTCTCCTGTTGTCTGCATAATCCCTGTTGTTGGAAGGCAGTTACCTGCTGCATGGCCCATTGAAGCCAACGTGCATCTTCCAGCGAAGTCCGATGCATCGCCGCGTGCCCCGCTTCTTCTTGTTTGCTTTGCTTCCACTCACTGAGGAGCTGTCACCTCCTTTCCCATGTGCTCATATTCTTTGCTTCCTCAAAATGTTCCCCTTGGGCTCGTTTGGGGATTTTGCTGTGTGTTGTATGGCAGAAGTAATATCAACGCTTCCAGAATCCTGCACGCTCTTCAACGCCTTCGTTTCTTGTATTTTCCTCTTTGTGATCGCACTACGAAGGGAGATCCTCCATGCTCAGATCTGAAGTTCTTCTTGTGCCATTTGTTTGTGCCCAGCAGCTCTGTCTTGAGCAGGGCGTGGATTTCCAAGAAAAATACGGCAAAGAAGGAAGAGAAGGTGGAGCTGGGTTGTGGTGGACCCAACAGATCTCAAATGCATGGACTTCCAAAGGGTGAGGCTCAAAGAACGGGTTGGCTTGGCTTGGAGGGGGGTTGGGTTGGGTTGGCTTGCTGTGACTCTGCTGCTGTTTGCTCACTGGAGCAGGGGTCAGTGACCACTTTTGCAGGCACCATGGTGGCATGAGGCACCAGCTGGAGGCAGGCAGACCTGGAGCCAGGGCTGGGGCACGCAGCAATCCCTCCTCAGGCAGAAGTTCACCTCCACTCCAGCATTGCGATGTCACCCTGGGCAGCTGGGAGAGGCACCCGCCTGCCTTTGGTTGGGATGCCAATAGCCCATTGGTGTTTCTAAGGGGTTTGGGTGTTGCTGATATTTGCTCCTTGATGCAAACGGTGCACGGAGCGCGTGCCACGTGCAGAGCACCATCTCCGTGAGAGCAGTGGCCTTGTCGGGGCTGTTTACTTACACTTTCACACTGTTTGTGTAGTCAGAAGGCTCGATCTCATATTTATCTCCTCTTAAAACAGCTACAGTTTATACTTTAAACACATTAATCATTTCCAAGCCTTTAAAGGGCTTTTAAGTGGAGACACTGGTTTTGTTTGCCTTTTAATTTTTATTTAAGCCTCCCTTCCCAATCAGAAGGCGAGTGCTTTGAAGGACGTTGAAGGAGCACTCTCAGACGAGCTGCCAGCAGCGAGCATTTCCCCATGCCAAAAAATGAGCCCCGAGCCTCGTGCTTCGGCCATGCCCCTCCATGCCCAGATGGGTTTGTGTTTTTTGGGAGATGCTTTGTTGCAAGCTGCCCTCAGCCATGTCCCATGCCCTGCACAGCCCCATGGGGACACGGTGCTCAGGAACATTTCTGGTAAACGCTGGCACCCTTGTTTGTTTGTCAGGGAGGAAATTCTGCCAGAATTCAGAACGCTCGTACAGCATCTGCTTCACAGAGGGATGGCAGCCACTGGGAGGCACTGATTGCTCCGGGGCATGGGGTGGGCACACAGCACCTCTCACCAGCGAGGGGTTGGGACCTCAGATCTGCATCTGCTGGAATGTGGGAACAGAGTTTTAACTGCTCCTGTTTCCTCCCAAGGTGCCTGAGTGGATGGAAGGGGCTTCGTGAGCTGACGCTGAACCTTCCCCTGCACCCTTCCTTCTTGGCAGGAAGAGCTAAAGCTGCCCCTGGGGCAGGGAGAAGCCTGTCTGGAGGTGACACAGGGATGTTCTGCTGGGGACCCGCTGGGTTTGCACCTCCACAACGAGGATGGACCATCCCTGCCCAGCAGCGATGCCCAGCATTGAGCAACCTGTCTGCATCTGTGCAAATATTGGCTAATCCAGTGGCAGCGACCTTACCTGGAGGACACTTGTGGTGGCATTGCTCGTGGCCACAAAGGTAGCAGGGAGGGTTGATTCCCAGCAGCTGTTTGCAAGAAAAAAAAAAAAGGCAGTGTTTGGGCAGGGTGGGTGGCTGGGGCAGGGTGGGTGGCATCCTCCTTTTACCTGCAAACTGCATGGGTGCTCACCGAGGTGTTTGCTGTGAGCAACCTTGCTCAATGTCGTGAACTGTTCTCGGTTATCGCAAGCAGCGGCCTTGCAAGCAAACCAAGAGGTTCAGATTTGCTTCCCAAAAACGTGAGCTTCAGGGAAGGAGAAGTAATCTCACTGCAAGAGTTCCTCTTGCTTCCCTCGTTAACTTCTAGCAAGTTAATTAGGTACCTTGCCGTAGAGATCAGTCTGGTAAAAGCCTACTTTTATCCATAAAACCTTTGGAAACAAGTGAGGTTGGAGGTAAGGTGTCAGACCTGCAGCTATGTCCTCCTCCAGGCTGTGCTGAGGGGTGGGACCCACGATCTCACTTCTGTTGCTTTAACGATGGACAAAATCCATTGGTTTCGAGCAGCTTCTGCTATGGAAAGAGAAATGGTTATCTTAGGAGAAAATGTGTGCCTTTTTTTTTTTTTTTGAGCATCTTCCCTTTAAAGTTCCCCCTGGTGCTTTGTGCTAAGCCCGAGGCACTGAGGGGAGCCCACGGAGCCCAGCCCTGAGCCCCCGCTGCTGCTCCCGCCCCGTGGTTGTAACAAATGCTTTTTCCATGAGATGTCAGTGTGGCACAGGAGTTTGGATGCTTGTTTGTTCGCTGTGAGTAATGCATCGTGGGGAAGGATGGATGGAAAGCCATCTCCTGGGCCGTTACCGCCGAGCGTCGGCTCATTTACAGCTCGCAGCATTGATTTTTCCATTGGTGGAAGAACAGCTGCGCCAATCCCGTGCTGTGGAAGGAGGGCTGCTCGCCTTCAGCAGGGTAAGGAAACACTGAGGAACCAGAAAACCAGCGTGAGGTGTTCCCAGCTGGCCGAGCCCTCCTCTCCCTGCCTCTGCCTGTTTGGCACTTCCATCCGCCTGATTCACGCCCCGAAAAATCAAGCCTGGAATGCTATTCCCTTCCACTGCTTGAAACAATAAGCTGGATGGAGAAAATGTTGGTGTTCTGGCAGCGTTCTGGGTATCGTACAGCGGGTACCACCCCAAAACGGGGAGCGCAGAGCCCCACCCCCCGGTGATGCTTTTGGCTCGGTGGGGCCTCAGCGGTCCACGAGGAGCGGAACGTGGCGGCAGCTCGTGTAACCCGGGGCTGTGCTGCGCTGCTGCTGCACCAGGAGGGTTTGAGATTTGGCCCCAGATGTGGGATTGGGGCAGCGAGCAGAGCCCCGTGTCAGCACCCCTCATCCCAGCCCCACTGCCCCGGACGGTCTCAGGGCTGCGGTAACCCAGGACCGCGGCCAACGCCGATGGAGGGGCTCCTGCTGACCTCGTTAGGAGCTGGATCGATGCCCAGCAGCAGACAAAGGCTGTGCAGGCTGGGAGCCCTCACCCTGCTCTCCCGAGGGCTGTGGGGGCCGGGGTGTTTGTTCCCTCCCCAGGCAATGGGCGCTTGGAAGGGCCGGGCGTTGCGCAGTTCTCTTCCTTCTCTGGTTTCAGCTCGGGTTTTCGAGCCAGTAATGCACGCAATAATCTGCGTGTCTGGGATTAATAGAATGTTATATGTTTCTTGAAAGCCTTTCTGATCCCACAGTTAATTTAATCTTTTATTAACGTTAACTAGCTCA
The DNA here is from genome assembly GCA_013396635.1 of Penelope pileata. Classification (NCBI taxonomy): domain Eukaryota; kingdom Metazoa; phylum Chordata; class Aves; order Galliformes; family Cracidae; genus Penelope; species Penelope pileata. The sequence goes on along the minus strand of WBMW01006255.1, from coordinate 770,094 downwards.
TGTGGTGTCCAGCAAGCCCGGGGAATATGCTTTCCAATACCAACAGACGACAAAGAGCTGACAATATAATAGCAGATGAATTCCTCCTCCGCCGCAGAGGCAGCGCCGAGGAGGCTCCTGCCCGCAGCATCTCTCCCAGGCCCAGCACGTCCTGCTGCTAACGTGAGCTGCCAGGAAGCAGCGCTCCTTGTCGAGGCTTTGAAATGGTAAAGGCAGGGATTATTGGGAGGCGTAGCTCTGGCCCGGGAGCAGCCTGCACTTAACAGCTCTCAACGCCCAAGTGCCAAAAGGAAAACGTTAACCTCCCTGGTGCCAAAGAGACTCTGCGGATCCATTCTTTGGCCTCCGTGCAGCGTTATAAAAACAGGAATAATGGCATTCTGGAGACGGGCCATTTTGCTGCGAGGAACGCTGCTCTTGTGCAAATGCCAGCTCGTCCCGCTGGCGGGGGCTGGGATCAAAGCGTGGTGCAGGGAGCAGCGTGCCCCCCCCCCGCAGTGCCAGGGGTCCCTGTCCCCCCCCAGCTCCAGCAGGTGACACCCGTCCTGCCCTGCGCTGTCCCTTTGGGTGCCGCTTTGGCACCGACCCCGGTGTCCCCAGAGGTGCTGAGGGATGGGTGGGGGGAGGCTGCATGGCCGCTGCACTCCCTTGGCACAGCACCCCAGAGCTGCAGCCAGGCCCGGAGGGCTCCAGGAGTTTCATTAATTTCCAATTGAGCCGGGTCGCTCCTCTCGCTAGAACAAAGTGGTTCCGCGCGCCCGGCAGCGCCGCATTGGATCCAGATGGGCAGAGGGAACCCATTAGGAGCACGCTCCCTTCCAAGGAATTCCTCTCCAATTTCCTTCCCGATTATCCCGCTTATCCACACGCATGAACCCTCCTTGCTCTGATGCTGGGTCATCTCCTGAGCCCTGGTGTGTTTTCCTTTTGCTTTGTGCCGCGGTGCTGATGGAGTGGGGCTGGGGGCAGCCTGGTGCCGTGCTGGTGGAGCTGTCCCTTGAGGCCGGTGCATCTGTAATGCAGAGTCCTGCAAAAATGCGGTGCAAGTGCAAGAGCTAGCCCATGCGGTGGTCGCTCGTAGGCTTTTGAGTCGAAACTTCTCTGAGCTCTTTCAGGTGTTGTGATCAGGATGCACTCTCCAATCTGAGATAGAAAGTTCTCAGTTCCCATTTGCACCAAGACCCCAAAGACCTCTGTGCTGTTCCTACGTGGTTCAGCATGGCAGCAAATCTTGGAGGCAGCGCGTGGAGTTCTCCCAACCTTGGGAGCACGGGGATGGGCCTGGGATGTGCTGCCCTGCATGGAGCAGAGCTGCCTGCAGACCTGGCCTTGAATATCCAGCACGGAGATGTGCAGTGCAGCCAGCCGGGTTCTGCACGCTGCCCGGCACCGAGCACCGGGGTGACGGGCCCCGGTGGGTGCACGGGTTTGTGTGCCGTGGAATCAGACCGGCGCAGGCTGCAGATGCAGGGAAGTAGCATAAAAATGAAGTTGTTACGGAAAGGAGAGCGAGCAGGGTTTGCCTGGTTTAGTGAGGAGAAATTAGCAATCAAGATGGAGTTTTCTGAGCCGCAAGCTACAGTGAAAAGTAAACTTCAGGAAAGTGTGGGCTCCTCTGAGGTCTGTGCCATGGCGAACACAGCGCTGCTTTCCAAGCCTCAACGGTTTTGCTGGGCTAATAAAAGTTGTCAGAGGAGAACGAAAAGATGTGGTGGAATCTGGGCATGGGGGAGCCAGGACCTGAGCTGAAACTTCTACATCTGGGGCTGTTCAGCTCTAATACAGCAAACTGAAAGGCAGCGTGGGGGTCAGTGCATGGGCAAGATGTGGAGCTGCAGACTCTGCTTTGGGCTGTGCAGAGTGCGGCGTGCGCTGAGGCTGGCAGAGCCTGGGTAGCTCGCTCCCAGCTGCCTCCCCGCAAGGTTTTTATGATTTTTTGGCCACAGGTCTGGTTTTAATTTGGTTTTTGCTTTGAGGAAGGTGCACCCGTGGCACCCGTGTGTGCTCAGGGAGGTGCAAGCAGAGGGCGAGTGGTGAAGCCAAGGTGGAGGTGGGAAAAATCACAGCCTGGGAAAAAAAGGAGCTCTTGCGCGTATCTGGGAAGGTTGCTAATTAGTGCAGAGAGTCATCACACCAGGGAACGCTGCATGAAAGGTAAAACTTGGCCATGCTCGGGATCGAGATGGCGAGGGAATTTTAATGAGAGCTGCTCAGCTTCACCTTAACACAAACCCGCGCAGAAATCCAGGAGTTAGTGCTGCAAAACACCTCTGGGTGGATGGGCAGGGGGCTGGGGGCTGTGCAGGGGGTTTGCTGGGACCTCGGGCTGGGGCTTTGCTCACCTCATGATCCTCTTCTGCCTCATCTGCTGAGCATCCTGCTCCTGCTCAGCCCTCCTGCTGCTCCTGTGTGCCTTGGGGTGGGCAGACAGATGGGAACTGTGGTTTGCGATGGGCAGGTGGTCCCACATCCGTGCAAAGTGCTGCGTGCACGTTCAGGTGCTGGGTTATGGTCTCGTGTCTACGTTTGGGCTTTAAAGCAAGCTCCAGCCCTGCATGTCCTGTGCCCAGCACTTAGGCTGGCTGCTGGGTTCTGTGCATCCGTGTGCCCTCGAGCGGGTGTTTGGGCTGGAGCTGTGCCTTCCCCCTCTCCTGAGGGCTGAGCTGTGCTGGCAGTTTTCTTTGCCGTGGCTGTAAATAAGAGATCTGGTGCCTACAGAACCGGGGCTTTGGGAAGCCCTTTGTGTATCCATCCAGGAGTGACTCTCCTCCCCCAAACCCATCTTCAGCATGAAAGTGCTGGGAAGGAGCCTTTCCAATCAGCGGTGCGATGGCTCCGACGCGGCTCTGTGTGCACTCCACCACGTGCCCTGTTATGTGAGTGTTTAATGGGCACTTGGCATCTCTTCGATATAAGCCTGTCTGGGGCCCGCTGGAGACAAACTCTTCCTCCACGAGCATCTGCTGGAAGTTTTTATGGGGTTGATGAAAAATATACCTGGGACAAACCATCGGTTTATGTCTTGGAGAAGTAGGACTGAAGAGGCCTCCAGCCACGCCGTGAGAGAACCATCGGCCATCAGCACGGAGCTGTGATTTGTCTCTCATCCCCTTTAGCAGAGGGCTGAGGGATGCTTCCTAGGTGAACACAGCCCCCAGCTCTCAGCACGGTGGGCAAGGGCAAACCCCCTTCCTCGGCAGATTATAATGATACACGTTAGCCACCTGATTTAGTGAAAAATATTGTTTTCTCCTAATTAAGCAAATTGTTGCAAGTGAGGTCGCTGACTCTTGGGGAAGTTACGGTTTCTGCCTTCTAGGCTTGCTGACAAGAGAGCAGATTTATCTCCAATTCAGATCGCTGGAGACAGCTTTTGGTGTTTTATTACCACGTGCAACTTTCTGGATGTTACTGGGAGATTAATGGAGAAGAGAGGGCGGGGGCGAGGGGAGTTCAGCAACACTCTGTGCATGACAAATATTAATTATATTTCATTTCATATGCAGATGATGCAATCAGCTGCGCAACACTGGAGATAACACTTTTGTCTGGGTTTGTTTTTTGACCTTGAGAGGCCGTGTTTCACCCCCCCCTTCTTGCTGCAAATCAGAACTCAGATCTTAATTACGCTCTGTGATTTGAGTTCCCTTTCACATGTGCAGATTAGAGGATGTTAACACGCGGGATGGACACGATAACTGTAGCTGTGGGTGAGGGTACCCCGGCAGAGTGGAGCATCACCAGCTCTGCTCTGGGCACATCCATGCCCATGGTGTCCCAGTGCCGCTGTACTGTCCTGGTGCCACCCTACAGCCATCCAGGGGTGGATGGTGGCACCTTGGACCCGGAGCTCCTGCTCATAGTGTGGGATCAGCAGCGTTGCTGGCACAGTGAGCAGTGTCACCCAGCAACCAGCCACCGTGCCTGTCACCACGGGGCACAGGGTGACTGGGCACAGGATGGGCAGGGTCCAGCCCATGGCAGCACCGTGCTGCAATGGTGTGTGACAAAGCGTTGGGCACGGAGTCCAAGGGTTCAGAAGGATTTGTTGGGAAAGCACTGGGGCAGCTGGGGTGCTGTGGGTTGGTATTGAGATAGGTGTTGGGTGAGCAGGGAGTAAAACTCTCCATCAATGTCTGTGTCTATCAATAAGGATATCTGTGTGTCTATAACTATATGGGTATGCATACATACACGTCTGTCTGTCTGTAAGTACGTATCTGTGCTACTGGGAGTGTCTTTAAGTGTCCCATAGCATAAATGCAGCTAGCAAAGGATGTGAATTTTCTCAACATTCCAGCCGAGCAGCTCTTGGCCAGAATTCCATCTTTCTATTAAAATTTGACTCAAAGCCTTCACCCATGGTAGCATTTCTCCTGTCTTTAAGATCACAGTGCTCATAAATGTCATCACCCCTGGCTTTATGTTGTTCCCTCTGCTCTGAGGTGGGGAGCTGTGGAGGTTTGGGGTGGGGAGCAGCTCTGGGCCCCGGGTAGTGCCCGTGTGCGGGGAGTAATCGTGATGGGAAGCGACGCTGTTGGCTTCAATCCGTCAGGCCTGTTTTCTCACAGCGTGGCAATTTGCTCTGTCGTTTGGGGTTATGCAAAGTGAGGGTACAATAACAGTATCCTCCTCTGCTAATAGCTGGCTTGTCGGAGGGAGCGGGGATGCGGGAGAGGTGGCTGCAGGCAGCCCCAGAGCCCGGGGCTCTGGAAGCTCCTCCAGGTTTAAGACTTCTCCACGTGGGTGTATTGCTCTGCTTCTTGTATTGCTCAGCCTGGGCAATGAACACCCCCTGCACCCTGAGCTCCTCGTTTTCCTCCTGGCCCTGAGTGCTGGTAGTGTTCCCAGGGGTGCTCTGACACCAGCACTTGCTGAAGGTGCTTTGCTTTCGCTGTTTTGTTTACAGCTATCAGAAATCTTCCTGCTGTTCTGCAAAAGCTGCTGGTATGAGTGAGAACATAAGGGGAGGCAGCGAGAGCTCGAGCAGGAGCAGCCCTGCGTTACCTGCCTGGGCATCAGCTAATTACCATGCAGCTGTCTCAGCTAATTACTGGGCATCCCTCACTGAGCACAGCTCCTTAAGAACAGCTGGTGAAGTCCCAGGGGTTTGCTGTGTGGGCTCAGGATGGAGGTGCCCAGGGATGCTCCAGGGTTCTCCCTTGCTCCTCTGTCCTCTCCAAAAGGACCACGCAGGCTCTGAGCCCACCCAGGGGCTTCTCCTGGTCAGCTGGGTGTGATGCCATCAGGGTTAGACACCAGCTGTTCCCTTCACTGGGATGGGGTGCTCAGGTTGTTGGTGGGGTCCCCACCCCTGGGGGTATCTGAGAGACGTGGGTATGTGACACTGGGGGACGTGGTCAGGGATGGACTTGGCAGGGCCAGCTGGTGGCTGGACTTGATCTTGAAGGTCTTTTTGAACCTAAGTGACTCTACCACTTCTTGCTCCCTGCTTTGGGAGGTATCTCCTGCAGGTGACAGCAGCACTGCTGACAGCAGCAGCAAGAGCTGCCTCTGCCCACATGGCCTTACAGAACCATTAGGGCTAGAAAAGCCCTCTCGGACCCCCAGCCCATCCCACCCTGCCCACCGAGCCCTGTCCCCAAGAGCCACAACTCCACGGTTCATGCCCGTGGTCCTGCCACGTGTCCATGGGTGCTCAGCAAAATCTGGAGGAAGGTTCTGGCTCCTCTTGCTCACTGCAAAGCCAGAGCAGCCCTGGGGCAGGGAGCTGCATGGCGTGCTGGGGCTGCACGGCACGGAGATGCTCCAGCCACGCGTTGGGTCCTGGCAGCTGCTCGCCGTCGAGGCACGGTAAGGATGTACCGACTTCATTCTGATCCGTTGGGTATTTAATTGATTCATCGTTTTCTGCCTTCCCGTTATAGGTACGAGTGTTTTCCTAACCCTTCTAATTCACGTGGGTTTGGTTTTTCCACCGTGGGGCTTTCTCTTCCCCCTCCTCTGCACGCGAGCAGACAAGATAGCTTAAGAGCTCTTATCTGCAAAGGAAAAAAAATAGTCTTAATCCCCATTTAATAACATAATATCAGCAGGTAACATGTTCAATATGGCAAAAGAACGCCAGCACCAGGTCAATAGGGTAGCTATAATTTTTAGCAATAAACAAAGCCTGCTTTTAATTACTTCTGTGAAATTGCTTGATCCACGCATGATTAAATATTCATTCTGTGTAACTAGACAGTTTCTTTGTATATAGATCCATATTAAATTTAGCTGGCATCCTGCCCACACAACACATCTAATAAATTCCTTTTAATGTGCTGCAGCTTTGAAGACGTCCCCCCCTCTCCCCCCGCTCTGTATAAATAGCTGATGTCTCTGCCTTACCTGGGCGGCCGCCGCTTGGGATACACATGGAATCTTTTAGGAAGGGAAATGATGGAATTTAGGGGAGACATGGGAAAAATAAACCTCCTGATTGCTCCATGATGGATCTGCGAGGGGAAAAAGTGACTCGCAGCCCTTGTTTTTTCGCAGCCTTGCCAGCTAACTACTTTGGCAGCGTGTGCGAGGGGAAAAAATCCCTCCTTTTAAAGTCAAGCCAGGGCTGATGTAAATATTTATGTAATATTTTATTACAATCAGAATTTACTTCTTGATTGAAAAAATGTCCTACAAACCCTGTGGAAAATCAAATTAATATGTAATTTAAGTGGCTTGGTTTTTTTTATTTTTTATACTTTACCAGGAATGCCGATGGCCGTGGGTCGGGCAGGGATGGGCTCAGGGTGCAGGAGGCTGAGCCGTGCTGGGATGGCAGCACTGTGCCCAGGGGTGGGTGCCTCCTCCTGTCCCTCTTCCATTGCTCAGAGATGTGTTGGTCAATGCAGCACGATGCTGGCCTGAGCCCAATGCAGGAGCACAGAGCTGGGCTGCAGCGAGGGCTGGGGCTGTCTGCTCAGCACGCTGAGCACAGCACTGGACCCTGAGTGCATGGCAGTGGGCACGTTTCCCTGCCCAGCAGCATCTCCAGCCCTCTCCTGCGCGTGGTGGTCACGTTTGGAGCGGTCTCTGTTTATACTCTGCTGCCAGCACAAAGTCAAAAGGTGTAAATATTTGTAGGGAAGAAGTGGTGGGTGGGCTGCCATGGGAGGAAAAGTGGCCGTGGGCTGCTGAGCACGTGGGGGGCTGCATGCATGTGTGTACATGGGGCTGTGCATGCCAGTGTGCGAGGGGCTGTGTGCACGAGGCCATGTGCGTGCATGGGACTGTGTGTGCAACGCTGCGTGCACACGCACGGTCCATCCCCAGCGCTGCCTTTACAGACCCCTCCAGCCCTGGTGCGAGGGCTTCGGGTGGTGGTGAAATCATCTGCCCAGGTGTGCTGTGCCCGTAGTGCTGTGCCCAGCTGCAGGGCTTGGGGCAGGAGGGATGTGCTGGCTGCCCTGGCTCTTGGCCCATCACTGGTGCCAGGATGCGAGCCAGCATCTCCAGAAGTGCCCAGTGGCTGCAGCACATCTGGGGGCTGGGTGCCACCCATGGACCATGTCCCATGCTCCTGGCTGGGCCAAGCCTCTGTCTCTGTGTACGTGGTTGTTTTCCACTGTGTTGACGCTGCACATTGAATGGCACAGCAGCCAGATTACAAAATTAATAATGTATTTGTTTCCATCATCAAGACTGCGTTGCTTAATGAAATCTAAGGCAGCAGAACGTACTCAACGGGGAAAAAAAAATCTCTTAAATAATCAAATCTGCACTGACGGGGTAAAGCCATTATGCCCCTAAATGTGCCAACAAGAACAGGGACTGGGCTTGGAGGAGCTGCCTGGGTGCGTGGAGGGGAGCAGGGCAGTGCCCAGCCCCAGTGCTGCTCCCTGCGAGGAGCTGCCCCGTTCCTGGCAGAACCACGGCGTTAATTAGCGAGCCCGTGGCTCAGACTGGAACTTGTTGGGTGTTATCTTCTGCAGCAGCAGTGTCTGTAAAAGCCTTTTTCTGTGTTCCTCCCCCGTCGCTTTTCATCCCACGCTCGGCGTTTTCCAATCAAAACAAAAGGATGTTTCGGTTCACGCAGAAGCGATGCTGCCCGTGTTTAGGAAGCATTATTTTTATTGTATGGCACCAGAAACCTATAAATTCCTCGGAGGCCCAATGCTTAGAGCTGGGGTAACAGGCTGCTTTCCAATTTGCTTATAGGGAAACGCAGAGTTGTAATGAGCAGGCACTGAACTAAATGAGTGGCAAGCCAATTAGCTTGCTTTAAAACATTGTATTCATTAGCATGAAAATAAAGCCAAACTTTTGAAAGATAATTGCATCTTTCAACTCTCGGTATTCTTGATCCACGGTCGTCTCATAAATATGCATTATTATATCATCCTCTAAAAATGTGCTCCGTTAATAAGGAGCACGAGAAGGATGCTGAATGTTTGAAATCGTGGCGTGAAGGGAATCGGTGGGGGCATTGCCCTGCCCGAGGGATGCGCGGGACAGCAGTGGGATGTGGGCTCTGCCCTCCTTGCATCCACGGAGCAGAGGTTGATGGTAAACTTGGGCCAAAGCTGGAGTTTGATCTCACCCCAGTCTGGGGAAGGAGGTGATAAGGGTTGGCAAAGAGCTCTGCTGGAAACCTGGTGGGGCTGCCGTGAGCCCTGCTGGCTCCGACCATCTCCTGCTGTCAGAGCCCAACAGGGAGCCCTGCATGGAGTGGGGAGGCTGGGGAACGTCTGAATTTTGCACCAAGTTTGCAACCTTTGGCACGGCTGTGAAACGACAGTGATCCCAAACCAGCAGAAAGCATCGCTGAGTGACGCTCAGGGTCAGCAGAAACTATCAGAATTTGCTTTCTTTTATTTTTTTTTCCCCAAAATAATGAATAACAGGGTCTATCCCTGGCAGACTGTGTGTGACGGGATGGAGGGGTCCCTCTACGGATGCAGAGTGGCTCCCATGGATGGGAAATGACCTTGGGAGGGATTTTACATTGCCCTGCAGTGGAGGGACCAATGCTGCTGCTGTCGGTGCTGCTAAAAATGGCCGTGGCTGGGAGGTGAGTGGAGACTGAAAGGAAAATTGGGCTCATTTTCCCCTCCTCCGAGTGCTAAGTGCTGCCTGCGCGACGAGCTTCACCAGCACGCTGCGCTTGAAGGCCGAGCTAATGGCAGTGGCTGGCATGTGCAATTTGGAGCTCACGCTGCAGAAATGGAGCTTGCTCATCCCCTGTGGCTCCGTACGGCTCGGGGAGGATGCGGCTGTCACACAGCCGGGCTGCCTGGGAGCGCTGGAGCTGGGCTTGGTGCCTGGTGCCATGTCCCAGCCCGGGGGCTCTTTGCTGGGCGTGTGTATTATGGAGCTTGAAGGTTCTAGATCTGGGAGGGGGTGGCTGCTGTCTCCTTTCCATCTCATTTCTGGGATGATGAGTGTCTTCTTTAATATGCTAATAGTCATTAATGAGGCTGAAAGTCAGTTACAGGCAGTTTCTCTTTCTGACACTGGTGTATGATCACGTCTGACTTGTGACCATGCTGTTTTACCTTTTCTCTTGTTTTTTTTTTTTGCAGGAATGGGCACTTTGTCTGGCATCTCCCCCAAGGCAAATGGCTTTGTGTTGACAAACTCAAACCCAACATCCTCGAACTGCAGCACTCCCTGCCCTGGAATGCCCCCCAGGCTCCCTGCCCTCAGCCTTTGTTCTTTGAGGAATGTCCGTAACATCCCTCCGGGTTTGCTGAGGAGCAATGAGGTGAAGCCCGGCACAAAGCTCCTGTTGGCTTTCGCTGGAGCAATGCTGCAAGCAGAGAGAACCCCAGCAGAGCTGGGGCACTGGGGAGCTGCCCTGCATGGAGAGCCTGCACCCATGGGTGGGGAGCCCAGAGCCTCAGAGACCTCGGGCATCCAGGGCCAGGAGCTCCTTCCATCTCCTGCAGCATCACCACTGGGGGTGACACTGTGAGCAGGGATGCACCTGAATTCATCTAGCTCTGCACGTGTCCTTGCCCTTCACCTCCACCCCAATTCTGCTGGCTCCAGTGCCTTCTTTCACTCCAAATAATGGACATTTCCTTTCTTCTCCTCTCCAGGAGCTGCAGTTCTGATGCCCGCATCCTTCCTCAGTGCCCATGGGATGCTTCCAGCGATAGAGGAGGACATCAACCCAGGCAGCCCCCACACCTGCCCTGTGACGGGACGTGCTGGGAGCAGAGAAGACCCCACGTGCATGCTGTGAGTCCCACTGGGCTTTTTCCAAGGCTGGAGATGAAATGTGGGGGCTTCTTATTTCTCTTGCCCAGTCGTGGTGCCCGTGCTGTGCCCATCCCCAACCTCGTGGTGGATGAACTCTTCCTCTTGCTGTAGGGTGGCACTGGGAGATGCCATCCCCTCACTTTGGGGCATGGCAGGGGACGCGGGAGGTGCGTTCCCATCCTCCTTCCACGAGCACGGTGCTTTGTGGCTGGTGCAGAGCTGCTGTGACGGAGCAGCCCAGCGCCTCGCCGCCTTGTTACCTAATGGTGCCTGGCATTAACGAGTAATGCTAATTTTCCTGAAGAGATGGCAGCGCTAATGGCTCTTCTGATTGCGCTGTACGCTTTGTTCTTCTGCTGGGCCAGCAAAGAGTGGGCGATTCCGAAGCGAGGAGGCGGTGTGTCGAGGGCACCGGCAGCTCGTTAGTGCCCGCTAATCACATTGTGCTGGCGGTGGTGGCATTCCAGATGACAAGGATGGGCAAGCGGAGCCCTTCATCTCGCTTCGTCCCTGGCTTCCCTTTGAAATTCCCCATTGGTTCCATGGAGATGGAGATGACCTGCGGCGTGGGCACGGCACAGGTGGGCAAAGCTCTGGGTGCAGAGACCCTCCCAGATCTGGCACACGTCCGTCCCTGCCGTCCCCTCCAGCTCTTCCTGGGTTTTGGGTGGCTGCACACGTGCGCTGCTCGGGTTTAATAATTAATCGGGGCTTTATTTAAGTCCATCACTGCGCTGCAGTAATGATTCATCAGATGCCTCCTTATAATGTGTACACTGCAATTTTTATTAGAAGGCACTTCTAGAGCAGAAAGCTGGTCGTTACCTGTTTGCCTTCAAACACGTCATTAGTTACCATGCACCACGGGTCAGCACGGGGACATAAAACAATCCCTTTTCTTCTCTTGCAATGATTAACCCATCTATCAACAGCGTCTGTTTAATATCTCTCGCTATAAACAGTCATTATTTGCAAGAATAGCCAGATGGGCAGATAATTTAAAACATAACTAGGAATCTATTTTAGTTTTTTGAGGCCTAACTTCACCAAAAAAAAAAAATCACAGAAATGCCCATGCAATCACACGCCCAATTTGTGTGCGTAATTACCTTGATTACGTGTGTGCTTGTGGTAATTGTCACCGCAGATGGCACTGGGATGCATGAACGGGCACTGGTGCATGCGGAACCGCTCTGGGTGCCGTGCTGGGTGGCTGCAGGAGGAGGCAGCAGCCCCTGCACCCACAGTGGGTGCTTGGGCACAGGGCTGGGGGGGCGGGAGGGGGCTGCAGGCATTGCCGTGGTGCTCAGGTGTGTGTCCTTGCTGCAAAGGGCCACCTGCAGCTGCCTGCTGGGCTGTGCTGGTGGGCGTCCCCACGTCTGCCCTTTGCCATGAGACGTCTGCCTGCAAACGCCTTTGTCAAGGTGGTTTCATCTGCAGGGTGTGCAGGGTGGCTGTGTGTGCCCAGAAAGGGGACACGGCCTCATCCTGCCCAGGAGAGTGCTGCTGTCGTGCAAAATGCCTCTGGGGTTGGGATTGCCCCAGCCCTCCCCAGGCTGTGCTGAGCCATTTGTGCACCCACGAGCACATCCATGGGCCGCTCTGGTGGGGCATCCAGGTGCTGCCCTATTACCACATCCACATGCTGCCCTGTTAGTGCATCCCCAATACTCCCCATCTGTGCATCCCCACGTTGCTCCATCGGTGCATCCTCATGCTGACCCGTTAGTGCATCCCCAAAGCACCCTGCTCCACTAGCTGATCACAGAATCACGGAACCATTAAGGCTGGAAAAGCCCTCTGGGATCCCCGAGCCCAACCCATCCCCACCATGCCCACTGACTGTGTCCCCAAGTGCCACAGCCACACGCTGCCCATTGGTGCACACCCATACCCCTTGGTCACCCCATGCCACCCCCTTATCTCGTCCCCGTGCCACCCCTTATCTCACCCACGTGCCCCCATGCCCTGCTCTCAGGCAGCAGCTCCCAGGGCTGTGGCTCCTGCCCTCGGCTCAGCAGAATTAAGGATGCTTCTGCTGCACTTATCAGGGGAGGAGAGAGACTTAGGAGGCAGTCTATCTAAAAGTTATTATTAATTTTTATTGCTGCATGGATTTAGAGATTTGGAAGAAGATAAATTCCAAACAGACATCCATTACCAAACCGACAGTGTAGCTTAAAGATAACATTTACATTCTTACGGTGTTTGTATCTATCTGATCCCACTCAATCTGCTCCCTGTTCAAACTTTTTGCCACCTTCAGGAGGATCAATACCTACATCAAAGGTTATATGAAGGTGGCCAGATTCTTTTAAGCTGTTTGCATAGCCCTCCGTTTGCTGTGCTAACACAGGCTGGTACTCCTTCCCATCGCTCTGTTTGCCTTGTATTAGGGCTGTTTGCTGAAACACCTAGCAGAATCCAATCGAGGACAGACTTTCTAAACATTTGGTCACATCTGTCAATCAATAACGCCAATCGGTTTCCTGATACAAACAGCAAACCCTGCCAAATCTAATATTTGCCCAAACTTTTACTGACTCTTGCTGGTTTAAAACAGTCAAAGGCGACCGAGCAGGCACGGTGCAGAAAGGTTCTCGCTAATATTTAACTCTGGGCAAACAGAGAATAATTCCAGCAATGGAAGGAGCAAAAACAAACAGTGTAATTATTGTCCCCTTTTTATTTGAGATAATTTGCTTAAATGTACAGCTATTATCTGCTAATATGGGGAGGTATAATTAGAAGGGACAAAATACAGGGCTGGCCGACGCAGTGCCGCGGTGCAGATTTCAACTCTTGAACCTTGCCCCCTGCGCTGAGATCATGTTTATGCAGGTGATCTTGGAGCAAACACGGCAATGCTATCAGCCAGTGGAAAACACCTGACGTGAAAACAAACAACAAAAAAGGAAAAAGTACTCAGAGGACTCCAGGCAAATCTGGATTCCAGGCTAAAACAAAGAGGAACAACAGGGGCCGAATGTTTATCTGGAGGAGCTGCCAGGCTGGGGTGGGGGCTGGACATCGGCTGGAGCCTCTTCCCTAGAAGCAGGAGATGCTTTCAGTCCCCATCTGGAAGTGGGGTGGGGATGCCCCAGATGGGGATGCAGGCAGTGGGGTGGGGTTGCTCAAAATGGGGATGCAGGCAGTGAGGTGGTGATGCCCCAGATGGGGATGCAGGCACTGGGGTGAGGATGCTCGAGATGGGGATACCCGGGATGGGGATGCAGGCGGTGGGGTGGGGTTGCTCGAGATGGGGATACCCAGGAGGGGGATGCAGGCGGTGGGGTGAGGATGCCCCAGATGTGGACCCAAGCACCCAGTGCCCTGGGGACACCTCACTCAGGTCCCAAAGTGACCCCGCGGTCTCCCTGGTTGGTGACTGTGGTTCATCTTTAATTCGTGGTGTTGTGGAAGGAGGATAAGTGGGACAGATAACGATCTGCACGGTTTTTCTTTTTGGTAACCAAATATCTTTGTGATAAGTGACAATGACTCTAAAAGCCTCTCGGTGCAGGTGAGGTGCAGTGCTCAAAGAGCCGTTTCCCCCAGAAAAGGGCTCTAGTGGAGAGCAGAAACACCTAAAAGCTGCACGGAGCAGTGTTTTCCACAATGAACAGCCTTTGCAGTTTGGATGCACAGCGTAACAATGCGTGAGGCACGGAGTCTGATCCCCAACACTCTGTTTATTGCAGCACGCTGCTAAGTGTCAGATCAGGGCAGTTAGGGAATGTTTTTTGCAGGGGAAACAACTGAGGCAGAGAGCAGGCTCGCTGCTGGCGTGCACATCCCTGGCTGCTGCGTGTGACCTCTCTGCCTCTGTGGGTCTGGCCCTGAGCCTTCCTCGCTGGGAAACATCACGTAGGGTCGAGCCAGAGCATCCTCATCTTCGGAGCAGCCCTTCTGGTGGTGGCATCTGGGTGACATCCGCCTGTCCCCATCGTTCCGAAGGTCGCAGCAGGCTCTTTGCAGAGGGTTTGCTTAGCAGGGATAGGCAAAAACTTTGCAGCTTGCTCAGGGAGGGAGAATTGCAGGCAGAGGGCTGTGGGTAACTGCATGGATGAAGTGTGCTGATGGGGATTAAAGCTGGGGTTCTGGGGAGCCCGTGCCCAGGGTGGTGCGATGGTGGCAGGTGGCAGCAGATGGCAGTGGCACTGTGCTGCCCACGGGCAGCCCTGGGAGCTGCTTACGTGGCCAGGGGCAGGGCTTGGGGTCCAGGACCTGAAATGAACTCTTTGTTTTTTTTGCTGAATGTCAGGTCAGTGGATTTGCACGGAACAGCACAGCTTGTGGCTTGGAAATTGAGCAGGAGATGGGCACGGATGGGAGATGGGCGCTGATGGCAGATGGGTGTCACCAGGAGCACTGCAGAGCCCACGCTGCACTGGTCCATGGCTGTTGGGGTATGGCTCTGTGGGAGACACCCAGGCTGGCTCCAGCACCCTGTGCTGTAGGGGCTGCATGAACTCAGCTTCAGCTCTTGGAGCACCGAGGGGATTCCCCACGCCCCTGCACTGCAGGTCCTGGAGGACCCCGGGGAGGAGCAGGAGGTGATGCACAGCCACTGCTGGGGACGTGTGGGTGGCCCAGGCAGAGCCATGGGGATGAGAGCTGGGAGCTTGGTGCAGAGGCTGCTGTGCAACCCCAGGACCCCATAAATGCTGGCTGGCACCAGCACGGTGCCATCAGCTGCACTGCGGAGGCATGGTGCTGACACAGCCCATGGGTGGGCCTGGAAGAAAGGAAGAGAAACTCACCTGCCAGGAATCGGTGGGAACTTTGTGCTGATTGCTCTCCTGCCTGCTCTAATTAGGGGCTGGGAAGGAGCTGCACCGGAGCTGTTCTTCCTTATCACTTTATTGCTGCCATGTTTTCCTAGACACTGAGGTGAATCAGAGCATTGCATGGCCGTCGTGCTGGCTGGGATTGTTTCCTGGAGAAGGTTAAGGGTGTTTTGCTGCTATTATGGAGCAATTAACCCGGCTGCTCTGGGTTAGGAGCTGCTCAGCATTCATGGACCATGAGAAAACGCAGCACACGGAAGCTGGGAGGTGCCGGGCCCAGCACCTGTGTGAACAAAGCAGGCTCCTTGTCGTGCCACCAGCAGCGAGGGGAGGCCTTGGGAAGGCGGCCACGCATTGATTTGTTCCTGAGCTTTGCAAACAGCTGGCACGCAGCTTGCACAAAGGGACGAGCAGAGCACGGCTCAGCAGTGCCCCTCTGCTCCGGAGCATCCCTTGCTCCAACGCTGCACCCAGCAGCTCTCACCGAGCAGGGTGCACCAGTGCTGCACAGAGGTGCTTCTTCAGGGCTAGGGAAAGGCATCGGGGAGGTGGGTGAGGTTGGAAAACCCCACTGTAAGCTGTTAGGAACCGACTGCTTTTCTGTAGGTGAATTGACCTCAGGAATGGGGAAGATGCAAGAACCTGGAGCTGGTGGCTGTGCCCAAAGACTGGAGGTGTGGAGGTGCCACCAGGCAGCAGAGCACGGGGACAGGCACGGCGCTGGCCGGGAGCAGGAGGGCAGGAGGGGAGGTGAGCTGGAAGGTGGGGAGGGGACACGGGGAGGTGACGTGCTGGCCCCATGCATGGCAAGGGGAGGCTGTGCCGTGCCCCACAGAGCGCTGCCGGAGGCTCCTGTGGATAAACCCCTGCTGAGGCTTCCAAACCACAGCGGGCTAATTGTAGCTAATTACGAAATGTAATGGTGTGAACACGGCACGGTGCTTTGACCTGAACAACAGGGAGGGACGGCGTCAGGATGCGCTGGGACAGGGGCAGCCCTGGGGCTTGTGCCGATGGCTTGGGCTGGTGGTGGCTGTGGGTCTGCAGGAACGAATGCTGTGGGAGCACAGAGTGCTTCCATCTGTCTGGAGCACAGACCTGCAGCGGGGCCGGGAGGCACGGTGCGAGGAGAAAATCCTCTGGGCTGGCAGTGGGTTTAATTACTCTGCTCATTATGTACCATAATCAGTGGGTGCAGCGTGCCCCAGGCTCGAGGAATCCCCTGCAGCTGTCCCGGGAGATGCAACCACAGCCCCAGCACCCAGCCCTTCCCAGCATCAAACTTCCCCCAACATCAAACCCTCCTGAACATCAATCCCTTCCCAACATCAAACGTCCCCAAAACCAAATCATCCCCAACGCCCAATCCTACAAAACACCAAAACCTCCCCAGTGCCAAACTATTCCTAACACCAAACCTCTCCCAACATTGCAGTCTTCCCACCACCAAACCCTCCCCAACACCCCAGAACCCCCCAATCAGACGCTGCGTGCGTTTCCCTGCATACAATCCCAGTCTTTGTGGCAGGAAGGAGGCAGGCACAGACTGGAGGCATCAATGCTGGGATTTCCTTCCCCTCCCTCTTTTTTTTTTTTTTTTTTTTTGCCTCTGGCAAAAATTCCAACATTGGTTTAATGTTTGTAAAGCAGCGTGAGACCTGAAATGAAAGGTGCTGCATAAGCACGGAGCATAATTGAGAGCCTGTGTGATGGGCTCCGCAGAAATGCGTGTGTAATAATAAGGACATTAATTGCAGGCTGTTATTTGTCACCGAGCAGACCCGGGGCCCAGGCACGCCCAGAGCAGGCTGGTAAAGAGCAGAGCTTCAGCCTATGCACTGCTTGAGGAATAATATCGCGTCATGACACCAAATTGCTCTCCAAAATCCTGGCACAGTCCTGCTCGGGGCTCCTGCTGCACTTCCCTGGGCCTTTTCCTGGGACACAGACAGCTGAAAACGGGGCTTCATGGAAACCAGGTCCGTGCTGTTCGCTGCTGTTGTGATTTTATGAGTCATTTTGTGCCCAGATGCATTTTCTCCATTTTTCTACTCAAAAAAGTGGGGACATCCATCATCTCCTCCGCCACCTGTGGACACCTGGAGCAGGAGCTCCTGCCCATACTCAGCCCCCATTGCGGGCTGGAGGAGTGCTGCCCTCCTGCTGGTGATCCCCAGCTGATTGACCCCTGAACCACAGCTCTGACTTTGTTAAAAAACATTAATTATCGCACCAACATCCCTCCATCACCTCTCGGGGGCGATGATTCAGCCCAAGCAAGCAGCTCCCTGCCCGCAGACATCCTGAGTCACGCCGATCCCTCCCTGTCGGGTTTTTTTGGCCATGCTCACCGTGGAAGGCGTGTTTGCTTTGCTGTGTTTATTCACATGGTCGTTTCTCAATGCTGCGTGGCCAGAGCCTCCCCAGCACCCACAGCCCTCTGCCTCTTGCCCCAGTGGGGATAAGCTTCCTCACGTCATCCTTAACGCTGAATCCAGAGCTTGCGCTGCTAGCACGGGGCTGGAGGTCCCGCGAGGGTGGGCAGGAGCTGGCTGCCAGACAGGGGCTGCTCTGCCTGTGCCACGCGCCCGCAATTTTGTGTGAAGTGGTGGGAGGCAGCGAGGCAAGCAGTCTGGCTCCGCAATCTGGAAGGGAAACAAAACATGGCTGTGAAGTTGGGTGGGAACAGAGAGGAGTGACAAATGCAGGCAGTGAAAGGGAGTGCACGGCGAGCAGCAGGCACTGCCGCGGGGATGGGTGCCATGTGGGTTCTGGATTTTTAGGGCAGCAGAGCAGCAGCGTGGGATGCTTGCAGCACTGAGCTCTGCTGCAGGATGCTGTGCCAGAACTCCTGTATCAGCCAAAATCCTCATGCAACGTCAAGGTTGGAAAAGACCTCCAAGATCCCCCAGCCCATCCTACCATGCCCACTGAGCCATGTCCCCATGTGCCACATCTCCATGGTTCTGGAGCACCTCCAGGGATGGTGACCTCACCACGTCCCTGAGCAGCTGTGCCGGTGCTTCACCACTCTTTTGGAGAGGAAATTTTTCCTATTATCCAACCTGGCCCTCCCCTGGCACAGCTTGAGGCCATCACCTCTTGTCCTATCACTGTTACCTGGGAGAAGAGACCAACCTCAACCAAGCTACAACTTCCTTGGCCCTTCCATGGGGCTCTCGCTCTCCTTCCCACCTCAGAGGGGTCCCTATCTCCCTCTGCCCATCTATCTGTTTGTCCATCCACCCTTTTGTCCATCTATTCATCCATCCGTCCACCGGTCTGTCCATTCATCCATTCATCTGTGCATCCGTCCATCTGTCTGTCCGTCCATCCATTAATCTGTGCATCCATCTGTCTGTCCATTCAACCATCCATCTGTCTGTCCATTCAATCACCCACCCATCCATCCACCCACCCATCCATCCACCCACCCATCCATCCATCCCATCAGCGCACGCTGACCCTGGGCAGGGAGCGCGGCCCTGGGTGCTGCCCCAGGTGAGGAGCAGCAGCGGAGCCGCTCTGCAGTGTTTGCTTTGTGCGAGCACACAATCACGCTGTAACCTTGGGTTGTTTGCTCTAGCCAGGAGTGTCACTGCCAGCCTTGCATTCAACAGTTGTACTTGACTGAATAAGCAGACGTTTTTTTTCCCCCTCTGTCATAATGGCCCTATCCCACGAAGGGGTGATGGATTGCTTTTTCGGTTGCACATGCTGTTATCGCTGTGCTGTTCTAATGCTAGTCAAACATTATTGTGAATAGCCAAACTCAATAGCAGCAGTGTTAGGCTGGAAAGTCAATATTAGCTGAGCAAACAAAGCAAATAAAGAGTTGCTATTTGCGTAGCTATGAGTATTTGTGTGCTCTGCTGCTGAACAGGGTACTTTGAAATAATAATAAAAAAAAATGTTGTTCTTCAAGGCAGGGAATGTTTTTTATTTAGGGTAGAGGAGTCGGCTTTGATGAATGCTCACGTTCACTTCCATAGGAGCCCCGGTGCCAACCCCACGAGCTGCACTGTGCCCCACTGGATGCTCCCATGGAGCAGGGACTGGTGCCACGTGCGTTGGGAGCGCGATTCCTTCTGATTTTGTTTGCAGTTCCCTGTTTCTTGTTAAGGCTCTGGCGTGTTTCGAGGCTCGCTGCGTGACCTTCTAAATGGCACATGCCTATTTATAAGCAGCTGCCTGTGGCCTGGTGCCACTTGAAGAAGCCCTGGGAATGAAATCCAATAAACCCTTCCTTCATTAATATCGGAGATCTCAATGCACGCACCCCACGCGCATGTTAAGGAGGGGATGTCGCAGCCCATCTTCCCCCAAGCTCTGTTTCCTTATGGGAAACGTTGCTGATGCCATGCACAGAGCTTGGCCTGGGCCGTGAGACCCCGACCCTGGGTGCCCTGCATTGGGTGCTGTTCCCTGGGACCCCGGCCCCATGGGATGTGCTGCGTCACTGATGCCATCTGCAGAGCATTTTTCGTGCAATCTCCAGCCCAGGATGCTTCAGAGAGCTAAATAATACAGCTAGGGGATTCAGTAATTAATTCCAAAGGAGAAAGAGGATGTAAGGAATAGGGAAGGGATGAAATACATACAGTGGGGTTGGCTGAGCTGGGAAGAGATGGAGAATCAGAGGCTGGTGCTGTACTGGGGAGCGGAAAAGGCTGAAAGGGATGAGACGGGGATAAGGGCAAGGAGAGGTGTTTCTGTGGGTTCCAAAGGCTGAGGGCATCCTCGTGGCCATGCACAGTGCCTGGAACTCCTGTGGGCACCCAGCACCCTTCTGGCACCAGTGCTGACGTTGCACGAGTCTGCTGCTGGTGGCACTGCTGGCACTAAGGTGGTGCTGCCCATCCCCACCACAACGCTCTGTGCTCCTCCTCTTGAAGGAGGCTGGGGATCCCAGAACCATCGAATCCTTGAGGTTGGAAAAGACCTCTAGGATCCCCCAGCCCAGCCCGTCCCACCATGTCCCTGGGTGCCACATCTCCATGGTTCTGGAGCACCTCCAGGGCTGCTGACGCCACCACCTCCCTGGGCAGCTGCACCAGCACCTAGCCAGCATTAAACAGACAAAACAGAGCTCAGAGGGTGCATTGGCCACAGTGCTCTGGGAGCACCCAGGCCCCGACCTGTTGCTCTGCTGGCTGCTCGTGTTGGTCCCATGTTGACATCACCCTCCTCTCCCTCCCTGATTTTGGCATTGTGCTTCTGGAAATGTAACGCTGCTTCTCCATTCCTCTCGGTGAGCCCGGGTACCGCCAAGCACATTTACTGTACAATTATAGCCCTGGCTAATGCTGCTTGGAATAATTAAATTCACATGACAAATGTAGTTGCATTAATTTTATTTATCTTGAGTGGCTTAACAGGAACTAGCAATGGAAAAAGTAATTATTTTGCTTCTAGGGCACTGGGATTGCTGATTTGGAAATCTCTCCGAGACGTATTCCTTAAATGTGGAATAGCAGCATGTGAAATGCATGAGGAGCTAATACAGTGCATAAAAACGAACATAATTTCTGAAAAATGGAATTAATGAGGCAATGAGACTGTTTTAATGAGCAGAAGGTCTGCAGTAAATGTCACTGTTCCCATGTCTTTATTGTAAATTATAATGTGCAGACAGCACTGCCTGGACACAGCCGGGGATGCTGCGGGAAGGGACCTGCTCCTCTCCACTTTTCTGGGGAAATTTTAGTGTTCCCTCCCATCCCTGCAGAGCTCACGCCGCTGTTTGAATCCTCTTTGGATAAGTGGGTGAGCAGCAAGGGAATTGCCAGCTCTGGGCCGAGCTTCCCCGCTCAAATAAAGGCTGTGGCTGGGCACCGCTGAGCCGTGCAGCAGCACCGGGTGCCATGGGATGAACCGAATCCTTCTTCAGGCTGAACCATCACCCAATGGTATCGCAAAGGGTCTTTATGGCTTTGTCTCTGAACATCACTGCTGGGGAGGTTTCCAAAAGTGGCTTCTGGGCATGGGGTTGGCATAGCCGAAGCTGGCAGATGGCCTGAGGCCATGGTGATGGGCACCACGTGCAGAGACATTTCCTCTTGGCTGTTTTTTTACGTTTTTCCTTAACATAGCCTCACCGTGAGATTGTTCTATGTCTGCAATTTAGAGATATACAACAAACAGGAGCACCTTTGCCTTAACTTTAACATGAGCTTTGCTTCCATATCAGTGCTCCTGCTGCTGAGGGCTCTTTGGGGAACTTGGCCGAGTTTGCTGCAAAGCTGGGGGTTGTTGAGTGGTTTCTATGGCAATTCTCAAGGTGTTTCCCAGGGTCTCTCATCAAAGCCTCTCTTGCTCCTCGTGTGCTGCAGGGCCCTGCCCCTCGTCCTGCCCGCTGCTGTGATGGACATGTCCTTGCAGGAGCTGTGCAAATGGGTGCAAGAGAGGCCGTAACCTCCGGGCACCGCTGGAGCTTTGCAGAGGAGCCTTCCACATCCACATCTTCCAACGCTGCCATCCACACCATCTCCTGCTCACACCGTAATTTTCTGGAGGATAAAACCCCGGTGCTGCAGATGTACATCATTGCAATGAAAGCAAGAAAGCCATCACAACCCCACTGGGACACCTCTTCCTGCAAGGGGCCTTTGTGCCTGGACATCAGCCCCAATCCCACAGGTGAGAGCTTCTGCTGGGGACAGCGTGCCTGGGGAGTGCTGCTGTGTTGCACCGGGCTCCATGGTCTGCACCGTGCAGGATGTGGGGAGCATGGGGCTGCAGGGCGCTGCTGCTTGGGCAGAAAACACAAAGAAAAATGCAGTTTCCACCAAAAGTGTTGAGGCTTTTTGAAGTCTTTCCTTCTTTTGTACTTGGGTTTCCCTTCAGTTTAAAAAGCAGGAAAAGGAAAAAAAAAAAAAAAGTACAAAGAAGGCCTTCAGAGGAGCTTTTTCCCACTTGTTTTCCCCCTCTCCCATACTTCCATGGAGGAAAGGGCAGAGGGATCCAAGCGGAAGGAACGCGTTTCCTCGTGGGGTGCCCATGGGAGCAGGGCTGGCTCCAGGCTCCATCCCCATCCCACACCTCCCTGGTGCTGAGCTGGCACATCTGCAAAGGGCTTTCCAAGCCATGGCCCTTTGGAAGGCAGGAGAGGTAGGAGAGCTCTGCGAGCGCTCTCCTGGCAGGCGGCTGCCTGTTTACAGACATGGAAATACAGCCTCGCCATCGCCATAAATCCTATTGTGCAATATTCGCTAGAACCAATTAGATTCTGACATCTGCTTAATGTTTAATTACTTTTTGACGAAGGAAATGGAAAAATTGACAAATAGTTTAATCCATCAAATGTCGGCCTTTTGTGAGTGTGTTTATATAAAGCTTACATGCCAACATCTCTTAATTTTTCTTGCTGCTCTGGCAAGGATAAGGACAAATATTTATATTCCAGGCACACAAGATGGCTTTCATATTGTTTTCATGTTTAACTGATTTCAAATGAACTAAGATGGCTCTTAATGTGGTTACAAGAATTTGCCATTAATTTTCACTTAAAATTGGATCCAGCTTGCTGCATGTCTGCAATATATTAAAGTTAATAACGATTTGTTTAGAAAACGCGGTGCTTACTGCTGACTGATTGGCATACACTCACATGGTGGAAACATCAGATTCCTATTATATTTAAATGATAATTAAGCTTAGAATATTACTCCTATTTTGGAGTGCTTAATGCAGAATAGTTTGGTTAATGTGATGGGGGCACACAGCACCGTGCCTCAGCAGCGGGCTGTGCTCCTCCACCCGCTTCTTCCTGCTGCAAAAATGGGGTGACACTGTGATCACTGCTCGGAGGGGAGGGGGGGATGTGGGTGTTGCATGTCTGGGAAAAGTCTGGTGGTGGCTCTGCTCAGCATCGTCATCCCCAGGGCATGGTCCCACATGGTGGGTACCTTGGGTGGAAGGGGAGCACCTGTGGGTGACGGGTGAAGGGTGAAGAGAATGGACGGTGGGTGATGGGTGGTGGGGATGGGTGATGGGTGGAGGTGATGGGTGATGAGGGTGGGTTTTGGGTGATGGGGATGGATGATAGGTGGTGGGAGTGGGTGATGGGTGAAGAGGGTGGATGGTGGATGGTGGGGATGGGTGGTGGGGATGGGTGATAAGTGGTGGTGATACAGGGGTGGGTGATGGGTGAAGAGGATGAATGATGAGTGGTGGGCATGGGTGGTGGGTCATGGGTGATTGGGTGCTGGGGATGGGTGATGTGTGATGAATAAAGGTAATGGATGATGGATGGTGGGTTAAGGCAAAGAGTGGTGGGTGAAAGGGATGGATGTTGGATGAAGGTGGTGGGTGAGGGTGACGGAGACCCTTGTGCTGCATCCTGCTGTGCTTGCAGTGGGTCTGGCCCCTCAGGCCCTGTGGGCTTTTACCATGGAGATCTGGAAGAGCTGCAGCTCCTGCTCAGCCCCTCCTTGAAGTACCTGGTGATGCCAAACCTCCCGAATCCTTGTTCTGTGCCCAACGGCCTCAAAGCTCAGCTCACGGAGCACCAGGGGAGCAGGTGAGTGAGCCTTGCTTTCTGGCAGTGTTCCTGCTTGGCTGTGTCAAGGAATTTTTTAGAAACCCTTTGAATGGCTTTCTGGATGGGAGAGAACTGCTTACTGATTGGCCTTTGCTCTGTACGGCTTTTCTTGCTTTATTTACCCTCACATTTATTTCAAGTGGTCCCATGTCCCACCCGCTCCGACCATCACCTCTGGGTCCGACCCCTGAGCAGAGCCCAGGAGATGCTCCTGCTGCTCCTGCACCCCACGAGACGCTTACATTCCTCCCTTCACCCAAACTCAGCCCTGCCTCTGTGCACGGGGCTCGGGCTGCAGCAGAACCCCTGACCGCAGCAGCACCTGGGCCGAGCTTGGCTTTCCCTCCCCTCCACCCCTTCTGGGACAGGTGTGGGAGAAGGAAGGCAGCCCTGCTCTGTGATTCTTCACTTACACATTTAATAAAAGGAATAAAATATCAGAAACGCAGGAGGACTTTTAATAATTCAGCATCTTCTAGTTGTTTCATTACCTTAATATTTGCAAAAATTGCCAGCAGCTCTTGACACCTTCCCTTGCTCGCTATATGCTCCAAAAAAAAAAAGCCCAAAGGAAGTGCATTGCATTCACCTGCCCTCATTATGCTAATCACAGCCTCGCTGGGTTTGCTTCCAAGTGTCCTCGCTCCTGAGATGGAACAGAAACGCAGCGCAACGAATGTGGCCCAGAATAGCTGCTGGGAAGAGAAGGGTGTGCAAAGCACGAGCAACCCGCTGATCCTACCCCTGAACCTTTGCAGGCCCTGTGATTAACTGACAACAAACCTCACAAACTTTCTAATTAGGTTACTTCTTCCCTTTGAACTCCCATTGCCGGAGCCATTAGCGCTGTGCTCCTCCCTTTATCGGTGTTGATTTGCAAAGCCCTTTGCTCCCGCAGCTCCGACGCTTTCTGCCCCTTCCCTGCCGCCAGCCCACGGCCGAGCCCCCCCGTGCCCCCACCTGCAGGAACGCTGCCGTCCCCGGGGCTCCCGGCTCCCTAATATTCCCCCGTGCTAATTAGGGGCACTGTGGGCTGGGCTGGCGCGGGTGCTTTGCCTGATTACGATCTCCCGACATCAGCCATCAGCTCGCTGTCAGGTCACCCCTTAAAAAATAAACAAAAAACCTAAAAAAAAGCAAAAAAACCCCTCCATCTCCAACATGAAAAGGGCTCCATTTCCACAGCCACTCGGCGGGTTTTCCCACTGCCTGTGCTGACAGCAAGGGTTTTTTTATTGTGCATCAATTACTTTCAAGTGAATGGGAGACATTATGTTATTAAATCCCACCCTGCCTGGCGAGGTGCTTTTAATTTGTGTGTTTAGGGTTGGATTTCGCCAGGAGTGCCAAACCTTGGGTTTGTTTTCCTTGGGCTATTTTCATTTTAGGGTTTTCGGTAACTGTCAAAGGCTGCAAGTTAATTGCAGCTCCCAAGGTTATCTTTCAAAGCTGCCTTACAGTTCTGTCATGGGCTGGAGCCGGGCCTTGGCTGCCTATCTTTATGATACCCTCAGTTCTGCCTCTTGTAATTAGCCCTGGAGTTTCAGCTGATTATGTCGACGTTACAAGCGGTGTTTGTTGAATTTACCCACAGCATGTTGTTTGGACAGCGGCTCCGAAAGTCAACATGAACCTGATTGAAGCTCCCTGCCTGCCCCCAATGGGCCTTTCCCCAAAGATGCACAGAAATCGACCTGGGGAGGGGCTGCTGGGGGGAGCGGGAGCCCCTCCTGCACCCCAGGTGTCTGTGCTGAGAGCCCCATGTCCCAGCCCTGCCCCTAATTCCGGTGGTTTCCAACAGGGTGAAGCCTGGAGGTGTTTCCCTGCTGGGTGCTGATGCTGCAGCCCACCCCGTGCCACCAGGGAGGGGACACGGCCTTTTCCCAAGGGAAAAAAAGATGAGAAGGTGTGAAAATGCAGCAAAGCCTGCAGCTGGGCCCTGGGTAAGCTATTGCCCATGAAATGAAAACGTGCTCAGTTCTTGTTGGGAGCAATCAGCTCCGCAGCCCTGTGCTGCCAGTGGGGAAAAGGAAAGTGGGGACATCGCGCTGAGGACATCGCGCTGAGGATGCTGCAGGTGACACCTGGCTGGCAGATCTCTTTCTTTCCATTAACCAACCAACCCTAAGCTGGCTCTTGAGCAACTCCTCATGTTTTCTGCTCTCTTGCTGCAATGGACAGGTTAAGACCTGTGCCTCTTACCCGCCTTGCTAATTCTCTCCCAGCCATGCCAGCTCATTGCAGTGCTCTGGGGGAAGGGCCCAGGGGGCTGCCCATCTCCCCCTGAGAGCCACCACGCAGGGCTGGGGCATGCACTGGGGGGTGCAGGAGGTGGGTGCCACGTGGGTGGTGGCTGCTGATCAATGGCACCTGCAGGAGCTGCTGTCCCAGGGAAAAAAATTAACAGGGAAATTGCTTTTTCTCTGCTCCAGCTGTTTGCATTGGGAGGGCTGGAAGACGCAGGCACAGCTGCCCAGGGTGGGAGCGGGGATGCTGGGAGGGTCCTGCAGCTCAGCACCGCTCTCATAGCAGCACACGGGCAGGAAGAGCCCTCTGGTGCCAGCTGCTCTGCAGCACGCTGCAGGTTGCCAGAGGTGCAGAGCGGGCTGGAAGGCATCCAGCATTCCTGTGGCTGCTTTTTAATATCGGTTTTAGACAGATCGGGAAAACTCCTCGTTCGCATCATCGCCATGGGTGGTTTGCTCCACTCTCTCCTCCCTGGTTTCACTGTGCCAAATACCCTGTGCTGGGTGCTGCTGCTGCTTGGTGTCCCTCCTGGGTGTCCGCACTCTGATGTCCCTCCCTTGGTGTCATCCCCACCCTGGTGTGCCCCTTCCCCTGCTGTCCCCACCTGTGCTCATTGAATGCAAAGGAAAAGCCTCCTCCTTTCTCCCTCCACACTCTGCACAACCCCCTGTCCCGTTTTTGGGGACGATAGATGCTATTTTCCCATTTCAGGCAATCTGCCCCTTGGCCTCCTGCAGCTGGAACACCTGAGGACAGACAGACACACGGACACAGAGAGGATGGAGTGCTGCATGTACTGATCCCTCACTGCCTGCACCCAGCTGAGGTTTGTGCTGCTGTAGGTGGGGACCAGAGCTTCCCAACTGCTGACAGCTGCAGAGGAGGAACCCAGTGGGAAACCCAGAGAGGTAAAGGCGATGGCCAGGGGGAGGAAAGAGCTTTTTCCCTGCTGCCTGCCCCACTGCTGCAGGGATGCTCCCTCTCTCCCCGCGGTTCCCTCTGCAGGTGGCTGTGCTGGAGGAGCACCCGCAGCACCCGGGGCTGCGCTCCCCTCCCTGCACCACCTGCTGTGCAGCTCTGCCTGCTGCCCAAAGCACCCCCGAGCCCCCTCCTTCCACCCAGGCAGGTGCTCTTCAGCTGCAGCCCCACTCCAAGTCGCACTCCAATGCCACAGGGGGAGGGCTTCCATCTGATTTTCTCCCCCCAGAGGCATTTGGAGAGGTTTCCCAAAGCCAAGGAGCCCTGTGCCAGCTCTCCCTGCTCAGCACCCAGGGAAATTCTTCCAGCCCTCATTAGAATGGCACCTCTGGGCAGCCCTAATTGCAGGGAGGGAGCTGGGAAGGGCGCAGGTGCCTGGAGCCGCCCTCTGCTTTGTTCTGGATCACAGGGTGAGGGCAGGGAGAGGAGCCCGAGGGGCAGCCTCAGCCCCACAGCCCCACGTGGGGGTCCTGGCCAGGCTGGGCCCTGGGGGTCCTGGGCTGGGGAAGGGCAAGGGGCCCTCCTGGAGCCTCTCTGCTGCTGCAGGAACATTGCATATGCCCAGCATCCCAGGTCTTTGCTGCAGCATCTCTGCCCCTGTGCTGGGCTCGTGCTGTGCTGCTCCTACAGCAAAGGTGGGGTGAGAACAAGGGAATTCAGCTTAAAACTTCGCTCTGTGTCTCTTTCTGCTCAGCACCACCAGCTCCAGACACAGCACAGTTCTGCTTAGAGGAGGCACCGCTGCTCTGCCCTCCCATGTGCCCACCGCTGAGCCCAGGCCCTTGCAGGTGCTCTCCCTCCTCCCCACCTTTTGGGTTCCCCAGGGGCCACCCCTCATGCAGCACCAGGGGGGCTCACAGCTTCCCTGCAGGTGATGGAGAGCAGCAGGAGTGTGCCACGCCGTGCAGCCTCTGCTGCTGTGCCAGGCTTTGTGCAGGCTCCTCTGTGTCCTGGACAACCCAGAGCGTGCAGAGGTGCAGGAGCCTTTGCTGCAGGCTGTGCCGGGTGCATGCAGCAGCTTTGGCTCTGTGCATGCACTTTTCCCAGGGCCGGGAGTATGAGCATTGCCTTCTCTTCTTCTTTTTTAATATATATATTTAATTGCCATTTATCCTCTGATTGCATGTTCTGGTAGTGTGCATCCTGGCGTACGGGTGTGAAGGGGCAGGGAAGCACCATCCCCTGGCACGGGGCCCGTTCCTCCTGCAGACCTACCATTAGCCTCAAGGGATGGAAGCGTTTTTCCAGGAAAGCATCAAGAAGCAGAAAAGCACTCTGGCTCCTGGAAGAGGCCCAGCACCTGTTGGTTTCAGAGCTCGGTGGGGCTCTCAGCTCTCCCTGCAGCACAGCAGCACGGTGAGTGCATCGCTCCCGAGCACCCCGGATGCTTTGCACCAGGTGTGCATGGATGTGGGCATGGCTGCAGAGCACAGGAGGGGTTTTTGCTTCCCCTTCTGGCTTGCATTCAGACCCACAAGCCCCAAACCACAACTCATAGAATCGTAGAACCGTATCAAGCTCTCCAAGCATTTTAAAAGCTCTAAACCACACGAAGCCGTATCAGTCAGCCACCTAACTGATGGGATATGCACACAGCCCTGAGTTCAGCCAAATCAATCTCTCTCCACAGATGGACAGAGAGATAAATTGTAAAGAAGCAGCTTCATCTTCTGGCTGCCTTCTGAGCGGCCGCTGCACAGCAGCGTGTGTGGGATCGCCGGCAATTCAGGGCTGGGTGATGGCACATCGGTGGCCCCGCGCCTCTGATGTCTGGCAGCAGTGCTCCATCAGAACAACGGCGTTTTGATGGGGGGTGTGAGGACATATGGGGGTGATGGGGCTCTGAGATGAGATGTGAGTACATCTCGGGGTGCTGCTGCTGTGACACAGCGCTGCCGGAGCCACTGCCCCGTAATGGAGTTCAATAACGCAGCGGTGGGGCTGGGAGCTGCTGCCGGGCACAGACATGGCCCGGGGGGGAAATGGGGGAGAATGGGGCTTTTGGGTGCTGCATTATTAGGGTTTACCTTTGGAAGCAGCGTTGGGCAGCGGAGGGTCGGGATGGATGATGGGTGGAGGTGATGGGTCCTGCTGCCAGCCTTGCTGCACGGTGCTCAGCTTCAGGCTTCATCCTCTGAGCTGTGGCACGGGGCAGGCATTTAGGTTTGGCTGTTGGTTTGTGGGGTCAGGTGTTGTTGGTTTCCCTCACTTTGAGGTCAGGTGTTGTTGGTTTCCCTTGCCTCGGGGTCAGGCAGCCGTTGGTGTTGGCCTGGGAGCGTCTGCTTCTCTTCTCTTCAACAAGAAACCCTCCCAAAATTGGTCTCAGGTGAAACCTTTTCCTTCTCTGAAACAGCCACATTTCATTTTATCTGAAACAGAACCATTTCACTCTCTGGGCTTTTTTATTTCTTTTTAAATCACATTGCCTGCATCTAAACATCCTCCAAAAGAAGAGAAGCATCGTTCCCTTCCACCTCCAAAAAAAAAAAAAAATCTCCATCCTTTCCCCCAAACCATTTGCTGGGCCGTAACGGGTTGTTTGCGTCCCGCAGCTGGGTGCCTGTGCTGGAGCCCACGTACAGGGCAGGGATGGGGCTCTCCGTGCTGCTGGGCTCCCCGAGCCCTTTGCCAGGCCTGGGGCTGGCTGGCTGCCCTGGAAATGAATTAGGAAATGGAGGAGGAGGCAGCGCAGGAGGCTGCCAAAAGGGATCTCTCGGAAGTGGAGAATAGCACTAATATTTGGGGAAATTGAAATTCCGACCATGAAATTGCCTATCATTTATCATCCCCAACCACCTTACAAAGTAAGAAAAACAGGCATTAAGCCTTATTGCTTTTTAAATACTTATGATCTCGGGGAAAAGCAATCTAATCTCCTTCCCTTAATGTGCGTTCTGCGAGAACGTCCGCGGGTGGAACGGTGACATTTGTGCTTGGTGTGCGTTCGCAGCCAGCAAACAGGGCTGCTCCTGGGGCGGTGGGAGGACCAGCTGCTGCCTCCCACACCTCTGGGGCTCTTTCCCCCCCTGTGCAGGGGAGCTCCTGCTCCTGCCCCCCCGGACCCCCAGAGCCCACCGTGCCCTCCAAGCAAGGAGAAGCTCTCGGTGCTGGTGCTGCCCATCGCTGCGCAGCTGCTGCCTGATGCACAGCTCCGAGCATCACTCCCATCCCTGCCCCTCTGTCATCCCTCGTGGTGGGATGGCAGCTCCCATCTTGAAAACGCGTGTTTTCAGTGGTTGTACCCCAAAACTCGCTTGTGTTACCACCAGGCTTATCCCCCCTGTGTGCTCAGGGGCTGCCTCCCTGCTGCTCCCATTGCTCCCAAGGGCAGTGATGCTCCTTCCCCTCCATCCCAGCGACAGCTTTGAGGTGATGGGTGCTGGGGGCTGCTGGGCACTGCAGGTGCTCGTGGTGATGTTGCACGGAGCTGCTTAGCTCAGGTGCATCCCTGATGGTGGCCCATTGGAGAAACCCACTGCTGGGTAGCCCTGGTGGTGGCACGGCCACCTGCACTGCACGGTGACACAGCTGTGTCCCCTGGCTCTGAAGTGGGCGGCAGCTGCCCTGGTGGCTCTGATTGCACACTGTGTGCCGTGCTGTCTGCCTCTTGATTTGCTAAAACAGAATCTGAAAGAGCAAAAAAAACCCATTTGGCAGAGCTGGGTGCAGGGAGCCCTGGGGCACGCAGGATGCTCGCGCTGCTCCTGCTCTTGCAGGACACAGGAGGGGCTCTGTCAGGTTGTTGCCACCATCCCCATCCCCCCTGGGAGCAGGCAGCCACGGGGCTGATGCTGTTTCCAAGCAGCATCCACCCGGGTTGCGTTGCTCCCGATGCACCCCGTGCCGTCCCCAGCTCCGTGCATGCAGCGTGCAGCAGCTCTGCATCCCCACCCAGCGCTCACCTGCTGACGGCCAACCGCAGAGCAACACCACCAACAGCAAAAAAAAAGGAAACAAACAAACACGAACCCCCTCGAACGATAGGGGAACATAAATTATCTCGAACTGGCAAGGAATGAAAGTGTTGCGTGGTCCCCTGACAGCAATGGGATGAATAACTGATGATGATTAGTTAAATCATAACATTGCTCATGCCATGCATAAGTGATGAGCCAACTGCTCGCGGTGCCCTGATGAGATGCGGCGTTCTCCGCTTTCTATCATTCCCACTTTGTAGCCCCAAAGAAACTACCACATTTCTGCATTTTTGTGTTATCTGGCACATCAAGCAATGCGACAATGAATATATATTGACCTTATTATAGCAGCCGGCTGCTTGTGCCAGAAGCAACCAGGCATACTTTGCACAAATTAAAGCTGTCAGCATGTAATTTATGGTTCATTGCAAAAGAGGAACAGAACTCTGAGGGGAACATTGTGGTTTGGGAAGCAGGTAGGTAGGCAGATGAATTGCATGATAAAATATCTTGCTAATGATGTGATGTTAAAGCTTGAAGTGTCATTTTCATTCTGTTTTGCACATTTTTAGTGATTTCTTGCTCGAGATGATTTCCCCCTTTTTATGCTTTTTTTTTTTCCCTTTCCAAAAGCTAAATTACTGCTTACACCTTTTCGGTGTGAGGTGGGTGTGATGGTTTAGGAACAGATCCACTGCCTGAGGACAGCGCGGTGGCAGCGGGGGACGCGTCCCACGCACCCAAGCTTTGCTCTTTTCCAGGGGAGGGAATGGGCTCAGGGAAAAGGGAGCTGAAGGAGATGCTGTCGGGTGCTGCAAAGTGGCTCAGGGTCTGCACCTTCCTGCCTTTCTGTCTCCAAACTCTCAGAGAAGGGGGAGAATGAGAATGAAGGGATGAAAATATGGAGAAATAATAAGAGAACCCTTTGCGTGGGGTTGGGTCATCCCGGATCATGCGTGTGGCCCTGGGTGAGGAAAGGCAAAGGGAGGGGGGGAGAGGGGATGCACAGCCTGCTGGGAGCTCCTCGGCCCGATAAATAAATGCTAAAATAATTAAGTTCTGCAGTAAAGCACCCCTGAATTATTGCAGGGCTCACCTAGGGCTGGCGGTGGCTCACGCAGCCCAGCGCTGACAGCAGCGTGTGACATCGTGGTGCTGCTGGCGTCACCGCGGGCTGGCGAGGGGCTGTGACAGCATCAGGGCTGTGGAAATCTGTTCTGTGTTCCCCTCTGGCAGCAGCCCAGGGTGTTCGCAGTGTTCCAGCACATGGGGTTGGTGAGGAGTTGGTTTTCCCAGGGGGAGCGGTGTGTTGGGGTATGGGGACATCTCTGCGCTGGGGACATGGGGACATCCCTGCGCTAGGGACGTCCCTATGGTGGGATGTTCCCATTGCCAGCGGTGCGAGCTGCATGGCACCGCAGGGCTCTGCACCAGGCTCAGGGCATCCTGCTTTTAACACATTTGGGGTGTGCATCTCATTGGAAAGGCATGCCACTGCTCTGCTGGGGTTTGCAAGATGTGTGCGAGCACATGGAGTGAGACACATCCCATCCCCATGGGATCGGGGCTGCTCAGTGGGGATGTGGTCAATGTCACTGCGTGCTGAGAGCGGTGTCACTGCGCTGCCGGGGCGGCGGGGGGAGCTGCAGGGTGAGAGCAGAGTGCTGGGCAGCGGCAGGAGGGATGCTCCCACGCCCCGGGTACCACCTGGAGCCAGCACCGCGCTGCCCAGCATCCATCCTCCTCTCTGCACGCTTTAGGCAGCCCTCTGCCCATCAGCTTGGCTCCTGTGCCTCTAGCAGGATGTCACACTGCTGTAATTGGTGCTAATTGGGAGAGGTCTGCAGCTGGGGCTGGCTCTGGCCATGCTGTGCCTTTCCACTCCTCCATCCTCCTCCCATCACACTGTGCTGCTCTGGGCAGCGATGCCCGCACTCCCCATCCTCCCTGAGCTTTGCCCGTGCTCCATGGCAGCATCAGCTCACGCACGGACACCCCTGGGGCTGCCAACCCCACCAGAAGGCAGGAGAAAAGGAAAAAAAAAAAAACACCAATTTTTTTTAATAAAAATGAGTCCAAGCTCAGCGCACGCTGGCACTGCCTTTGAAGCCAGCGTCTCGCTGCAGCCGGTGACAGCTCGGCGCGGAGCAGCGGCAGCGCTCGCGAGCGATTAGTGTTAAATTATTCCAACAAAAGCAGGCCTTGATGTTGCGTTGAAGTTGATAACTCGAGGACGTGTTTGAAAAGGATAAAAGCTCTGCCTTCAAAGGATGGCTCCTCTTTTGTATGAGACACGCTGCCGAGCGAATTAACCATTTTTATAACGAGCACGCCAATCTGGGGGCTAATTAGCAAGCGTTGAGGCTCCTGATTTGGCATCTATGCATTAAAAAAACGCAGAGCAAGCAGGATGAGCTGCTTTCTTGCTGTCCCATGGCATGTTCCGAGCATCCCACGTTGCAGCAGGAGGAGATGAGGTCTGGGTGCTGCAGCTGTGGCACAGTCCTGGCAGTGCTCCTCCTCCTCCCCCCTGACGGTGCCATCCCTGCCCGAGAGCTCTGCCCATCCCCTGCTCCAGCCCCAGCAGGGATGGCTCAGGTGGGCACCTAACGAAGGGCTTAATTGGGCCGTGCTCAATTAGGCTGAGCTGCCACGGTGGTAACGAGCAGGCAGAGGCGTGGGAGGGAGAAGGGAGCTGAATCATCACCACCAGCAGCTGCAGCCCCAGAGGGCACTGGGTGGGGGGGATGGGGGGTGGCACCGGGACCCCATGCATTTCCCCATGGACGCAGAGTGCTTCAGTGCTTCTTACCCCCCAGTGCTGTAGTTTGCTGTAACAGGAGCCAAAAATTCACTATTTCCCCTCCCAGGCTCACAAGGTCAGGTGGGAGCTGGGTGTGCGAACACCCTCCTGGGGTTCCCTGAACTCACCCTAAAATTTCTCTGCTCTGAATGTGAGCACAGAGAGAGTGCCACATCCCCAGATGGCCCTTTTCCTGATGGGCTGTGCATTTCCCACCCTGAATTCTGGGCATGGTGAGAGCTGTGATGAGCGGCGGCAATTTGAGGGGAGGGCAATTTGGAATGGGGCAGGGATGGGGTGAGGGTCCCAGTGGCACTGGGGCTGTCATCTTGTCCCCTCTGTGAGCATGGGGCTGCCACTGTGTCCCCCATAGTGTCCCCTCCATGGGGCTGCCATCTTGACCCCTCCATGGGCATGGGGCTGCCATCATGTCCCCTCCATGGGCATGGGGCTGCCATCGTGTCCCCTCTATGGGCATGGGGCTGCCACTGTGCCTGCCATTGTGTCTCCCCCATGGGCATGGGGCTGCCACTGTGTCCCCTCTATGGGCATGGGGCTGCCATCGTGTCCCCCCTATGGGCATGGGGCTGCCATCGTGTCCCCCCCATGGGCGCAGGGCTATATTTGTCTGAGCTGCACTCTGGAGCAGTGACAGCATGAGGGCAGAGAAGTGCCTTCCATTTCCAGCACCATCGAGATAGGCTGGAAAAAAAAGTTTGGCAGGGGATTAGCACCCTGGGGCACTTCAAGCTGTCACTTAGGGCACGCACGCTCAGCGCCGGGGAGGGGAGAAAAAGGGAGGAAGGAGCCTTTTGGAGGATCTTTTCCCCAACACGTGACAGTCCCCAAAGTCCCCTCGCCGCCCGGTAATTAGCTCTATAAACACGCAATCCGGCTGATGTAACAAAAGCTGTAATTTAAAATTTGACACCATCTCCCTTTCCCCGGGGACGGGGGGTTGGGAGGGGGGAGGTTATTAATAGCAGCAGTAAGAGTTTGTATTTTTCTTCTCCGCGGCACTTGGGAGGGGGGCAAATGACCTCAGTGTGAAGAAACTTTATTTTCTACTGCCTCTTGATTTATGTGGGGAATCTGTTGCATGATTAGCGCCTATCATCAATAACCACGCGGCGCGGGCTGACAGCTGCTGAGTGCAATGAAGAAACCCTGTGAAGCAAATAGCTACAAATTTCCCTGACAGCCCCGGTTCGATTACACGGCGTCAGCTGCCAAAACACCAGTTATTACAGGCATGGAGTGCCACGAATAGCTCGGCGCAGGGGAGGGTGATGTTAACACCCCCAGCGCTCCTTCCCCTCCACGGGGGCATTCGGGGATCGTTTATTTACGGCAGCTTCGTGTGCAGCCTCTGCCTTGCTGGGGTTGGTGGCATCGCCTGCCCCGGGCTGGTTGGGATGGGGGAGCGTTTCCCCTTCCCATTTGGGGGTAGCAGCACTGGAAGGAGTTTTATGACACCCTCCTGCCCTGGCTTTCCAGTGGAATCCTCTCTGAGGATTGGCCAAAATGCACATTCTGGGGAAAAGCACAGAGGGATCTGTAAGGTCCCTTCCAACCCAAAGCCATTCTATGGTTCCATGATTCTGTGA
The DNA here is from genome assembly GCA_013396635.1 of Penelope pileata. NCBI lineage: Eukaryota > Metazoa > Chordata > Aves > Galliformes > Cracidae > Penelope > Penelope pileata. Next base: position 735,004 of record WBMW01006255.1, on the reverse strand, counting down.
TTCCATGATTCTATGGTTCTACGATTCTGATTCCATGATTCCATGATTCTATGGTTCCATGATTCTATGGTTCTTCGATTGTGTGATTCCGTGATTCCATGATTCTGTGGTTCCATGGTTCTATGGTTCCATGATTCTGTGGTTCCATGATTCTATGACTCCATGGTTCTATGGTTCCATGATTCTATGGTTCTACGATTCTGATTCCATGATTCCATGATTCTGTGGTTCCATGATTCTATGATTCCATGGTTCTATGGTTCTACGATTCTGTGATTCCTTGATTCCATGATTCTATGGTTCCATGATTCTATGGTTCCATGGTTCTATGGTTCCATGATTCTATGGTTCTACGATTCTGTGATTCCATGAGTTTACAATCCTAGGAATTCATGAGTCTATAGTTCAACAATTTCATAATTCCATGATCCTATGGATCCATGATTTTATGATCCTATGAACTCATGAGCCTACAACTCCATGATTTCATGATTCTGTGGTTCCATGATTGCATGATTCCGTGGTTCTGATTCCATTATTCTATGGTTTAATGATTTCACAATTCCATGATTCTGTAATTCTACAAATCCATGATTTTACAATTCTACGATTCATGAGTCTTTGATTCTATGATTCCATGTTTCTACGATTCCACAGTTCCATGGTTCAATCATTCTGTGATTCCGTGGTTCTGGAGGTGAAGGTGGGACCTTCTTGCTCACGTGCAGCGTGGCAGCCAATGGTGCAAGCGCTGTGCAGAGCCCGGGATGCACGGGGAGGTTTGGCGTGGCTGTGCACGAGGGGAGCCCCACGCCATGCCCCACATTTCACATTGCTCCTTGCATGAGAAGCAGGCTGATGGCTTGGCGAATGCTTACAAATTCTGAGCAAAGGTTGGAAAATCATCGTGAAAAATTGGAAGCACATTGTGAAAAATGCAGCCATGCAAACGGGAGCTGTTGCAGGCACAGAGCTCGATGGAGGCACTGCAGGCACCCAACCAGGAGCCGGCCCATCCACGCAGAGCAAACACAGCTCGGGCTCAGTTTGCAAACAACCAGAGGCACCCAGCATCACTCATCGTAATCACAGGAAACAGTTGGGGCTGGCTGATGGACCTGAGAAGCGTGAGGCTGCTGGCAGCCTTTCCCCGTGGGAGCAGAGGTAACGCTGAGTGCATTGCTCGCCGTAAATTATTCAGCCCACACCACTTGTGGTGGGCTGGGAGCTCTCCTCGCTGTAAGGACGGGCGCTGCTCCAGCAGGGGAGAGCTCGTGGTGGCTTCTTGTGGGCCTTGGAGACAGGGTGAGGAGAGTGGTGTAGGAGATGGGGAGGGTTTGGGCGCTTTTCGTGGGGATGCTGGGAGCAGATATTGGGCAGTCCATCCCCCTGAGCCCTGCAGCATCTCGCCCAGCCCCAGTGCGTGGGCTCCTCCTGGGTTTGCATCCCCCAGGATAATCCTTACCCACCCAAAGCCATCACCTTGAGCCAGCTGCCCTCTGCTCACTGCTGGGGTGCAACAGGAGAACCACTGCTCCGGGATACAGCTGGCTGAAAAGGGCATTGCCTGCTGTGTCTTGTAGGAATAGGGTTTTTTTGTAGGACACTTTTTTCCAGCGAGGGGACTGTTTTGCATTTAGGCTTTCGTGTCGTGCTTTGTGCCAGTGCTAGCGTTTAATTTTGTTTTGATGTTTATTTTTTTTGGAAAGCCACGTAGCACGTTCCAGCCTGAGCACTTCTGGGGAAATCTGGTGCTCAGCTGTGCACGGTGCCTGGCAGCATGAGCGTGCTGGGGGTGTCCCCGTGGGGCAGCTTCTTGGTGGGCATGCTGCAAGGATGTGCTGGCCATGCACCTTCCTGCAGGCAGGGTGACCCCCTCTGCAAGGCATGCACCCTGCTGCAGGCAGAATATCCTGCTGCAGTGCATGCACCTTGCTGCAGAGCATTCATTCTACTGCAAGCCTCACACCCTGCTGTAGGCAGCATTCTCTGCTGCAAGGCATGCCCCCTGCTGCAGGCACTGCACCCTGTGCTGGCAGCCACCGTGCAGGAGTGCAGAGGTGCTGGGCTGCACCCAGCCCGTGTCCGTGCAATCTGGAGCCCCAAATCACATTGCTTTCTGCTGGAAACTCTCCAGGTGCTAATGAAATATTTATGAGCCAAGGCGTACATGGACTCTGATGTAGGGGAAGGAACCATTTGTGTCGTGAAGATGAATCTGAGGGGAACATTTTATTCGAGAGCGTGCTGTTGTAAAACACCCTGTGCAGAAGAGGCCAGCACACGATTTCACTGCTGTGGAGCAGGACTCCAGCACTGAGCTGGGACACAAAGCGTTCCCTCACCTGCATGCACGATGCTGCACTGGGCTGAGGTCCTCCTAAAGATGGGTTTGCTCTGAAACACAGCATTTGCTTTCCAAGCAGCATCCTCACCCTCTCTGCAGGGGTTTCCTGCCCCTTGCAGCCTCCTGGTTTGGGTGATGCAATGCAGCATGTTGCGATGGTAATGCAAGAAGCACGCAGAGCTGCCACCCCACGAGGAGGTGTCTGGGGAGGGTCTCCCAGCACCCAGCAGGAAAAAACCTCCTCCAGAATGGGAATCCTGCCCTGGGCACGCGCTGTGCTCACCAGCAGGGAGCTGCCCCCCTCCTGCTCCAGGCTGGAGTTCCTCTCCGCTTTCCTTTTAAAATAATGAGTGTCAGCTCCGGTTCACGGGCTGGTCAACGTTTTAATTCCGCCCTAACTTTATAAGGCAATTTCATGAATTATACAGTGTGGTAACAGAAGGAGCTAAATAAAGATGCAACACTAGCTGTGTTTAATAAATACACCCTCGCTATCCGTGGAAGCTATTTGCAAGTCAAAAATACGGCGCACGATGATAGAGCTGTCGATTGCAAATTATTTAGATTACAGCTAGGTCAGCACTATTTTATGCTAAATCCCATCAACTAAAAATAAAAGGAGGCGGCTGTGCAGGGAGCTGCAGGCAGAGGCAGCCTCACAGCGTGTCCCTGGTGCGGGGATTTCAATGGGCACTCAATGGGGATGGTGCTGGGCACTCAATGGGAAATCAATGGGAAATCAATGGGGATGGTGCTGGGCTTTCCATGGGAAATCAATGGGCACTCCATGGGAATGGTGCTTGGCACTCAGTGGGCACTCCATGGGAATAGTTCTGGGCACTCAGTGGGCACTCAATGGGAAATCAACGGGCACTCAGTGGGCACTCCATGGGAATAGTTCTGGGCACTCAGTGGGCACTCAATGGGAAATCAATGGGCACTCCATGGGAAATCAGTGGGGCTCTGTAAGAGACCTGCAAGGTGTTAATAATGCGTTAATAATGAAGATGAGCCCCTCCTATGGCTGGATCCTGAGGCACTGAGCAGCCACTGGGGACAGAGGTAAGAGGGGCAAATTGTTGGCACCTGTGTGCTGGGGAGGGGTGGACCCAGGGTGGGGCTGCTCTGGGCTCATTTAAGGGCCAGCAGCTGAAGGGAGCACATTTCTCTCTGCGATCTGCTGTCTGTGGGANGGGCACTCAATGGGAAATCAACGGGCACTCAGTGGGCACTCCATGGGAATAGTTCTGGGCACTCAGTGGGCACTCAATGGGAAATCAACGGGCACTCAGTGGGCACTCCATGGGAATAGTTCTGGGCACTCAGTGGGCACTCAATGGGAAATCAACGGGCACTCAGTGGGCACTCCATGGGAATAGTTCTGGGCACTCAGTGGGCACTCAATGGGAAATCAACGGGCACTCAGTGGGCACTCCATGGGAATAGTTCTGGGCACTCAGTGGGCACTCAATGGGAAATCAACGGGCACTCAGTGGGCACTCCATGGGAATAGTTCTGGGCACTCAGTGGGCACTCAATGGGAAATCAACGGGCACTCAGTGGGCACTCCATGGGAATAGTTCTGGGCACTCAGTGGGCACTCAATGGGAAATCAATGGGCACTCCATGGGAAATCAGTGGGGCTCTGTAAGAGACCTGCAAGGTGTTAATAATGCGTTAATAATGAAGATGAGCCCCTCCTATGGCTGGATCCTGAGGCACTGAGCAGCCACTGGGGACAGAGGTAAGAGGGGCAAATTGTTGGCACCTGTGTGCTGGGGAGGGGTGGACCCAGGGTGGGGCTGCTCTGGGCTCATTTAAGGGCCAGCAGCTGAAGGGAGCACATTTCTCTCTGAGATCTGCTGTCTGTGGGAGGAGCATCATTTGGGTGGCAGATCACTGTCGTCAGTTGTGTGAGTCAAAACTTCTGTGAAACCTTTGTGTGTGTCCATTGTTAAAGCCTGTAATACTTTGCCTGGGATTGCAAAGAACCTGTCTGCAGTGATTTTGTTCCTTCATTTACAAAACAGGTGTGCTTGGAGGTTGTGTTGTGGGGAGGGAGCTGCTCCAGTGCTCTGTCCTCAACACCCGAGCAGCAGCATCACCTGGCTGGGCTGGAGCTGCTCCTTGGTGAGTGACGTCAGGCAGCCCCGCTCTTCCCTTCCTGTGTGCTTTTAAGATATCTCATCTCTTTTCCAAGGCGAGAGCAGAAAACATTGGAACCACAGAATCACTGAGGTTGGGAAAGACCTCCCAGATCACCCTTCTAGGTCACTAAGCCCAACCATCAACCCATCCCCACCATGCCCATTCACAGAGGTCTTTTCCAGCCTCAGTGATTCTAGGAATGGGCACGGTGGGGATGGGTTGATGGTTGGGCTTGGTGATCTGGGACGTCTTTTCCAGCCTTAATGATTCTAAGGTCATCAAGCCCAATCTATGCTCACTCATAGAGTCATACGATCATTAAGATTGGAAAAGACCTCTAAGACCATCAAGCCCAACTGTGTATTGGGATGGAACTACCACCAAACAGCCCTTGGTCACAGCTTAGAAGCACGTTGTGTTTCATTACTGCTGAAAGACAGCTGCAGTGTGATGGGGAATATCTGTGACCCCAAATTGTTTGCAGCTCTCCACTTCTGGGTTGTAATCACAAAGCCAGAGAGGCGTTCGTAAAGCAGCCTTGATGATCTGAATGATTTATGGAGCAGAGATTCTGTAAATAGGGTTTAAACTTTAAAAGATTTATTTGTTTTCCAGCTGGAAGTCAGCCTGGTGGTACGCGGTGTACGTACCACGCAGGTTAATCATGCTATTTATGTATCGGATAAATGGTTTGGTGGGCAGCATGCCAATGCCTTAGCTCAATGCTAGTGCTTTCCATGGGATTTTTTTTTCTATCCCTCTGGAAGTTTTGTAATGAGCTCCTGTGGCCTCTCCAGCTCTGGGAGATGCGGGTCTGAGCCGGGCCACGCACTGCTTGCACACCCATCACGGCTGGGCCGCGTTCCTGACTTTTATTGGAATTTCTCTTTGTTCCCTCTGTTGGCCCATCTCGAGCTGAAGGGTGCAAAAAGCAAAATGCTGCCTCAGATTTTGGAGTGTGTTCTTTTCGTGCTCCTCCTTGAAGAACCCCTTGGACACTGCAGCCTCCAGGCGCGGGGCTCTCTGCCAAGCCCTCACTGTACTTCTGGCCGTTCTTCTGCTCCCTTGAGCCCGGTCCCCATTCCCTCCTGCCTGCTGGAGGAACCCCGAGCACAAAGCTCCCTCCCTCCTGCAGCGTCCTCTGCACTCACATCCTCTCTGTGCTCGACAGCTGCTCCCAAGCTCCCCTCCAGCCTCTGAGGCTGCAAATCACAGCCACCCCGCATCCACACAGAGGGTTTGGATCTGTGCAGTGCTCCATCCCGAGCTCCGGAGGGTTTGGCTCTCCCTTCAGCCCCAGCCTGGATGTGGTGGATAAGGCTGACTCCCAGTGGCTCCGCTCCTTGACTCGAGATGCTCTGCTTCCCCCTCTGCTCTTGGAAAGCCTGCCCAGAAGGAGATCTTTATCCCTCCCTTCCAGATGCTGCAGTTCCAAGTGCCTGCACGCGTTTTGTTAGGGTTCCCCAGATAACAGCGCTTGGAGGGTCGCTCCTTCAGCAAATCCGTGCAGAACCATCTGTGATTTTCTACTCTTGGATGGATAATTGGATTGCAGCAGAGGGCGGGCTGGGGCCTGCTGGTGTTTCCTCAGCTCAGAGCCGTGCTCACAGCTGGGGGTAGACCCAGAGCCCAACCCTGGGGGGAGGGGGGGGCAGCTTCACCCCCCTCAGCCTCGGGTTCCCCTTCTTTTTTTAAGCAGGACCCTCATTTTTTCCTTCTCTGTGTTTTGACCCGTATTTTAAAGTGCTCTTTAAAGAGCTGCAGAATTTCTTTGATATTGCTTTAATATCTGTGATAAGTTCCTTCGGGGCAAGCCAGCTTTATTTCTGTGCACTCATTAAGCAGAGGGCAACGGTGGCCTTGCAAGAGTAAAAAATCTTCTGCAGACAGACAGGGGGAAGGCACTGCCTGCACACAGCCCTCCTCGCCCTCCCTCCCTTCCCAATGTCACGGGGAGGTGTCATTGCCACCGAGCCCCACGTGTCACCAACCCCAGCACTGCAGGGTCCTGCAGGTCAGGAGGAAGGAAGGAAACGAAGTGGTGCAGCTGCTGGGTAAGGCTGCAAATCCCGCAGGTGGGGACGGGGTCACGGTGCTGTGGCAAGAGTTACGTTGCTCCAGATGCTGGGCTGAGGGCTCCTGCTGCCCAGCAGCTTCTGGGAGTGAAACGCCTGGGGGGAGCCTGCAGCGGCAGCAGTTTGCGAAGGGCTTTGGTGGCTGCTGGAGCATGAGGGGCAGGGAGCAAAAGGGAGGGCTGTGCTTGGATGTGGCTCTGCAGTGACAGTTTGCAGGCAGTAACTCTGGTTGCACACAAAGCCCCACTGACTCTCCTCCCAGCACAGAGCAGTTTGGCTGTTAATCCTGCAGAAGTGGCTGTTGCTCATGGAGAGGTCTGGGGCAGCCCCTGCAGCAGTGCAGGGATGCTCAGGGAGTGAGCCTGAGCCTGGGGCTCTGTGTGAGGGCTGCCCCTCACTGCTGGCAGCAGCAGCAGCCGTGGGGAGAGCAAAGCCCAGCAGCATCAGCGCTGTATGGCTGCAGGGTGTGCACGGTGCTGGGGATTGGAGCACTGCTCCAGGGCTGTGCATGGGGTGTGCATTCTCTGTGTCCCCGTTAAGCAGCAGTCTGTGCTGCCGTGGGGTGCAGCAATGGATGAAGCCGTGCACAGGTCAAGTTCAGGCTGACAAACTGATGGAGGCTGAGCTGGGCAGGCTCTGTGCCTCCCACCCTGCATTGCTGGGGAGCAGCGACAGCTCAGCCATCACCCGTGCTGCATCCTCCTGCATTCCCCTTCCCTCCCTGCAGCTCCAAGCAGGAGATGCTCTCTGTGAGCCACACGTCTCTGCCTGAATCCCTCCCTGGAACCTGCCCTGAGGGTTCTAACTCGACGTGGCTGTGCTTAGCGCACAGACGCGAGCTTCATGTTATCACAGGGTGTGTCAACACCAATGGGAAAAACAACCCAGGTTGTGCTCTGCCCGCTCCCCTTGCACCTTTGGGGATGAAACCAGAGCTCTGCTGCAAAGTTACAGTGATTTATTGGTGGGCTGGGGAGTGGGGCTTTAAATCCTGCATCTCTGGGATGCTGGCAGCCTCCCGTCCTGTAAATGGAAGTGGTGTTTCTTAGCCCCTTTGTGCCAGCTGCTTTCATGTATTCAGAACCTTTTCCGCGCAGTAGCCTATGAAAATATTGAAACGGTGCCCAGAGCAACACCAGGATATGAAGGGGAAAACTTTAAGATGTTTTGTAACTATTTTTTTAACAGAACCTGCCAAATCTTAATTTTTCCAGTTTACAAGTAAGAGCCTCTAACCATCTGTTTGCTGTCAACCGGTGTTTGTTTGGAAGGGAGCTTTATGATTTTTTTCCATCTCGCACTCCTGTTCTTACAACTAGTTTACTGAACTTCATAAATGTCAGCTTTCACAGTTGTTTTGTGAGCCAGTCGTGATTTAGGATTTAATCAAAAATGAGCAGTCAGTGTCTTTAATCAATCTGAATGGAGATCAAAAACAAAAGAAACGGAGACTGAGGAATGAAACATTTAATGTATCCCAACAGCCTTTGAAAGCGCCTGATTTCCAGCATAATAGCTACCAGGAATCATTATAACAAACCTTTAAAAAAAAAAAAAAAAAACCCTCTGAAATTGCTTGTTGTGTTTTTAAAGATAAAAAGGACCGAGGCAATTTAGGGCTTAAAAGCGCTTCCAACCTTTTATCTCATTAAGTATTAAAATGTCCCAGCGCCAGGCTGGGCGGTCAGTGCACGGCTGTGCTGCCCCAACATCGCTCTGCCATTCCCCATCCCCAGTGCTGGGGTCACCCCCTGCCCTCCATGGGGACTGTGGGCCCGTGGTGGGGTCCCCTCGCTCCCCAGCTGTGCACAACTGCTCTGAGCCCCGAATGTGCAAAGGAAACCCATCGTGGTGGGTGGCTTTGTGCTTTGGTTGGACCGAGCTCTCCGGGGAGCTCAGCGTGGGGGAACCAAGCCATCCCTATGGGCATGGGATGGTCGATGCCTTTTATTGGGATGGGGTCCCTAATTAGTGGGCGTGGTTGCCATGGAGAGCTGAGGATGCATGGGACTCAGCAGGGTAAGGAAATCCAAATGGAGCGGGGACAGAACTGCAGCAGTGCTGTGTGGGTGGCTGGGAGCAGCCCGAGGGTTGGGCTGGCCCCATCCTGGGTGCCCCTGCATAGCATAGAGAGGAGGAGAGTGGTGCCCCCGCAGCCCTGCCTTGGGTTTGACCCAGAGACAGCCCCTGAGCTTGGAGCTCAACCCCCCAGGCTGTGCCTCGCGTTGCAGGGTTCTGCTGCTTCTCTGCTCTTCCTTCAGCCCATCCCTCACCAATCCGTCTCCATCCAGAGGAGCTGCAGCGCGTGGGAATGCGGCTTTGCAGCCCCGTTGCATTGAGCACCCGTGCAGCACAGAGACCAAACAGAGCTGCANGGTTGGGGAGAGCCCTGGGAGCAGAGGCAGCCACGGGGCACACATCTCCTGCAGGAACACCTTCCCATAAATGTTTGGAGTCAGCCTCTGTCTTCATGTTGCAACAGGAAAACAGCATCCCGCGGTGCTGTGCTGTTCCATTTGAAATTATCTCTTGGATGAGGCACAGGAGAGAGTGGATTCGAGCTGTAAACAAAATCCCATTTGTCTCCTTGAACGCATTTGTTCTGCTGCCTGGAGAAAGGGGGCACGGGGGAGTCCTGCCTCCCCCTGGAGTGCAGGAGTAATGGTGGGGGTGAACCAGGATGAGGCCATTAACCGTGCCCAAGGGACAACGTGGGGCAGTGCCAGCCCAGATGGCTCTGGGGAGAGGTCCCATGCTGCCAGGGGACCCCCAGTGCCACGGCTCCATCAGGGAGCAGGTGGGGCACGCGGCCTGTGAGCGTGCTGGGCATCCTCATGTGCTGCGTGCGTGCGGTGCTGCACAGTCCTGGTGGCCTTGTGATGTTTGGGGACTTCTTTCCCCAAGATCCCTCCTGTGCTGGTGCCCTCGAATGGATGGTTTTGCTCTGTGGTTTCCCATAATCCTATAATTTTTGTCCCTGTTAAAGCTAGGCTTTGTTTTATTTCTTTTTGTGAGCTGTTCTGCTGGATGACACGGGGTGGGCACAAAGTGCTCTGATGGAGCCGGGCTGGGGCTTTGCAGATAAATGCATCCCAGCACGAGAGCCAGAGCCCGGTGTGGGGCAGGGGCTGGGAGCATTCTTCAGAAAATGCCCCGGCAATTGAGTTCTTCTGGTACCCACAGCCCACGGATATTGGGTGCAGGGTGTTGGATGCTGGGTGCGGGTTTGGGTGCTGGTAGATGTTCCCCACTTCAGGAAATCAGGGGCTTTATTCCTGACTGGATCCCGGCTCTGTGTCGCCTGGCCTTGCAACAAACAGCCCGCAGGATGCTGCTTCTACTCTATAAAATTCCCTCTGAATCCAGGGAAATGGGTTTTTAAAATCAGTTTTAAAGGCCTCCGGGGGCTCCACATATTCTCACAGGCCTTCCTCTTTATTTGTCCCCTTATTGTAATCCACTCCATGTCTGATGTGTGGCTGCAGCCCAGCATCTGGCTCCCATCACACCTTCTGTTGACTCGCTGCTCAACAAAGGGGCTGCGATGAGTCCCAGATGTTGCGCTGCCTCCGTGCTCCCTCGCCCGCCTGCTTTTATGGTGGGGAATAAGCAGAGGTGGGTTTTTGTGTCAGGGGGGCTGAGTGGCTTTGCCTTTGGGTTAGGCAGGGGCCCGCGGGCGTGCACTTCAGCGCTTCCTTGGAGATGCCAAATTTTGGTAGAAAGATGGCACAAGCCAGAACTTCCTTGGGGGCTGTTGCATGGCTGGAACGGGCACATGTGGGAGCTATGCCCTGATGTTCCAACACCACCGAGCTGTTCCTGGAGGGTCTCTGCTGCCCTGCTCCCCACTGACCCCCATTGAGCATCTCAGTGCCCTCTCCATGGGTGCCACCTCCTGCAGTGGGATGAGCTGTGACTTGGGGACAGCCCCGGGTGCTGCTGCTGAGCCTGGGGACATCGGGGCAGGGCTGGCATCCTCAGCAGCTCCGGAGCCTGATGGGAGCTCTTTGATGCTCTGAGCACCGCTGTAGCTTTGGTTCATCTTTTTGTCATTGATATAAAGCGTTTATCTACGAGGGAATCGAGTTTTCATTACGGTGGATTTGGGGGCTTTTTGCTCTGCATGCCAATGAGGTGGGAAGCGGCTGTTGGAGCCTCTCTGGAGAGGTTTCTCTTTAAAATGCCCTCTGAAATCGCGTGTCAGACAAAACAGTGCTCAGCCCGGAGGCATTTCCACCCGAGCAGGGAAGGCGGCGGGTCAGAGCGCCAGGATCCCTCCGAGGCAAACAGATCCGTTCTCATCTGCTTTCCCTCTTTGATGCATTTTTATGTTAAGGGCTCTAAGTGCTCTTTTAATAGCTCTGGCCCTGTCAGAGGAGCCGATGTTTCTCTGCTTTCTCCTTTCTTCCCACCTCCCCTCCTCGAGGCTCCCTGCCCATTCCCTCTCTGCGTTGTAGCTCTCTGAGCCTGTCCACCCTGCTGAGCATCTGCAGCATCCGACAGCGATGCCCAAACGCAGCGTGTCAGACGATTTGCCTCAACGTCAGGGGGTTCCTGGGATGGAAGCAGTGCTCAGTGGTCCATGTCTCAGGCGCAGGCAGTGTTGGTGCATCGCCCTTTATTGAGGCTTTGCAGCGGGTGACCCAGCAGCCGGGCACCCCACGCAGCACTTGCAGCACTTCCACTGCCTGCACCCGGCCGTGCTGCCCCTGCCCTGGCTCCCCGTGGGCTGAGCCCTGCAGGGCTCGCAGCCTGCAGCCTGCCCCATGCTGCCCAGAGTCCGCTCCTGGGTACCACTTGCCTGACTCTTGCCCATTCTCCTCCCCTCCGTGCCCCACGGCTCTCTCTTAGGGTCGGTTTAAGCGCTGTCCTTCTTTAATAACCTTGGAGCCAGCCCAGACTCAGGCCACAGAGCCAGAGAGCTGGAGCCCTCCTGGTGCCCTTCAGAAGCGCTGACTCTCAGTGCTTGTCCTTAAGAATCAGCCAGAACTGCCCTGGTGTGACGAGAGACGCTGTGCTTGGACTGGCCACAGACGCCTTCCTGCTCCCAGTGCTCTGTTCCGCACCATCCTGTCACACAGTATCACAACAGCACTTCTTCCAAGAATGAGATCTCCTACAATCTTAGGGGACAGCACATTTTTGCAAAAACACTGTACATTTTCTTACATGGGAGAAGTCTCAGAATTACAGCAGCCAATTACAGGTCCAGTGCTGGGACCCCCAGGCTCATGGCTGCAGGATGGTGTGGAGCTGAGCTGAGCCCTCGGGTGCTGCCCTGGGCTCATCCTGCCCAGCTCCGTCCCTGGGTCTCACAGCACCTCTGAGCTTCCCATCCCTTCTCCTGCTCTGCCCAAGGGCACAGGATGGGGAGCATTGAGAACCCCAGCATCCTGCTGCTGGAGGGATGGTGGGTGCAGCCTTCGGGATGGGGACTGCAGGTGACATGGGCTCAGGGAGAGTGCAGACACTTTTTGGCAGTGTTTATTTTGGGGTGACCCCCCACCATGGAGCACCCCTGGCCCTGCCAGCCCTGGGGATGGGCGGAGGTCTCAGCGATGAGTTCTGCATCAAAGCACACACACGCACACCATGCAGGTGCGGCTCTGGCTGCTCCAAGAACGCTTTCCCTGGCCTCCTCCCTGCATGTGGGCTGGGTTTTTAATTAGCTTTTTTAGATGTAGTTTTAAACTTTTTTTCTCTGATGGAGTCTGCTCGCGTTTTTATCTCAGTTTAGAATGCACAAAGCTTGACTGTTTTGTTCTCAGAGTCAACTGGATGATCAAGGTTTGTCGAGTCTGCTGAATTATTAAAGGAAACTCAGTTACTCACTAAATATTATTGCTTCCATACTGTCAGGGAGAAGATCACAGCAATATTTTGTTAATTCAAACATCTTTCTCTTTCTCTGAGGCCGTTGATGACAGGCAAAGAGCTTGCATAGTATACAGAGGTGCATGTTGCAGCAAGAGGATGCAATTAATGTTAGCAGGAGCAATCAGTCTGCGCCGGGCTGTGCAGCTGGCGGGGAGCACGTCCCCAGCTCGGCTGGCACAGGGGGTGGGCTCTGGGCTCTGGGATGTGTTGGGAGAGGTCTGGTGCTAAAAGAGGATTCGATGTCAGGATGGAATTTTTCACCCTGAGGTTGGTGAGGCGGTGGCACAGCTGCCCAGAGCTGTGGGTGCCCCATCCCTGGGGGTCTCCAAGGTCAGGCTGCGTGGGGCTGTGGGCAGCCCGGGCAGCCCCTCCATGGCGAGAGTTTGCAGCTGGACGGGCTTTAAGGTCCCTCCCAGCCCCACCCATTCAGTGGTTCTAGGGTTGCAGGATTCTATAATTCTGTGCTATCCCCCATGAGCACCGGGTGGCCAGCAATGGAGCATCCTCGGCGTGGTGCAGAGGACGTGCTCTCCCCGTGCCCAGCCGCGGTGCTGGGTGGCCAGATGGGAACACACCAGCTGCCAGCTGCAGCTGAAGGGTGTAGCAGCGTCAGGTCTATGCCCTGCCCGCCTGCAAATGTCCCAAGCCACCCCACGGATGCATGGCGTGTCCCTAGCTTGGCAGGGTGGCTGGGACCCCTGGCAGGTCGCAGTGGGGCTGCGGGGAGGAGGAAGCCCGCAGCGAGACGCTGCCCTGCACAGCCCGGGGCTGGCGTGGCTGTGTGGCAAGTTGTATTTTCACACCGATGTTTTTGGGTTTTTTTTTTTTTCCAAGTCATTACAAGCTAAACAGCTCAAATAGTCTTCAAGGTGAAATCTGCTTTTCATTACTCAGTAAGGGCACTGCGGCTTCATTTTCATAAGTTACATTACCATATGCAGCATTACAGTGCTTTGCTCCGCTACATATTGTCAACATTAAATAACCTCTTTTTGTGGTTACATCATAAAAATTCTTTAGATCTTGGAAGCAGACTGCGAGTATTTGCATATGTATATCCTTAATTTTCACAGAACAGGCTGGCTACCAGATGGGCGAAGCAAATCAGCCTCCAACATTTATCTGAAAGTTAGACGTTTTCCTGTGTTGTGAACCGCAGAGGAAACTAGGTGGTTCCCGGCACGCTGAGCCGCCGCCAGCCCCTAACCTCCGAATATTTTCACAGGGAGGGGGAGAGAGGGAGGGAGCCTTTTCCTTCGAACCAGATGGCCGTATGGAATCAATAAAAGGCCGTTTCAAAAGTTTGTTTACTTAACGTTGAGGATAATGTGCCTTTGTGGTCCCTTTGCGCCGCACAAAAACGCGAGCCAGCACCGAGCTAACGAGGCGAGCACCGCGGCTCGGCCCCGAGGACGTCGCTGCTCTGCTCGTTGTGCTTTGCATCCACCCCTGGGGCAGCCCATGGGCTCCTGGGGGGGCTGTGGGGCTTTGGGGGCTTGTAGGGACATGGGGCAGCAGGAGCTCGCTTTTTCCAGCCATGACCCCTGGTCATGGCGCTTGGGGTGTGAGGATGTTGGTTGGGTTGGGTGGATGAGCGGGTTGGGTGGTTGGGTTGAGTTGGTTGGTTGGTTGGGTGAGGATGCTGCCCCTGGAACCCTGCAGGAGGAGGGCTGAGCTTTGCACCGCGTGTGCGATGTATCTGCAAGCTTGTAAGGTACTCATCTTGCGCCGTAATTATTTTTAAACATCCCAAATTATACGAGTAGTACAGCAAAAACAATGTAGGCCTGTCTTTAAAACACAGGCTCTCATTACGGAAATCTGTCATCTGTTAATTCATTAGAGCCCCGACAGAAAGAGCTTAGATCAAAACTATGTTAAATGATTCCTGATGACACACAATGGCAAATTTCAGCCATTATTCCGGAAATGTAGCCATCATTCTTTCTGCTGGATGCAACAAGGGTCTTTCCTCTGATATTAATTGGCTCCTAAGTAGTTGCACATGTTGTTGTTGTACTGTTGCTCAGATCTCTTCCATTGGAGTGAGCAGCCCTGGGCTTGCTCGGTGCCTCCATCGGACCCTGCTCAGCAGTGAGCACAGCAGAGCCGGGGGCTCACAGAGCTTTGGTGAGCGTGGAGCACCTCGTTCATTTGCCTCCATGAGAAAAAGGATAAAAAAAACGCTTTACATCTGTTTTCTTTCTTTTTCTGTTTTTTGTTTTTTCTTTCCTGGAGATCCAAGCCAGGATTTCAAAGCAAATTCCCACTTTTGTTTTGCTCCCCTCGTTTCTGTGACGTCTCGCGGCATCTCGGCGGGTGCAGCTGCCCACGCCGACATCCGCCAGTGCAGACACAGCGAGCGCTTGGGCAGGTTCTGTGCAGCCATCGCTGCTCATGGATTTATTTGTAAAACAGCATTATCACCACTCAGATTTGTGGAATATTTGTCATTTATATGTTTTTCCCCATGTTTCAGGCTTGTTTGGGCTCTGGCTGGGGCACGATGGGTGGTGGTGGTCCATGGTGCTGGAAATCCACGTGTGTCCCCCATGGGTTTGGTGGTTCTGTTGGCACTGCATGGATGCTGCCCCAAATTTGGTCTGTGCACAGCACAGCGTGGTCCTGGGAATATGGAAAAAATGGAAAACATTGCCCCAGCTCCATGGCTTTCCCGGGATATGCTGGGCAGCCTCCGGGCACTACTGGGGAGGCAGCAACGTGCTGCAAAGGAGGAAAAGTGGTTCTGTGCGTCGCCAAAAAAAGGTGTTTTGTTGTTCTGGTGANGTCCCCCATGGGTTTGGTGGTTCTGTTGGCACTGCATGGATGCTGCCCCAAATTTGGTCTGTGCACAGCACAATGTGTATGAAAATCCTGCTCAACTGAAGCGTGAGTTCCTACACAGCCGATAAATGGCTGTGTTTAATTAAAGACCTCGATTTACTGAGCTCAAAGTGAAGCCAAGTGCAGCGAACGGGCCGCGTGTGTGAGTTATAAGGAGACAGGAAAACCAACAACGATCCATTGAATAAAGTAGGACCAAAACAACAAAAAAGGAGGAGGGGGCTGAGGTTTGGAAGCTCTTTCTGTAACAGTGCAGCAGAGTCCCATCCCCACTTTGGT
>WBMW01006255.1:689495-719315 GCA_013396635.1 Penelope pileata | reverse complement strand
ATGGCCGTGCCGTGGCCTTACAGCCCTGCAGCTGGTCCTTGTGCTCTGCACTCTGCTAGGAATCAATCTCCCACCGTGCTGACCTGACGTGAGAAGTTGTGTGTCTGTATTTTTAGGAAACAGCTCCGGTGCTGCGGGCTGGGCGGGGTGAAGGCACAGAGCTTTGGGTGGGTCTGCAGCCACCGCTGGACTTGTCACCAGGGGTCTGCCAGGGACAGCTGGCAGCTCCCCAGGATCCATCTCTCTGCTGCAGAGTGTGCAGGGTCAGAGCTGCTGCTGGTGCAGAGCAGGGCACCCAAGGAGCATGGCACCCGTGGGTAGGGTACCCAAGGAGCAGAGCATGCCAGCAGGGTGCTGCCCATCTCCGCTGCAATGAACCCCCCCAGCCCTCGGGGGAGCAGCACTGTACCTGCAGTGGCAGCTCCTCGCTGTCTGTGAGCCCAACCCTTCTGCACATCACTCAGGGCCTTTGTATTTCACCACGCTTTAAATAGCACAGCAGAGCGGGGAAATAATCATTCTTCTTGGTTGGCTGGGGTTGATTCTAAATCTGCATGAGCAGTGGCTGCTCAGGGACTTCTGGTGCTTGAGTCAGCGCTCCTCTGACTTTGTAACTTCAGGAGGGGACAGGCGGTTCCTCTTCTCCTTTCCTTTCTTTTTTCTTTTTTTTTTTTAATCATATATAATGACAACGAGATAAATCTATGGCAGCCCTGAAGCATCACTCGCCGTGATGAGGCAGCTTGCTCTGCCACCCATGAGAGGTTGTCACAGCTTTCTTTTCCTTTGCAAAACTGCTCTGGCAGAAAGCAAACCGGGATGCAGTGGGAACATCTCCCTGGGGTGGCCCAGCCCGGTGCTGTGGGGCTGCGTGCAGGGAGAGCCCCGTCCTGCAGAGCATCCCCCCCGCAGTGCTCACCCCACTGTTTGCATGTGGTGCCTTTGTAGAAAGCAGGGTTCCTGCACTGGGATCGCCCAGCAAACAGCAAACGTGGGGATGTGACTGTGGGAAAATCTGGAGGAGAGGAGGAGGAGGAGCAGGAGGAAGCATAGGGATGGTGCAGGAGTAGGAATGAAAATAAGCACCCCATGTTGCTGAGCCTGGGTACCCCCTGCCATCCACCTCAGTGCTGTCCCTCCTCTCCAGGCAGGGTGAGGGGGATGCACCCAGCAGTGGCCATGGAGGGAAGGGATCTGTGCGTCCGCTAATGAGTTAATTTGTTAATTGCATGGGTCTGCCTGTGGGGCTGCAGCTCCGGGAAGCAGAAAGCTGCAAAAACATTGAGCAGTGTTTACACGGCTTTGTCTTTCTTGTTTCTTTTATTTATTTTATTTATTTATGTTTTTGAGATGCTGTGATTACAAGCCAGACTTTTAAGGACAGGAAGTGCCCAGCAGATGAGAGTATCAATCACTGCCTTTATACGCTTTTGAAGATTCTGCAAATCATTTTATGGCTCAGATAGCGGCCTTCCTGCAAAGGCAATAAACCTGGCACGGAGTCAGGCCGGAGGACGTGCACTGCACAGCTGTGCCCAAGGGCTCGGGGCTTTGCCTCTCTGGGTTGGGCTCTGCAGGGCACTTCTCCTCCTCCTCTGTGCGGCTGTGGAGGGTTTGTGATGGAGCAAAGTGGTCCCATCCCCACTGTGCTCCTCCAG
Source organism: Penelope pileata (assembly GCA_013396635.1). Classification (NCBI taxonomy): domain Eukaryota; kingdom Metazoa; phylum Chordata; class Aves; order Galliformes; family Cracidae; genus Penelope; species Penelope pileata. Next base: position 717,657 of record WBMW01006255.1, on the reverse strand, counting down.
GAGGGGATTGCAGAGCGGGTCCTGGGCATGGGGAGGATGCATGGAGCTGAACACCATGGTGGGTCCTCAGCGTCCTGGAACGTGGGGGTGCAGCACTTCCCAGGGGAGCCACGTCCACATTTGCATGTGGATCTTCTTTAGAGGTAAAATGCAGATGTCTGGAGACTCCTCTATCTGCCAGCATTAGGGATGACTGGGCTGCAACCTCCCATACCTCTGCGGTGGTGCAATTCCCCTTCCCTGCACCAACCCCAGGCACTGTGGGGGGAGCGCAGCTGGGGCTGCAGCCATGCCATCTGCTGGGCCTTTTTCCTGCATTTCCCCATGAGAGGTGATGCAGGTCCCATCCCGCTGGGAGGGGACACCACGCTCGCACTCAGCACTGCGCAGAGGCATCAGCAATGTTCTGATACACGCCGGAGATCTTTGCCCTGGCTGTGATTTGTCTTCATTTGGGCAAAGCAAACAAGCAGAGCTGCTGCTGAGTTCCGAGGGGAGCAGGAGGGAAGCAACAAACCTGGGAGGGGGGCAGGGAAAGCCCAGGGCTGCATTTAGAGCCCATGGAAAACCCATCGTTGCAGTCTGCACACTGTGCAGCCCATTACAGCTCCCACCCCCTCGCCCTTCCCAGCACAACGACCACCTCGTGCCCTGTATCTTGCAGCTCTGAGGAAGCCAATTGCCTTTGTAAAGCAAGTGTGCAAATTGAGCTGTAACTGGGGAGCAGCTTGATGCACGCCGTCCCCCCGCAGCCCTCCAGCAGCCCCGTGCCCAGCGGGGAGCAGACGGATCGCGCAGCAATCGCCTCCCTGTTACGGCATTAGGAAGGAATGAGGACCAAAGCCATTATAATTAAGATCTCTCCGGAGCTGACAGTGGAAATAGATGGCATGTGGAGCCGAAGCTCTGCGGCTCAGCTGTTTCTTTTTGAGCTGTCACTGGAAAATTACAGAGGCTGACAGTCAGAGTTTGGAGGGAGCTGTGCTATGTAGCACGCACTGAGCACACGTGGGCACTGTGTGGGTACAGCCCCCCAAGTTCCCACCCTGAGCAAATGCAGGGCTGAGGGCATCAGGCCACCTGCATAGGGCTCAGGTGAGTGTTCACCCCATTTTGTGTCCTCACCCACGGCTGTCCTGGAGCAGCACCGAGCTCCCCTGCCAGGCGCGTCCATCGCTGCCCCTGCACAGCTCTTTGCTCCTGGTGCTGGCAGCCCGTGGTCCCCGCTGGCCTCTCCCTGCTGGGGAGGTGCGTGCAGAGCCCAAAATACTCCAGGCACTGGGCTGTGCTGAGACCTGTGTGTCCCTGTGCCTCAAGGGAGATGCCTGGTTTGACAATGGTTTCCCAATTATTTCACAACACCAAGCAGCTCCTATCCTGCCCTGGGCAGCAAACGGTGCACAGTGATGCAGTGTTGGGGCCCCTGGGGCAGCAGCGCTACTCGGGGGGCAACGAGCTCAGCTCGGGGGTCCCAGCACAGCATGTGCTGCTGAGACACCCGCCGCATCCTCCCTGCTTTTCTCCTAGCAGCAAAGCTGGAGAAATCCCCGCTGCTCCATGTTGCATTTCAGCTCCTTGTTGCCCATTGCCAGAGGCCCTTCGTTTCCCTCTGCGGTGATTTCTCCCAAATGTCTGGTGCTGTCTCTCGTAGCAGAAGGCTGTGTTGGGGCACCCCTTGCCACCTAGCCCCGTGTTACTTAAAGCAGCAGCACTCAGCAGGCTACACCTCCTTGCCCCATCACCCAGCACTCTGTAAACATAAGGGCTTTTCTTTCTGATTTTGGGGAACCTCTACCACGATGCAGAAAAGCCCCAGTGCCAGGCCGCCCTCTTCCCACGTCGTGCAAAAGTTTCCCTTTAAGCTGCAAATGAATTATTGATGCAATTACTCGTTCTCATTTAAATATCTGTTTAATGGCATTTAAATAACAGTGCTCAGAATATGTCAACAGTTTACACAATAATTTGGATTCTGATCTTTATACCTCTGTTTTCTCCCACACAAATAATTGAAACTCATCCATTCTGAGTGACAATTGCAGATAACTATCGTTTTTTTTCTGCTGTTGCACATGTGCATTATCTAAATATATTGAATCGCTTACTCAATTTTAATTTCATTTGAATGATTAATCAGTTGCTCGGCTCTAATTGTTTGTGTTAAGACATCCCAGATTAGAAAACAGAGCGGAGAAACAATTAGGAAAGCGAGGGCTGAGAAAATGGCTGTGGGTATCTGCAGGGGAGGGAGCAGTGCTGCGGTACAGCCACAGTGATGCTCCGCTGCTGGGTCTGTGCACCCCAGCTTGGGGCTGCTCTGTGCTGGGACCTTGGTCGTGGTGCTGGCTTCAGCCACTCTGCATGCAGTTGGGAGCAGCTTGCAGTTGGGAGCAGCTTGCAATAGGAAACAGCATGCTGTTGGGAGCAGTATGTGGTTGGGAGCAGCATGCAATTGCAAGCAGGACGTGGTTGGGAGCAACGTGTCATCAGAAGCAGCGTGCAATCAGGAGCAGCATGGGGTTCTCAGGTTGGAATTAAAACCTGCGTGTTAAAATCACACTTCTGCCTTTGATCTTGCAGCCACATGTGTAACGTCATGGCCTGTGCAGAAACAAGTCCTGGTGCAGAGCTCTGCAGCGCGTGCGTGGTGTCCCTGAAGGTGGAGAGGCACTGGGAGCTGTGAGCGTGCTTTTATTGCGCTCTTGGTGGGGATTGTTGCAGACCGGAGTGAGTGCTTTAACTCCAGGATGTTTCACTGCATCTTGCCTCGCTGCCTGGGCTGCGAGGCCGGGGAGGCACCGAGCACAGAAGTGCTGAAGTGCAGCTGGAGCAGGAATCCAGTGAGCAGAGCCAGATGTGCTTCCCCTCCTGCAGGCTGTCAGCGTGCTCCGGGCAGCGGTGGCTGTGTCGGCAGCGGGAGGGAGCGGGACACACTGGGGTCACAGGGAGCATCCAGGGGTCTGTGAGGGATGGATGCTGCTTCCCATAGGGATGTGCTGGGAGCTGTGGCCGAACCCTGCTGTGTGTCCAGGTGTGGGGACCTGACTCCATCCCAAGCTACAAAAAAGGAAAAATAGTGGAAAAAAAATCCCATGGGGAGAGGGCTGTGCGTGGCACTGCTCTGCAGCCAGTGCATTTCTCTGGGGTTACAGCAGGATGCACCCATTTCTGCATCCCACCCCCATCCCACACTGTTAATTGCCCCCGGGACGCTCCACTTACCCGGAGCAGCTGCAGCCCTGCTCATCCCATGGAGTTTTGCTCTGGTCGATGCCCACATGGGAGGGAATTGGGCTCCAACGTCACAAACCCCGCTGGCAGCGAGGCGATGACAAGTGTCACCGACCCATGCTGGCATCACCCCAGTGGTCCCCCCAGCCCAGCTGAGCCCCCCCAGTCAGGACAGCAGCTCTCCCAGGCTGTGCCTTCCCCAGCACAGAGGAGTGGTTTGGCACTGCCCGGGGTGAAAACGTGGCGTAAGGAGCAGGAGCAGCGCAGGCGCTGGCTGCAGTGGAGCTGGGCAGCAGCCAGGGGCTTGGCCCCGGCTCCCGCAGCAGACATCTTCCCTTAAAGGTGTCCTGTAAGGAGCAAGCACTTAAGGCAGCGTGCACAGAGCTGTCAGCCCTGCTGTCCCCCTGCAGAGCTGTGGATGCTCTGCGTGAGACCCGTCCCTCTGCGTGGCTGCACCGCAGCGCTCAGACACACCGCCCCGCTGCTGCTCTGTATTTTTGGCTACAGGGAGGAATGCTGGGACTGCCCCAACGCTCCTTGTCATTAAAACACTTTCTGGGCTCCTCTGGTGGCAGGAAAATTGGGATTTTATTTTGCTGATGGTTACCAGAAGGAATGCAATCAGTGCTCTGAGAGCAGAGCGGCTGCTGGCTGTCGGGTTGCATGTGTGCGGGGGTCTGCACCGCTGCTGCTCTGCCAGCCCCTTCCCAGCCACTTGCTCATTTTTCCCCTCCTAATTTCATGCTGTCAATGAGATGGATGCTACAGGCTGCCCAGCCCATCAGTGAGAGGTGTGGGTCGAGCATCCTCCATCGAGGTGGTGCCCAGCCCGGGGCCACAACCCACTCTGCCCGGGGGCAGCACCTGGGCAGCAGCTCCATGTTTTACCAGCCCCGTTCTCACCCCATTTTCATTTTCTTTCCTGTTTTTTGGCTCTGTTCCATTAATCTTCTTCCTGGCACCGGTTTGCTGATGCCTCCATGTGTAACGCGTTCAGCAGGGCTGTCTGTTTGCTTTTTAGTTCTGCTTCTCCCAGAGGTCTCATTGGCTTTATAAAAAGGCACAGAATGATCCGGTGCTGGGAAGGATGCACAGATGCTCCTCACTCGGGCACTGTTGGGCCCCATGTGCTCGCCCCGCACTGCTGGATCTGCCCCCGATGCCCCATGGCAGAGGGATGCTGCTGCTGCAGTGCAGGGCACAGCTGTCCCCGTATGGCTGCAGGTTGCTGCTGGTGGTGCCCAGGACAGCTTCAGGCTGATGCAGGTGCTCCTGGAGTGGGGGCAGCTGGGGGAAATCTCCTTAATTGCAGCTCGTTGTAATTAGGCTTTATATGGAGCTGAGGAGGGGCAGCTTGGTTTCTTCTAGTGATGGTGCTGCTGCTGGGAGCCCGGCCCAGGGACACGCTTTGGCCCATGCATGAGTGCTGCAGCCCCCCAGGGTGCCGGGGTTGGCTTGGGACATTGGATGGGAGCCCCAGGGCTCAGTCCCAGCCCTGTGCTGCAGAGAGCAAAGGCAGCAGAGCGCAGTGCCCCCTCCCTTCTGAGCTCTATCCACCCAAGGACCCATCTGGTGCATGCAGGAGAAAATCCCTCAGCATGAATTGCCCCCTGCGAGGTGCATGGTGCTGCTCCATCTCCAGCTCATCCCTTCCCTGCACGCCTGGTGCAGCCAAGGTCGGTGTTTTGGCAGTGCATTGGGTGCATGGACCCATTTGCTGGGGATTGGGGTGGATGTTATAGCATGGACTGAATTTTCTCATAGGACCAACCCAGCAGCCCCTCCCCACGTGGTACCTGGTGCTCCCGACACGGGGTGCTTTGTGGGATGTCAGCAAAAATAAATCCGCCCAACGCCATGGAATGCTGGGTGCAGAGCAGCCCCGCAGAGATTAAAGCAGAGTCTTGTGTTACACCCCTTGGAAGAGCCCCGATTTACTTGGAAACAGAATCGCATTAATTAGCATTCTGCTAATGGCTGTTTTGTATAAATATAGTGTGCCTTAATACCAACACGAGGCGCAGGTTGACGTATTTAGATCGCTGATATCAAAGCCATTAACACCTCTCCCTGGTAACCCTATCCCCAGGGAGGGCTGCACACGGGGCTCTCCCGAGCCCATCCATCTTCCTGCAGCCCGAGCAGAGCCCGCTGATCTTCAGCCACCGAGCGGGTTCGGCTTCCCAGGAATGTGCTTGCATCCGTCAGAATTACAAGCAGCTGGCAGCCGCCGACAAAGGTCAGATTTGCTGCTCGTGTGAAAATAGGATCCCGGGACAAGCCATGCTATTTAGCAGCGTCCCGACCCTGGGCGTGCTCCCAATGCTGCAGCTCAGCGCGTGTCCCCGCGCAGGCGTTCCTCCCCACACCAGGGGTGGGTTTATACGCAGCCTCTCGTGTATGCCCTGTGGTCCTGGAGCTGGTCCAAGGCTTATTAAAACTTGGTGACATCAAAGGGTGGGAAAGGTCTGCCCGGGTTTAGGAACTTGGAGGGCTTAACAATGATTTTGCCCTAATTCCCTCTTAATTTATCGCCTGTTATTGCTGTGATTAAAAGCTCCCCTGCTCGATGGAAGGTAGCAGCTTCCCTTAAAGGCTGGGTTTTGGCGATTCCAGCGTGGCAGGAGGACGGGGCTGCTGCTGGCTGCAGGGCTGTGCTGCAGGGGTTTGTCGTGCAGTGGCCACCACGCTGCATTAGCAGTGTCCTCCCTGTGCTCCCAGCCCCAGAGAACCCTGAGCAGTGCACCCCCGGGGCTGCTCCGTGGCATTTTTGCTGGGCTGCTCCGGAGTGTTGGCAGAGCTGTTGGTGTGATCCTCGCGGCACAGCCCTGCCCTCGACCTGCTGCCCGCTGTGCAACCCGCAGTGCTGCTCCTCTGGGGCGTTACAGGTGGCAGGGACAGGGTAAAGCCACGCCAGCCCAACTCGTGAAGCATGCGGCTGCCTCTCGTCCAGGACTCCTTGCTCTTTGCTGTGATTTCAGGCTAAGCATTGTAGCTTGGGAATTTGAAATTTTCAATCACAAATCACTGCGTTTCCAAAATCTGTGCTACTTGCTGCCTGCAGTTCCTGTGCTGAGGATGGCAAACAGATGCTCCCAAGCTCTGAAAAGCCAAACATTGGGCACCAAGAGGGCTGGGCTGGCACCCCTGGGTGCACTAGTGCAGCAGCAGCTCATGCTATTTCTGTCTCTTCTCTTCTGGGGTTTGTTGTACAGGGACATTTTTGCCCAGTAGCTCCTGGCTGCAGAACAGTCCTCATGCCTCCTGGTTCAGGAAAAACCCCTGATTTGCTTCCCCTGCAGAAACCCACCCCCCTCCTGGGATCAGGGTTTGTGCCCTGGCTGAGCTGCAGGTCAGGAGCCCCGAGCTGTGTCGGTGTGGCTGTGCTGTGAGCGCAGGTTGTGCCATGCAAGCAGTCACTCCCCTCTTGCTCATCCCTCTCAGCAGGAGCACCATTGCACCTGCACCCCAACCTGCACCCTTATCCCCACCCCCCGGGCTCTCCTGCTTTGCAGCAGTGATGCTGAGCCATGTGCAGCCCCCTCCCCACCTGCAGGGCTCAGCTCTGTCCGTGTCCCCGAGGAGCAGCACCGTGCTGGGCTACAAGTGGGAATGGGCAGCGATGGTGAGCGCTTGTTTGGTCTGCAGGTTTTTGTTGGTTTTCTTCTTTTGGTTGGGAGGTTGTAATAAAACCTGCACTTGGCTGATGGATGTTAAGTAACGCTTATCTCATGGGTCAGGGCAGACATTGTGTCATGCTGAGGTCTGCACACAGTGGGTCCAGCCTTTAACTGTTCCCATCTCCTCTTTGGGGTGTTTGGGAGCAAGCTGCTCCCCACAGAGCCCTGCAGCGGCTGCAGGTTGCAAACAGGAGTGTCTAGAATGGGACCAACCAATGAAGGCATTAAACAGGAGTGTGAAGTTGTGTGGGAGTGGGCATGGAGTTAGAAGTGCTTGGTGTGGATGAATATGAACGCTGATTGATGCTCCCAGGTGTTGTTGGGCTTCCCCCCGTGCCTTGTTGCTGCCGTCCCTGCTCTCTGTACCACCTGTGTCTTTGGCTGCTGGTGGGATGCTCACTTATCTCACCCAAGTGCCTGCAAGATGGAGAAGCTGTCTGTAGAAGGGTGTAAATCGGGACAATCCGTGTGTCTTGCTCAGGGCCTGCTGGGTGCTGCAGGGCACAGCAGTGTGTCCCGGGGAGCTCTCGCAGCGCTGCTCGGTTGGCGTGCCAGCCGCAAAACAGATGCCAGTTACGTCGAGCAACACAGTGCAGGATTTATGCTTCCAATTCCTCTGCTCAGTGGTGAATCAGCCTTGTTTGTACTGCCAGCTCATCCTTATGCCAGCGCTGTTAATGTGCTCGGAACCCTCCTTAACCCCGTACGCTGAAATCCCCACTCAGCTTTTCTCTCTGAGCTGCCAATCAGCCAAATGTTGGGAATGCCGAAAGCTGAAGGAGGGGAGCTCGGGTCCCAGTGGCTCCAGATGTGCCCATCGTGGTGTGTCCAAACCCACTGTGCTGTCCCCATGGGCTGGAGGTTCTCTTGGGTGTGAGATCATGAGATTTACCCATGAGATTTTAGCATCATTAAGGTCAGAAAAGCCCTCTAGGATCAGAGCCCAACCCACCCCCACCGTGTCCCCAAGTGCCATATCTCCACGATTCTTTAGGGACAGTGCAGCTCCCTGCGCTCAGCATCCACCCCAGGTGCCAGGAGCAAGGGAAACCCACTGCTCATGCACCCTCCTAACTGGGGGCTGCAGTTTGCACAGCACGGGGGATGCTCCAAGACTGACCCAGGACTTTGGGCAGCCCATGGGCTCCCCACGCCTTACAGCATCCCAGAGGTTGGGTGGGCGAGGTGACATTGCCGTGGCGTGGGTTGTGCAGGCGTTGGATGCTGCATTCTGGCAGCACCGGGTTGCTCAGCCCACGGAGCAGAGGGTGGGCAGCGGCGTGGGGGTGCCCCAGGGAGCAGCCCTGCTCCAGCTCTTGTGCAGCCCTGGGGCCCTTGGCCGTGCACCCCAGCAGCTCCCAGCCTGGGGCTGGCTGGGATGGGAAACCCCTGCGTGCCCCAAGCAGAGGGCGAGGTGCGCAGCTCGCAAAATCGAGTAACAACCGGCTGAAAAACATCCTAAAAACAGAAAATTTATGTAGCATGACCCAAATTGAATTATACATTACAGCACTATAATTGATTTTTTTAGAAGAGAGATTAAATTTATTTTATGCCTCACTAACTAACAGCTAGATTTACCTAATTGCTTAGAGTGCAGAGTTGGTATGATTCATTAAACCCCATACATGCCTGGGTACATTACACTGTGACTAAAGCTTCCCTGCTTCGAGCAATTAAAGTGGAGAAACTTGGGGCCTCATCAGTAATTGAATATAACAATACAGCTCAGAGTTGCTGTGGATGTCTTATTAAGTTCTGCAAGCAAAAAACACAAGTTCCCTCCGTTCTCCAGCGAATCGTCTCGTCAAATTCTCTGTGACTGGAGTTGTGTTCTCCCATTGCCAAAAAAAAAAAAAAAAAACTGTATCTATGAGACAGATTTCATGCCTTGCTTCACAGTTTAATTTTATCAATCATAACATTTAAAACAAATTGACAGCGCTGAGCAGACATCCCCGCCATTCCAAGGAGGGAGATTTTGGGTAGGATCGAGCAACATTTGGTAATTATATACACACAGCAAAAATAAAGGTAGCAATTTAGTAAAACAGGAGCGGGGAGAAATGATCGTTTTAGCTGGCAGGAATAAATTAGAATTGTTTGGCACAGTTTAATGAGATCCCACGTAGGCACGAATGGCGCGGGGGGAAAACCAAAGCGAGCGCTGGGGGTGGGCACGGGGGAGGCTGCAGCCCCTCCTGCACCGACGTGACGGCATCCTCCACGATGCCGTTTTGTGACATTGTTTTGGTTTGGTTTTCCCCATTCAGGGCCCAGAAGTTGCTCTGAGATGACAAGAATCAGCTCCTTTGTCCTAGGAAATGACGGGGTGCTGTGTCCTCGCCTGGGTCCAGCACGCTCGTGGAGCACCACAACCATCTCCCCATCACCGCAGCCGCTCTGCAGGGCATCACCCGCACCGAGCCTGCAGCGTCTGCTTCTCTAAGAGCAGAAGTCCCAGCAGGTCGTGCCGTGTGCTCATCTCCAGGGAGGATTTGGGTGAGCAGACGCGATGGGTGGTTACGGCAGGGGTGACGAATCGCCCTCCCAAGGCAGGGGTGGGAGCGCACGGCGTTAACGTTTAGTGAGCGTTGCACAACCCGGCAGCATCGCTTTACTCACTTTGCAGAGCCCACGGGTCATAAAATTCAGGCTGGGCTGTGTGAGGCGTCCTACACAAAGGGCCTCCGTAACCAAATAAGCCTTTAATTAGCAGAACTTCAGGCGGGGCTGAGGTGCAGCGTTCCCAGACAGGTCGCCGTGACGTTAATGACCGGAGGGCTTTGCACAGCCGTGGCTGATGCCGTTTTCCCTTGTGTGTGGCTCGCTGCTTTGTGGGGTCTGCAGGGCGAGGGCTGGGTGCCCACGGGCTGTGACAGGGCCATGGCTCCGTCTCTTCTCCTGTTTGTGACCAAAATTTCTCTTTGAGGATGCATCCGCCGGCCATGGGCAGGAGGAGGGTTTCTGTGTTGGTGTCTTGAGGTATAATTTTAGGTATTTTTTTTTTCCACTGAGTTACTTTCAGAGCTTGGAGGCAAACTCTGAGGGGGAAAACATGAGAGGCTCTTGCAAAACATCATTAGCTGATGTTAATATATTAAATGCATAAAAACTGGGAAACCCGGTGCTGCTGATCCTGGCACGCGGTCCACAACCTGAGGTGCCACCGCTCCCCAGAAAGGAGCCGACAGCTGTGGGCAGAGACAGCGCTTTTAGCAGCATCAGGCCGATGGATGTGGTCGTCTTAATTGCAGCTGGAGCTGTATCAGGGGAAATGGCTCGGGGAAGGATGCGCGGTGCTGGGGGGGACCGCAGCGTGTTCATCGGCTCCCGATCCCGCGGTGTTTGTGCAGCGTTTCCTTTTTTTTTTGCTTTGGAAAAGGAAAGGCCAAGGGTTGTGTTTAACAAAATGAGATGCCCTGTATGTCTGCACACGCTGCCGTCCCTGGCAGCTGTTGCTGTGAAGGGAGAGCATCGTTAAGGAATAACGAACGGCCCTGCACGGGCTCCGCCCAGCCCTCTGTTCTGAGCTACCTAATTAGAGCGCGGAGATAACGATGGAGCGCGCGGATGGATTTGCATGGGACTCCAGCCTGTGTAAGGCAGAGAAGTAATTTATTGTGCTTATTAGAGGGATGCTTTCATCACCGAGGGCTGAACCCTGGGGGACCCTGGGACCTCCAGCTCAGGGCTGGGCTCAGCCCATCGCCGCTGCAAGGACCTCTCCATTCTGCTGCTGCCCTTGGGGCCATGCCAGAGCCCCCCCTCGCCCCACGCTGCAGTGGGTGCCCGTAGTGTGGGTGAAGGCACGTTTTGTCAGCTTTCAGTTTGCTGCCTTCAAATTTCTCGTTTCTTCCCATCCCAGATGGAAGCCTCCAGCCTTCTCCTTGGGAGCACTTGGTTGTCATCACGTCACCTCTTGTTTCTCCCCTCCTGACCCAGGGATGTGCTGCTCTTGGCGGCCTCTATGGGGCTGGAGGGGGCTCCTCGCTGGGACAGCCAAGGGCCGGCTGCCTCTTGCCCTCCCCTCTGATTACAGCTCCTGACACGGGGCCATCATTAACGCCGTTTGCCTAATGAACGTGGCTCGGGAACAATGGCGAGCGTGTAAACAGGTCCCATCAGGCAAACCCTGATTAAAACTGTGGTTAGGGTTAATTAGATGGAAATGCCTTGGTTTGCTTTCCCTTTTCCACGACAGTCTGCGAGGAGGAAAAAAAATGTCGCAGGGGTTTTTGGAGATGTTTCCAGAGACAGCAGCAGGTTTCTGAGGCTGCAGTTCCTTTTTTTGGTGGAGAGATGGCCAAGGAAATCCCCTCAGCATGGGAAAGGAGAGGGGTGCGGGCCCCGGGGGAGCTGGGGAGCAGCCCTCTCTGCAAAGAGCTGCACATCCCCCTGCTTTGGTTCCTGTCAGCATCGCTCCAGGAGGAATGTGGCCCCAATAATTGGTGTTAATTGGCCCTCACGGTACCCTCCGACACCAGGGCCTCCTCTGGGCTGGCGGAGCCTTGCTCATTGTGTATGGTTTGCCCTGGGTGTGTTTCATGCTCTGTAATGATAATTGCACTCAGCCCATGCAGCAGGCTCCCTGAAAGGCCCTTTCACGGCAGCACAGACAAAACACCGAGCAGGAGCGTGGGCAAGCAGCCCTGCAGCGAGGGCTCAGATGGAGACATGGAGCTGCCCCCATCCACGGGACAGCAGGAGGGGCTGGGGCCGTTCTGCCCCACGCCGTTAACATTGGGGATGAGCCACGCTCTGCGATGGGGAGGTTTGGGCTGCAGCGCGCCTGCCTTAATGAACTATCGCAGCACAGAAGGCAATTACGGTTTTGTCTGGACCTGTCTGGGGCCATCAACAGCACCTCATTACTTTACAGATTGTTAATGCTGTTGGCAGAAGTTGAAGATCCTCCTTGGAAAAAAAATCAAGTGTATTCTCTGCTGCTACATACTTTCGTTGATGATAAATGATAAATAGGGGCTTGTGGCTAATTAGCCCTCGCTTTGTCCAGAGGCAGAGACGTAACTGCAAACCGTAACCGTGATGAAAGGAAGAGGGAAGCGGCAGAGAACTCACACGAGGTTTCTTTTAAAGATCACTGGAAGCTTTGGGGAAATGAGGGAGCAAAACTGCTGCTGGTGCATCAGCACATCTCTGCGTACATGGACTTGTGGCCAGCAATTACTCACACCACTCTCTGTGCACAGGTTTGTTATGTAAATCTCTCTATATTTTTCCATTTTTATTTACATACCAAACCTGGTGGGGAGGAGGAGTACACCCGGTGGGGTTTCCTATCGGAACTTTTCCAGTTTCCAAAAGCGCAGTGCAATGATCCCTTGCTTTCCTGCCTTCCCACCCTCGCTCCCACCTCCCCCCTGCACACAGGGCTGTGGGTGGGGGGCACGGGGTGCTGCTGCCCTGTGAACCCTCCCCAGGCAGGGGCACCTGGAGCGGCCGGCAGTGACTCAGGCTCCATCAGCACAGGCGTTGTGGAAGCAGAGATGCGTGTTGCGAGCTGTCAGCTGACAGTAATGGACTTGTTAGGCTCCTGATGGATGGCAATGGCCCTGGAAATTGCCAGAAGCCGTTTCAATCTGGGTCTGGCTCGCAAATAGCAATGCGTGGGGATGGGGGAAGCGCTGGCAGAGTGCTTTGGGCACTCTGCGGCTCTCTGATTCCAAGGTTCTATGATTCTGTGATACCATAATCCTACGATTCTGTGGTGCCGTGATTCTGTGATTCTATGATTTCAGCAGTTGGGTGTCCCATAGGTCTCCTCCGACCCTGCCCAGAGCTGTGAAGTAGCCCCAGAGGGAAAGGTGCAGGGATGCACCATAGTAGATGGTAACAAGCAAAGTGAAGAAAAAGCTTACTAGAAAAAGTGAGTGGCACATCTTCATCCCAAAGCTGTGGTTCTGTATGTTCTGCCTTCTTGATTAAATTGGCGAGAGCAGAGACCTGCTGCCTGTTCAGCACCCAGGAGATGTGCTGGGCTTGGTGGTGAATCCCATGGCCATCTCCAGCGCTTCTCAGCCCATGGCTGGGTCAAACCCACTGCAGCCTTTCTGCCATGGGGCGTGATCCTCGCTGTCCCCTTTCCTTAGCTTTGCTCCCTCTGCATCTCCTCCCACACCATGCCTGGCTGTGTTTCTCTTGCAAGAAGCTGTTTCTTTTCAAGTTTCCACTCCTTTTTTTGACAACGACAATGAGGGTTTCAGGGCATCAGCACTGCACGTGGGGCCTCACCTCACCGGTGCAAGGCAAGGGATCCGTTGGGCACATCTCAAATGTGTGGGGATGAAAGTGCTCATGCCCGTTAAGATGCTCCTACATTGGCAGGGTGGTAATGGCAGCAGCAGGCTTGGCTTTCTCATTCCCTTGGCTTTCCCATTCCCTTGGTTTTCCCTCTCCTTTGGATTTCCTATTCCCTTGGTTTTCCCCTTAGTTCAGGCTGTGACCCATCAATCCCACAGCACAAGGACAAAACCCTACATGAGAAACCTTGGAGGCACCCATGGTGCTGTGGTGAGGATTTAAGGCCAGGGAGGGGTTATCCCACTGCAGAGAGCATCTCAGCTGTCCTTATCTCCAACTTCCAGGGTAAAAACCTACAGTGGAAATCATGAGAACTGATGACTTAACGACTATATTTTCTATTTTCCTAGGACCTGGGGAGGAATAACCGCATGCATCAGTACAGGTTGGAGCATGACCTGCTGGAGAGGAGCTCTGCGGAGAAGGACCTGGGGGTCCTGGTGGGTAACAGGTTAGCCATGAGCCAGCAGTGCCAGGTTGTTGTGAGCAGGAAGGGTGTGTGTGCACGTGGCCGTGCAGCGTGCCCATTGCCTGGGGACGGCATTGCTTCAGTGCTGGCAGCAGACAGGGCCGGTGTTGTGCTGAGCAGCCAGGTCTGGACGGGCAGCTCGGTGACGTGGAGCGCGCCTGCTCTTAGGAAATCTCCTCTTGGTCAATGCCGGCGTTAATTGCGTGTGTTGGGGAATCACCCCGAGCACGGAGATGCTATCCAGAGGCAGGGAGCGGTGTGAGCGTCTGCCTGGATATCTTTCCATCGGAGCAGACGATGTGCGAGCCTGGGAGATGCGCGAATCTGCAGATGTTTATCTCGGGAGCTGGCAGCTTGGCAAATGGTGAGTGTCTTCATGTGACCGCGGGTGGGGAAAGGGTTTTGGCTTGTTTTCCTCGGGGGTTTGGCCTTGCCAAGTCGCTGTGTGGGAACGCGTGGAGCAGCGGATGCGTGCTGTTTGCTTGTCCTGTCCCTCACAGCGATTCTTTTCCTGGTTTTTGCCCGTTGCTTTTTCACCGTTTTTGCTGCATTTTAAGGTGAGCTAAGGCAAGAACTTAGACAAAGGAGAATGCTGCTCTTAGGAGAAGTCTTTCCATTGAGGACAGGGTAAGGTGACTGTTCTGACAGCAAGAGGCAGAGCCAAGGCTCTGGCAGAGCACGGGATGCTCATGGGGTGTCCTCCATAGGGGAGTGCCCCAGGGCACCCGCTGTGCAGCTGGTTGGTGGGTTGTCTGGGGGATGGAGGGCTCCTGGTGCAAAGGTAGGCACAATTTCCTTGTTTAATCAAGAAAAGCAGCCTGTGGAGGAGATCATACTTGAGGCAAACAGGGACAGAGCATGAAGAAAGATGGAATATTGTCGTGTTTCCGTGCCCAGCCCTGGCCCCGTGCATTGTGCCCATTGCTGCAGCCAACCCGGCTGCCTTGAGGGAACCCAGGCCGCTCATCTCAGTGACCCCAATCTAATTTATGCTGTTTATCCTCACAGCAGAAAGAAAATTAAGGGGGAAAAAAAAATCAAATCATAGTTTTGGAATTCCTTGCAGCGTTTATTATCCTCTGTGGTGTTACCTTCGGCCCCAGCACCGCTCTGCGGCCCCGCGGCGTTGCTTGCTCGGTGCTCTGCCAGTGCCCAGAGCTGTGACCTGATGGGATCACTATGGCTTACGTGGAGAATGTTATTTTGTTCCCTCTTTTTCAATCTCAGGGCTCATTTTAGCGAATGTGATCGTTTCGAATTGTTCTCAGCAGTGAGGTATTTTCCTTAATGGACTATTGAGCTCAGATAACAAATTTTAAATTATAACACGCATGACCTGAGCCAATTTAAACTTAATCTGAAATGCCGAATAGCTGGGACTCCAAATGGCTGAAGGACCACACAGAGTTGTTCAAAGAAAGTTAGGGCGGTGAAGTGCAGGAGGCCTCCAACCCACGAGGAAGTGGAGAACTTGATGGAGGAGATCACCCCCCACGTGATGGAGAAGGGGCTTTGAAAGCAGATGTGTGCACCAAAATCTCAGCTAAAATATTAGTGCAGCTCATTGAAAGCAGCGTGCTGCAGTGCAACTCTTTCATTTTTAACATCCATTTGTGTCTAGGCTCGTTAGATCACTGAGGGCTGGGGTAGCCCATGGCACTGAGCTGCAGAGGGATGCACCCGACGGGGGTGGGCACCCAGCGAGCACTCGGCTGCGGGATGCCCTGGCAGCCCAGGCCTTTCTGTATCTCGTTAGGCGATGTGATTGAATATGTCACGCACCCATTGTGCTGTCCCCTGCCAAGGAGGGTTGCCCCTGGTCGTGGGGTTTGTTTCAAATTACTGTCATTGTGTGCAGGGATGCAGCATCCCGCAGGGGCAGGGATGGAGCACAGAGTCAGGCACGTTGGGTCTGCTCCCTCGTTCCCAGGGATCATCTCCTGGGATGCGGGCTGTGCAAACACGAGGTTTCTGTGTGGGCTGCTGCAGCCAAGCCCATGGCCTGGAGACACCCACACTCGTTTGAGCCTCTGCCCTGAAGTCTGTGAAGCCGCAGGAGCACAAAGCTGAGCTGGGCGTGCTCGCACCCAGGGCCATGCCATGCTATTGGGCTGCGTGGCACCAGCAGCTGATGGCCCTCCCAGCACCAGCTCTGCAATTAATTAATTAAGGTTTTGCCAGCAGCTCTTTGTCTCCTCTTGCCTCACTCAGATGCTGAGCGGATGGGACCGAGCTCCTGGTGGATGGGTCGGGGTTGGCCTTGGAGCTCTGGTAGCGCGTGTGGCTTGGCGCAAGGAAAGCCAAAATTGGAAGCAGCTGGGGAGCTCCGCTTCTGGGAGCACTGGCTGAGTCCTTTGGGATGGGGAGGGAGGTGGGGCTTGGCCCTGCTGCAGACTGGTGTGGGTAAGGCTCCGTGTCGTGCCAAACTGAGCTGTGCCAAGGCGTGCTGAGCCAAGCTGTGCTGTGCCAAGCCGTGGGGAGCCGTGCTGTGCCATGCTGAGCTGTGAAGTGCTGTGCCGAGCCAACCTGAGTCATGCTGAGCTGTGCCAAGCCATGTCGTGCCATGCCAAGCTGTGCCATGCCAATCCATGCTGTGCCATGCCAAGCTCTGCCATGCCAAGCTGAGCCGTGCTGTGCCTGGCTGAGCCGTGCCAAGCCGTGCTGTGTCATATTGAGCTGAGATGAGCCGAGCTGAGCCGTGCCGTGCTGTGCCATGCTGAGCTGTTGCAAGCTGTGCTGAGCTGCACCAAGCCATGGGAGCAGCCGTGACAAGCCTGCAACCATAAACCCTGTGTGCAGGAAATCATCCGTGCTGAATAAAATGACAACAGAGCTGTAATGCTTTGTGGAGTGTGCTTAATGAAAATATCAGCCCAGGCCTACGACATGAGGCATTCATGTATAATGAAATGAGGTTCCTGAAACACTTCAGAGCATAAACCATCTGGTCTGCTGTGATGTACTAACAGCTTTGACTAATTTTTAATGCAGGTTTTATGACGGATATGCACATCATGCTACCCATGCATAAGGAAGATACAGCCTGGCTGCACTTTGAACTGAACTGACTGATGATGAATTTGTCTCCCATTTTAATTACTTTCTGTACATTAAAGGTGTAGTGGACCATGTGAAGTGCTTTGTCTGCCTTATCCCCTCCGTGTCCCCACGTTCCATAAAGTGCTGGAGCTGTCTCCACTCCCTTATCTGCAGCAACGTGTGCGGGTGGCAGGAAGAAGGAGATGGAGCGAAGGCACAGCAATAGGATTCAGTCCATAAATGCATCGGGCCACCAGCAACAAGCACATTTCACGAGGTTAATTAGTTCGTATTAATGATGTCCCTTGCAATGTTCCCCAGCCCATATGGCCGGGGTTGGTGCTGCCTGGTGGAGAGCTCGCCGTTCTGTTCAGCACAAATCAAAGCAGGGAGCAAACGTTTGCGAAAGGCTTTCAGACAGATCTCTGCTGGTGCTGCCATGCTCTCAGCTGCCTCTCGCCAGCCTCTTTCTCTTTGATGAATTTTTAAAGCGCTTTATCAGCTTCACAACATATTTATTTATTTAAGGCAACCCGAAAGTGGAAGCATTTACTGGAGCAAACCCCGGACGTTGGGTTGGAATGGGCTGGAGTGGGCTCGTCTTCGTTGGACCGAACCGTGGCTGTCCCCACTGGGAGCCCAGCAGCCTCCTGCCCACCTCTCGCTGAGCTGCTCCCTGCCCTGTGAGCGTGCTGGTGCCCAGGGGAGCCATCTCCCCGGGGGGGATGCAGTTCTGGAGGGTGAGTGTCTCCTTCACTGGATTCCTCTGATGGAATCTGAACGGTGCTTTCGTGTTTCAGTTCAGAGGGAGACAGAGGGAAACAGTCCTGTTTCTCCAACTCTTCCCATCTTTTGAGATGAACAAGAAGTCAGAAAATAGATTTTCCTTCTTAACTTGTACATATTTATCATGAAGGAATGCCTTTTGATCAGAAAAGTGGTTTTTGTTGAGTAAAAAAGGGATGTGTGAGTAGCTGGAGCTGCACGTGTGCGTGCACAGCCCGAGCTGAAGGTGATTTCTTTACCCGTTAGCTCTGATATTGGCACGTATGTTGTCATTTAGAACACGTCACAGGTCTCAGTAAACAAGATGAAGACCTTTTATAGCTCCCCTTTCTCCCCCTTTCCATTGTGCTGGGACTGGCCAGACCATTAATTGCAAATACGTTATCCAATGACTCCAGTCCTTTGTTTGTCCTGAAAGTCATTTGTGAACTGATCACGATTCCTCCAACCCCCGTCAGCGGTCGGGGATGAATGAGCTCCTCTGTAGTCTGGGAATTTGGCTGTGGCTGTCCCAGAGCTGTTGGTTTCGACGCTTGCAGCGTCGTCCTGGCTTGAGTCATTGATTGGCCAGATGAGGCGAGCGCTAAATGAGAGAGTGCTGAATAATGATGAACCTGCTTCCTTCAGTGAGGATCCAGACACAAGGAAATTCACAGAGCTTTGGGGATTCGTCAGCGTTTGAGCAAATTAGCCGACGGTCATCGTGTTCCTTGAGAAGAACCAATGCGATGGAGGGACTGGGAGCGACCGTGGCCGGAACGCCCCGTGCTTTATTGCCAGGAATGTCCACGCACCACAGCTTATGCTCTCCAGCCAACTCCAAACCTTAATTGGTAATTTTACTTTAAAGAAACAATAATTATAATAATTAAAAACAAAAAAGCCATGCTACCAAGGCTGTGCTCGGTGACTGTCCAGAAGGCAAAGCACCTAGAAGCTGCAAATCAGCTGCCAAGGACAGGAGCCCCTCCGAGGGGGATGCATTAAAAGCCAAGTGTCATTTTGTTGGAAGTGCCTTTCATCTCGCTGATGAGCATGCTGCTTCATGCCCTTTTCCTAGAGGATGATAGCTGGGCCTTTTTTGGCTGCATTTTCAGCCACGTTCTCTCTGCAGATCTCTAAGGGAGCGGATTGCCTTGTGCTCTCGGGTGGGTGGTGATGGGGCCATCCTCCCATTAGCAGCAATAATAGCAAGTTCAGCACTTAGAGCCGTGCACTAACTGATTTAAGTGGTTTTGTCTAGACTCTGCTTGATCACGGGGCACAGATATTAAATGCATCTCTATCGCTGCGTGCAGCTCCAGACAGCTGCTGCATTTGCATACCGTGTTCCCGAGTACAAACACCATCCTGCTTTTCAAAGTTTCTTTGGGGAATACCTCACAGTTGGCCTTGTTTGTTTAGGAAAATATTTATACAAGTTGTTCTTTGAACAGCACTGCTCGCTGCGAGAGGCTTCCTGACGCCGGCGTGGATGGGAGGGAGGAGCTGGCCCAGGGCTGCACGCGTTGCAGGTGGCATCCGCTGCTGTGTGCAGCCCTTGTGTGTGCAGAGCCCCCGGGTTGGCTTCCCAGGGGGAGAGCTGCCCAAAGCACGGTGCTCCCAGCAGTGCAATACCTCTGCAAAATGGTGCACTGCACCAGTGCTGGGTGCCATGCGCTGCCTTCCTGTCCTGCTCAGCAGAGGAGCCCTGGGTGGATCCCTGTGCACTTGCTGGGCTCATTCAGGATGCTTGGGGTGAAAGCTGGGCAATACCCAGCTCCTGGGGAGCACCTTGGGCACTGCTGCCCCTCACCAGGCCGGTGCCACGTGGCCATAAATGGGAGTAGATTGCTTCCACCCTCCTGAAATCAGGACCCATGGCACCCAGCGTGGTACTGCTGTTGGTTCTGGAGTGCTGAGCGTGGCTGTGTTGTTCCTGCTGGGATTATTTTGGGGTGAAAAGCACTGGAAGAGGTAAGTGGGGGTGAGCCAAAAGGTGCAGCAACAAAAGCCAAAAAAAGGTGCATGAAGGTGTGGTGCTGCCCAAAAAAAACTTGCAGTCCCCAGGGATGGCAGCCACCAGCTCTGCTCCCAGGGAGAAGAAACCCAACCGGCCGCACGATGCGGGGCTGCATGTGCAGGAGCAGCGTTCTGGGAGCTGCTCAGTCTGCAGCCGCGGGTGCTGGGCTGCCCTGCAGGCAGCTGTGGAGTGCAGAGCCGGGCTGGAGCAGGCGCGCTGCCCCGCGGCAGCGCTGATGGATGGACACCAGGCTTTGGCTGTCACATCCAGTGCAAGCACTTGCCCGGGCTCATTTCCCTACTCCTGGTGACGGCCAAGTCCCCTGTCTGTCCTTTTTATTTTTAGAACCTTTTTATTAGGTCAAAAATGTGGCTGATTTCTTCCCATCTGACTGCACATTTCCTGTTTTCTTTGGGGACCTGGAGGGGAAGCGCCGGGCTGCGGGGAGGAGCACAGCAGTTTCCCCTGGGGCTCCCAACCCAGCTGCACGCACACGAGTGGCTTCAGCCACCCAAACCTCTTCAGATCCACCCACTTCTATTTCCTGCTCCACATCTTACATTTTATTGTTACATAAGGATAATGCTGCTTTTCACCCTGGAGTCATGTTCTCCTATTCTGACTTAAATAGTACGAATTTATATATAGAAAATGTGCACTCCTCTGCAATTAGACCCGAAGTGCTTCAGCCACCGATCCGGGCACTGCGGAGCCTGAGAAGCTCTGCAGACAGGAACGTGCTCTGGGGCAGCTGGTGGGGATAGCCAGGCTCGTTCTCAGGGTGATGGATTGAGTGGGCAACGTGTGCCCTCCGCTGTGTGCTGGGGACAAAAGGAATGTCCCCACCTGGATGGAAACGTTAAGGGTGAGCCCAAAGCAACCCATGGGGATGCAGAAGGCATCAGGGTGGGAGTCTGGTGGGCAGGAATGGATGTGTGGGCACTCAGCACTGCTGGAGGTGGGGTGTGGGGAAGGGATGTGCAAGGAGGGAAGCCAGCAGAGGAGCAATTACTCGCTGAGCTCTGTGCTTTGGTGGGTGCAGTTCCCAGGTGGCTCAGAATTGGACCAAATGGGAGAGATGTGGGTGTCTGCGGGGTTAGAAAAAGAAAGACAGGGTGATGTGAGCATGGGGGAAAGTCACTCGTAGCTGCTGGGCGGCAGGGGATGAGCTGTGAGATCCTAAGGGGCTGTGTGTGTGCTTTGGGCATGGAGAGCTCAGGTTCTGTGAACCCAGCACAAAGCTCAGCCCCGAGCAGAGCACAGAGGCTGGATGGTGCTTGGGGGGATGGCAGACATCCCGGGGCAGGAGGTTACTTAGGATTTGTCTGTGTGTTTCTGGGCTTGTAGCTGGAGCAGGGAGAAGTCTGAGCACCACGGGTGGGAGCAAGAGGAAGAAGGGCTCTTGCAGACTCACGCACACAGCTGCTTCCAGTTATCTGCTGCTCCCTGGGCAGACGGAAGCACCGTGCAGAAATTCCTCTTTCGCTTTGGAAGCAAATGATTTTGTCACGCGTTTCTTTTTGCTATTTCAGCTTCTGGGAGAGATGAGCGCTTCCTTCCCACTGCTGTCTTGATGGGGTTCCTCCTCCCCATGCCACCTCTGTGTGCATCCCCCGGGGCGGCTGCAGTCCCCCCATGGCGGTGGCAGTGGTCCCCCATGGTGGCACAGCCCAACCCAGAGCCACGGCAGCCAACAACATTTCAGCCTCTCCCTGCTCTTTGAAGCCCGTTGTGCTCAGGGAAAGCCCTCCTTGCAGAGCCAGCACCGCTGAAAGCAAAATACCATGTTTAGGGAAAGCATTCCTGGAACCGGCTCGTGCTCATGCACCGCTCCGTCAACATCGCTACGGCTTCGTGTCCGATCAGCGCCAGCCCCGGCGTTGCTGCCAAGCCAGGAAAGTTTGACAGCGAAAGGATTCCATCATCACTCTCGCACACATTTCCTAATGCTTGTTTTAATGCCTGAACATCTGGGAGAGATGCACGCTCCGCTCCCAGAGCCATTTGCTTTGGCTGCGTGCAGGCGCTCTGGGAAGGCGCAGCGCGGGGAAGCAGCGCCTGTGTGGGCCAGAGCTCTGCTGAACTTGGAAGGGCGAGGGGAGAATTGTTTTGAAAGTGCATGACAAGTAATTAACAGCTTCCTGAAAACTAGAACCAGTCGAAAAATTCGCCGAAGTCTTTTTTTTTTTTCCCCTTAGAAAAATGGCTTTTTGGCCAAGTAATTTCTCTTTAATTCAGCTCTTATTTTTGTTGAGGATTTGGGAGGTTTTCATAAAAAAACAGCACTGTGATTTTTTTGGTTGCTGGAAAAAAACCTCTTCCTCACCCTTGAGTTTTCAGAGTTTTTGGAGATGATGGACAAGCCCAGATAAAAACATAAGGAAGGAAGGAAGCCGTTGGCCATGCAGGAGAGCCACCAACACCCACACGTGGCCGTGGCCGTCGGAGCTCTCCAGCAGTGATGGAGAAGCAACCCCAGGGATGGCTCCATTCCATTCAATGATATTTGAAGCAATTAGATTAGACAACGCAGCTAATTAACGGCAACCCTAATGGGGAGAGCTTCATCAGGAGCTGAGGGCGGCGGAGGTGTCCTTCCCTCGTGCCGCTGGGGAAATGCTTCCTACAGCGAACTTCTGCACCTCGAGGGACGGCACCTCCGGGTCTGGCTGTCACGATGCTGAGACGCTCCTTCCCGGTAATTCTCCATTAATTGTTTGTACTCCCTCTGTGTCTTCAATCCATTCGTTACGCTTTCCGGGATCGGAGCAGGCAATAAATCCTCGGGTCCGCCACGGCTCCCGCGACGCCTTTCTCGCGCCCGGCCCCGAGCTGCTGTTTGTGATGCGGTTGCAGCTCTCCCTGTCAGGCCCCGTCCCTCTGCTCTCTGCTCCGCCAAAGGCAGCGAGCACAGAGCTGCCGGCTTCCCCCGGGGTCGTGCCTGCGGAGTGCTGATAAGGGAATCGGATTTTAGTGGCGACACCAGAGGTGAAACCCAAAGATCCAGAATATTTAGCTGTGTTTACCCACAGTAATCAGCTTCTCAAATAGATGTCACTGGGAAAGCTCTTGCTACATTGATTGCACTGTTCCCTGCTTTCTGCCCAGGGGCAAACAGCTCTGATTAATATTTCACAACATTTTTTTTTTTTCCCTTTTTTTTTTTTGTGCTCAGAGAGCCTTGATAGAGAGACAGAATATTTTACCATCTCTCGTGTTTGCCTGCTCCAGTAATCATCGGATTCAATCACTCTCGCAATGTTTTTATGAATTAATAACAGGCACTTTGGAGGGCTGGCGGGGAGATGGGAAATGCAATCTGTACAACCTTAATGAGCACCGTGGGGACCCGGTGCCATGGTTTCCGAAATCCTCTCCGTGCTTTGCTCTCCATCATTGTCTCTGCAATTACCTGTGTGCTCGCTCCCCACACACCTGCCTCCCGCCCCGCTTCCATCGCAAGGGCTCGTTTGGAAGCTGTCCCAATTAATTTTTGCTTTTTTTTTTTTTTTCATTTTAATAGAAGCTCACCTTTGTCAGCACCGACAAAATGTTTGCCTTCGCTGCCTCGTTAGTGCTTGCCATGAGCCAGCAGCTCAGCACTGGAGCGGGATGGATGGATGGGAGCGGGCATGGGAATGAAGCACCCCGGGCACTTTGCTTTGCGAGCCGAAGTGCTGCAGAACACCAGGGGACAAGGCAGGATCCTGCAGGAGCCCTGGCTGGTGGTGAGCTCCCCATGCACAGAGGGATGGGGCTGCGGTGACCGCAGCTCTGCTCCCCACGTTGCACAGTGAAGGTGAGCCCAAAGCCTCTTCCACCGCTGCCCATCAACGCTGCTGTGGGCTCCACCTGCACAGCTGGCTTTGCTCAGGTCTTCATGCAGCCTCTCCTGCTCTCAGATAACAGATATTCCCTCTCTCCCACTTGGCATTGCTGCTTCCCTCAAGTGGAGTCCAGCTGCATGAGGTGCTGCCATCTCCCTGCCCACGCAGATCTCCCTGGGGAGGAGCACGCGCTGAGCTCTGCTCGAGGTTCTGCTCTTGCTGCTATTTGGGTTCATCAGGTCAACCCCATCCACGGGGCTGCCGCCCCGGTGCTGCCTGGTGGATTGCCCACGACACCTCCAGAGCCCCCAGCCATGGTGAGACACCTCCAGAGACCCCCCGAGCCCTCTGTCCTGTGCTGAAGGAGCGGGGCTGACCCATGGGGGGGTCCCAGCCCCATGGGGGGGTCCCAGCCCCTCGCCTGCCCCTGGGCTGCAGCAGCTGTGCCCAGCACACGCCGTCAGCTCCTGCAGGGGCTGCAGGGATGGGGATCCAGACAACCCTAATCCTAGACGTGCGGCTGCGCTTTTAAAAAACCGTCTGAGTGGAAATTTGGCCATGGGCAGTGCAATTGTGTTTCAGGCTCTGAAGCCAACTGGAGTCACTGAAACACATACTGCATTCCTCTGGGGGAAACGGAGCTGTTGATAGGGCGTAATTTCACAGCACAAGTGTTGGGTCTTCATCCAACATTAGTATTTGTACAAGTTCACATCGGAGGAGTCCAGAAATATCAAGTGGAGGGATCCAAGCCGTGAGTCCTCCAGTGGTGCCTGGGATGTGGTGGTGTTTGGAGGCGGCTGGAGGAGAGCTCAGTGCCCGCTGCCAGGGGAGGAGCTGCTTGCCCAAACCTCCTCCAGCAGACGTTCAATTGTGCCCCATGGCCAAACCCCCCTGGTCACAGCTGTCATCTCCAGGAGCTTTACATCTCCAGGAGGGACAGCGCGTGCTGGGTGACACCATCCTGTGTCACCCCCGAGCCAGGACCGCTTCAGACCCAGGCTTGGGCATGGCACACCGGGGAGCTCAGATGCTCTTGGTGCCTTTGGGAGCCGATGTTTCCTCTCTGATCACCAGCGAGACCAGGCTCTGGGAAGCTGCACCAGGACAGATTCAGGTTGGACATCAGGAACAATTTCTTCTCTGAAAGAGTGGTGAAGCACTGGCACTGCCCAGGGGGAAGTGGGGTCACCATCCCTGGAGGTGCTCCAGAACCGTGGAGATGTGGCACTGGGTCATGGCTCAGTGAGCATGGTGGGATGGGCTGGGGTCAATGGTCTCAGTGGTCTTTTCTGACTTTAATGATCCTTTGATTCTGTGCAATGCTCTGTTTGAGGGCTGGGGCCATCAGCTCTGGGCTGGTGCTCGTCCTGCACGCAGCACTCCTGGCACTGCTGATCCTGCTCCTGTAGTCAAAGACCAAACAAACAAAAAAGCAAACAAGCAGGGTGCTGTGGGGCTGAGCCACTGGGCTGGGCTGGGAGCAAACAGCACTGAAGCGACAGAAGCCCCCAGCCCATCTCCACAAACCTGGGGATGCATTTCCAACCCCATGGACAGAAATCTGTGCTTCATCTCTCAGCAAGCCCAGTAAAGCTCTGGCTTCAGGAACTTTGTTTTCACCCTTCTCTATTTACTTTCTGTGCATTTTTTTTTTCTAATTGCTTTTTAGAAGTCTGTTCTCAGCTTACAGCTATTTTGGAGATGTGGCATGGAGATCCCGCCGGGGTGACTAAGGAGCCATTCCCAGGGACTTGGCCAGCCCCGCTCACACATCCCTGCTGGACGTGCTGGGACACGAGCACTGAGTGCGTTTGAGCAACACCTGCAGGGCACTGATGGGCTTCCAGCACCATGAACCCAGCGATGCAGGGAACAAACAGGTCGGGCAGTGCATCCTGCTCGTGGCTGGGGCTGAGCTGGGGGCTGGAGCTGGCTGCGTGCAGGCAGAGCCCGGCTGGGCCGTGCAGATGCTCTGCTGCTGGAGCTCATGGCGAAAGAATTTCCCCCAGAACAAGGCCTGGCTGTTAGCTGTCCCCACTGAGCCGGGCTCTGCGTGGCCGTGTCCCTTCCCTGTGCTGCTGCACAGCATGGCACTGCCCACCATCCGCACCGGTGGGTGCCCACCTCCTGGGGACCCTCAGGACACGGCCTTGGTGGCACTGCCAGCATCACCCTGCGCTGAGCATCCTCCTGCCCGCCCTCCCCTTAGCTTTTTCCTCTTCTTTCCCCCCTCTGCTCCGTGGTGCTGTTGTAAAGGCGCCGAACAATAGCTGCATTTATCCGGAGCTCCCAGCCTGCCAGCTGGCAGCCGGCCGCCCCGCCGCCACTTCCAGGGCTCTTAAAGACGCCCGTCCCGGGGACCGGGCTGAGCGCTGCTCTGCAAAGTCCCTGCCCTCTTAAATGCCCGGGCACTGAGACAATTAATGTTTAATGCGGCATTCTTGTTTCCTGGTTGCCATTCTCTGCGAAACAATGGGGTGTTTTGCCCATGAAATTACTGCTCTGATTAGGAGGAATATGTCTGTCATTAGACTTTCAAATGCGATCCCTCTGCAGCGTGGTGCTGGCAGCCCGGCCCAGGTTGCCCCGGCCATATTTCTGTTCCTAAAGGAAACAGCAAGTGCAGATGGGGAGTTCTGTACGTTTGCTGGGGAAGGGGCTTTGCACGGATGGGTGCTGCTGTGCTTGCAGCAATAACAGCTGGGGCTGGGGAAGAATCCCTGGTTGTAACTCCTGCTCTATAGATATGTGCGTGTGCAGCAGTCCATATTTTAATAGGGACCTTCCCTCTCCTCTCCCTCTGTCTTGCTGCAGGTGTGCACCTGAAATTCCTCTGGGACCAGCACAGGCAGCACTGGGCTTCCCTAAAGCCGCGCTGGTGCTCAGCCCCCAAATCGCAGCGCCTCATGATTGCAGATGCTCCAGGGTTCTGCAAGAGCAAAGCTACAGCAGAAATCCCCTTTGAGAGAGAGGAGCAGAAAGGATCAGAGGTGAGAATCTCTGGGCTGGTGCATTTGCATGGCTGTGTCACGGGGTGCAAGCATGGCACAGGGCAGCTGGTATGGATGGGACACACAGGTACAGCACGGGGCTGGGATGGGATGCACAAGACACCATCCCAGTCCTCCTGGGAACATTGGGTTGGAGCCTTTCATAGCTGGGGGCTTGTAAGTACAATGGGACCCCGATGTATTTTGGGGTTCCCGCTCCATAAGGGTGGCTCTACCTGGGAAGGGAAGGTGCTGGGGGCTCCCCTTATCCTGGGGAAGGGGCACGGAGTGAGGCCAGGAGCCTGCTCCACCCAGAGGGTCTCACCCTGGAGTTCTCCTGGATGACGATACAGGGAAACACCACCACTTCTGGGTCTGATAGCCGCAGCACAGTTGTTTATTCCTCCCCATTTCCAACCACACTTTGAGAAAAGTGCTTTGAGCACGGAGGGAGCACAGGAGCTGGGACCAAGGACACCGCTCCTGCCCCCGAGCTGTGCTCACCAATGAATGTCTCTTCCTGAAGCTCCGAGAGTTTTTTCCGGAGTTCAGCTGATAGAAATTCCCACTGGAGAGTCTGAGGCTGGCAATCAGCTTACTCATTCCTCGCTTATCATCACAAACCTCTGACCTTCAAACAGCGCTGGTGTGCTGCCCGGCCAAGCAAACTCAAACAGAACCAGATGGTGAATCACGGCGCTTCCGATGCACGCTGCGGTCCCCGTCCCTGTCCCCATCCCTGTCCCCATCCCACGTGGGCACACAGCCATGGCCCCAGCAGGTGCCCCCGTGCAGCCCCACACCATAGGGCAGGGATGCAGCCAGGGCATCGTGCCGCAGCGGGATGGACCCATGAGTGCCCATGTTCTGGGGCATCTCTCCACCTAACCCCCACCCATCTCTGCATCCCCCAAACCTCTCCATTTTCTGCACTGCAATTCTCATGGCACAGAGGCTGAGTTTTGAGGAGGGCACTGCCTCTCCCAGGCACCATCCCTCTGCCCTCAGCTGCTCTTGGTGGACTTTTTGCTCTCTCGTTCCTAGCAGGAGCCGCTCTGCCCCCCAGGAGCAGAGAGCAGCCCACGTGCCCGCTGCCTGCACGAAACTTCGGGAGCAAAGCAATGGAGCTGGAGGGGACCACAGCTGCTGCTCGAGGGATGGAGGCAACTGGTGTGCCAGGAGGCACGGAGGAATGCAGCAGCGTGGGGATGGGGGGGGGAGAAATTAATAATTATCTGAAGCGCACCCCTATCACTGTTCATCAAAATTGGCCCGTGCTTCATCCCAGCCTCCTTTCTTCTTCTTGCCTCCAGTAAGTACTTGAACATCCTCTTTAAAAATTAAAGGGGGAGGGTTATGGAACAGATAAGAGATAATTGCCTAGCTTTGACTCTTCTATTGATGTGAAAATAGGATTGGAATTACTCACTCTGGTTGAAAGGTTAGTTGAAGGTTATTACAGGAAAATTGTTATTCATACATTTTTTCTGTGCTGCTGGATAGCCTAAAAGATTAAATTCACAGAGTGCATAATGACCCATCACAACGGACAATGGTGGGAATAATCTCCAGAGACTCCAGATAACAGAACAGAGACTTCTTTGAATAATTCATGGCTCAACAGACATCCCTCGCTAACAGATTACATGTGAGTTTTCATTAGAAAGGAGATAATTTAAAGTAGCTTTAAAAATAACCGCTATTTTTAACGGAAGTGGAATTACCATAAGCATTTATGCCGTTTGTTTATGTTTTCATAAATCTGCTTCCCTCCTGACCTTCATGCCATGGGAACAAAACACGGGCGGGGG
>WBMW01006255.1:659627-689476 GCA_013396635.1 Penelope pileata | reverse complement strand
GGGGGGGATAAAGAAAGTCATTGTCTGGGACAACCCCGCTCCGGGTCGCGCCGCGCATCGCTTTCCTATTCCGCCTCCGCGTTGGCCGCGTTCTGCACAGCTCCCTCTGCCCACAGCACCCGCGCTGCAGCCCTGTAGCTGCAGGGTGCTCCCCCTGCACGATGCTGCCTGGAGTGCCTGCTCCCACCCGGGCACGGGGTGGCACACAGCAGCCGTCCCCATCTTTGCTGCTCCCCAAACCACGCGCCCGCTCGGGGTCGTCTGTTCGTTCCATCTCGTGGAGCTGCTGCTATGCCTGGCTGGCCGATGGCTTGCTAAAAGCAAGTGTTTGCTGAGGCTGAACAGAGGCCCGATACGCATCTCTAGCATTGTGCTGCGCTTTGACAAACGTCTCTGAAACAATTAATTGGTATTTAGTAAACATGTGATAGCTATCTTCTCCCATCTCAATTAAATACTAATTAAATTTCTATAATTCGGTGTGACGGGCTGCGCAGATCGCAACTTCTCCAACAGTGGGGACGAGGAGAGTGCTGCTGGGGGCACGGGTGGGTCTCCCTTGGTTTTGGGCAGTTCTGCAGGGGGGGACCAGGGGTGATGCTGAGCATGGGGGCTGCACTGCCTGCAGCTGTGGGCTGCAGCCCAGCAAGGGGCTGACGGGAGCGGGCTGGGAGCTGCAGGCTGGGCGTGCTCTGCTGGGAGCTCTCGTTTAGGTGTGGTCTGCTGGAAGCTGTATTCTGCTGGAAGCTGCAGCCCAGGTGTGTTCTGCTGGAAGCTGCAGTCTGCTGGAAGCTGTAATTTGGGTGTATTCTGCTGGAAGCTGTACTCTGGCTGTAGTCTGCTGGAAGCTGCAGTCTGGGTGCAGTTTGCTCAGAGCCATGCACAGCCATCCTCCTCCTCCTCCTCCTCCCTCCTTGCTAACCCCTCCCAGCCTTCCTCGTGGCTGTAAGGCCAGCTGTCAGGACAGATGATGGGGGAGCAGTGGTTCTGCTGCAAGGTATGGTGCAGCAAACGTCTGCAGGCTAACTGCTTCCCAGCCCAGCTTGCTAATGCGCAAGCATTCCTCTGGGAGAGCAGCAGCTTGGGAAATGTTTGTTTTCTCCCATCAGGTGAATCCGTGAGCATCGTGTAGAGCAAATGCTAATGGAGCTAACGGGGCTGCCTAGCAGTAGGCCATCACACGCAATCTCTTCTGCTTGCACCACCACTGTTGGCAGAGCTTGTTTAGAGCATGCAAGGGAAGATCCTGACCTAAAGCAATGGCTAAGAAGGAAAGAGAAGCAATTTTGCTGCGATCAGTGGCATTTCCCTGGATTTCTTCTGGCCTTGCTAAAAGCAGAATCCACTGTTGAGTCTGCAGGAAGCAAAGTTTTCCTTATTTTGCAGGAGGCGAGGGTCATTTGCTTTAATTGTCCTTCTCCGGTGACCAAGCAGCTGTCACCGCTCCCCTCCAGGTGGGCATGGCCACAGCTCGGGCTGGGGCTGCCTTCAGGACGCTGCCTCTCTCAGTCCCTGCTCCTTGGGTCCTCGTCACACATCACTGCGGGTGCTGGGATGGGATGGGACCATGACCCCAGGTAGCAATCTGCCGCTGCACTCTGGTCCTGCTGCATTGCACAGCATTGCCCACGCAGCCGAGATGCTTGGGTTTCCCTTCTCTGATGAGCAAAGGAAATCCTGACAGCCTGATTCAGGGCACGTGGGGGAAGCATTCAGGGTGGGTGCTCAGGTCCTGCCCCAGCCCTGTGTCAGCCGAGAGGGATTTACCCCCCGGGGAACGCAGCACTGCGAAGGTTTCACTCCCACCTGCCCTGCAGGTGTGAGGGCTTGATGGAAATAACGCTCGAGTCTGAAGGGTTGAAGGAGGGCTTGTGCAGACTGAACGGGGAACTTTAACATCTTTTTTCTGCTAAAGCTTCTGTCAATAAATCATTTTTTAATTATCAGCTTAAATTATCAGCTAAGCATGCCTAAATGATCTCTGGAGTGATTTCTGATGTTGAGAGCATTAAGGAGGTCTAGGAAGAAAGCCGCTCTCCTTCCTTTTGAAACACGTTCTCTTTTTTTCCATCTGGACCGCTCGGTGTGCGTTGTGTGGGGTGGGATGTGGGTGGAGCAGGGCTGCGAGAACTCCTCAGCCCTCCCCCCGATGAGGGAATGAACAAACCACATCCAAATGTTATGGCTCAGGCCCACCTCTAACCCATCACAGCGGGTTTGACTCAGTGCTGCCTCCTGCATTAGCTCACATCCGTATTTGTCCTGGCACCACCAGCAGCACCCAATGGCTGCTGGCTGGGTGCCCTGTGGGTGGTTTCCATGGCCCCTGCAAAGCCCCCAGTGCCGGGGGCACACAGCTCTGTGCCCTGTGGCCCTGAGCACCTGACTCTGCATCTCCTGAGATGCTTTTTCTCCACCCAATGTGTTTTACAAGAGCTCCAGAGTGCTCTGTTCCGGTCCGAGGTGGCACACTTTAATTACTGCAATTTTCCAGGGTGGAAATGGAGCTCTGCACGCTCGGTCTCTAATAACTCACAGGAAAGAAGGTGCTGTCTGGAGGTAACAGGTTAATGGGCCTGCTTCCAGCCCCTGTAAAATTGCAGCAATTAAAGCTGACCGGTGCACCCATTCATCACAACATGCAACGCGTGGGGAGGCAGCACCGCGTCCCCGTGCCATGGCAGCAGCTGTGCGGGCAGAGCATCCCAGTGTGCTCCATACAGGGTTACTGCAGGGATGAGGGGGTGCTCCTTGCCCCTGGGGACAGAGGGACCCCAGGGGTGGGGATGGAGCCCAAAAAACTCCACGAGGTTCCATTAACCCAATGGGATGGGGTGTGCCCCGTGTCGCAGAGCAGCTCTGCCCATTGCTCTCCGGCTAGGCAAAATCAATTCAAGAGTTGTATTCTTCCTCACAGGAGGAGATTTACAGCATTTCTCATGTTTCCCATGTTGCCCTCATTAATGCAATTAATCAAGGCTGTGCAGCACATGCCCCGGGCAGGAGCTGGCTGCTGTGTGGGCTCTGCCCGAGCTGCAGATGGAGGCAGGAGCTGGAGGGCTCTGCACCGGGGGTGCAATGGAAACAACCCCCAGCATTTTCCAATGCCCTTGCTCCTCCTGCAGAGCGCCCAACCCAGGGATTGTTGCATGCGAGCGTGAGCACAGCAGCGTGCTGCTCCTCCTGCGAAGGGGTAGCAGAGTTCTCGGTGCTGTGAGAGGTCTGGAGAGCTCCAGATGTGAGCGTTATTGGTATTCGATGGCAATCCTCCCCGGCTCCTCTCATCCTCCCCACCAGCCTCTGATTTCTCACTTTCTTTTCCTCGGCCCCGATTAATCTTGTTTCATGGATTCCATGACAACACAAGCATCCGAGGAGCTCTCTGCAAACTGTTATTGAATTACGTGCAGGGAGATGGGGCTTGCTCAGCCCCCGAACCACATTAACCTGATTACACCAGGAACGTCAAAAGCAGGAATTAACCGGAGTTTTGGAAGCTCTACAGCACTGCTGGGGCTCCATGTAGTGCAGCATCACTGCTGGCTCTGTGGGCTGCCCTGGGAGGAGGGATGCAGGGGGAGGGATGCAGGCATTTGTGCTCCCTTGGCTCTCTCTCATCCCCATCCCTGTCTCCCCCAGCTCCTCCTGCAGCCCCGCTCTCCTCCCTCGGGCTCTGCTGGCTCTCTGCAAATAGGTCAGCATCACTCAGGGGGGATGCAGGCATCAGGGCAGAGCCTTCACCCAGTGCTCCTCTTCCTCCTTTCTTCCCACTCCTCCCCAGAGCTTCAGGGTTTCCCTGAGACATCCCTGGGGAGGGGATCCGGGCAGTGCCCCTGCACCCAGGGACCCCCAGGATAAAGGCAGCACGAGTTGTGATGCACACACCATAGGTGTCTAAATGCTTCCTCTCCCATTAACACTCAATTTCCGTGGGCACCACCGAAAGCAGCCGCAGAAGGATGCTTTGCGACCAAGGATCGATGGCAGCACGAGGGATGCAGTGCTGTTTGTTTTTACGGGCCTGCTCCCTTTCAGCTAATGGGTGTCCCCCAGCGAGGCCGCTAATAGGGCTCCGTGTCACAGCGGGGCCGGGGTCAGCGCTGCTCCCGGATGCGCGGCCCCAGCGCGGGGCACGCAGCTGCCCCCGGGCTGCGCTGATGGGAGCGGGGGGCCCCGCCCCGCCCCGACCCGGTGGGGCTGTGAATATCCCTGCCGAGCCTGCTTCGAGGCTTTTGTCTGTGCTTAATGACGTGGCTGCAAATTCACCCTTGAGGAGGTAGGAGCTGTAAATAATGTTTTTGTTGTTGTTTTTTCTTAGAAAAGGCCCTTTCAACGGGATGTTGTTAACCCCGAGCTTTGCAGGGTTCCTGCGAGGTGCTGCGAGCATCACGCGTGGCCCAGCGCCCGCAGGATGGTACCCGTGTGCGTGGGAGAGACCCACACACCCCCTGGTGCAGGGCACAGCGGTCCTGTGCCACTTGCTTGTCACCTGCGTGGTGACATCTGAGCTACAGGCACCTGCTCCCAGCCTTCGGTGCGAAACTTCCCTGGGGCAGCAGCTTGGCTGCCAGGCTGGAGGGGGTGGGGGATGCACGGGAATGGGGGATGCATGAATCTAGGGGATGCATAAAGCTTGGAGAAAAGCATAGGGCAGAGGGGATGCATGGGTTTGGGGCATGCATGGGGCCAAGGGGATGCACAAGGCTGGGAGCTTCTTCTGGTGTCCCCAAGAGCCCAGAGAGTGGGAGCAGGTTGCTGCCTACCTTTACCCTCCGTGGATCAACAAGGTGAGGCCATGGGAAATGCACCCTCGGAGCTCCCCTCCATTCAGCAGCACAGCTGAGCCATGAGCACAGCAGCAAAGGTGGCCACGCTCCCATCCCACCAATAAATAGCACGAGGTGGGGGGAGTTCGTTCTGAGCCTCCAGGAAGGGCTTGGATGGGGTTTTCTCCATGCACCAATTCTGAGAAAAGGGACAGAGAGCTTTGTCTGTGCAATGTGAGCCCACGGTGTCTCTGCCCCTGCCAGGGGCAAAATTCTCATAGTAAACAGCCACTGAATTGTCTTTTCTCCTCCCTGTTTCGACCGGTGAAAGCTTTTGACAATTTCGAGGCACACCTTTCTCTGCCAATGATCTCTAAAAGGATCAGGAACAGGGCGGCTGAACCGCGGCGTGCCAGCGGTGATCCGAAGCATCCAGCCACCAACCTGTGGTGTTTGCTTTCAGCTGTCTGCCCCAGCAGCTCCAAACATCCCCGAGCCTTCAGCTGAAAGCCTGCGCCGTGCCTGTTCCATCACCAGCCTCCAAAGCACACACTCAGCCCTTTAATAATGAAAGAAGCAGATGATGTATGAGACACTCGCAGGCTGTTAGCACTTCTATGTATCACTGCTCAAGAGTTTGGGAAAGAAAATTGCATTAGCAGCCTGCGAGGGGAGGAGGCTCCCCCTGAGCTCTGCAGGTGCAGGGTGCTGGGATTGCTGCAGCCCCAGGGCTGGGGGCTTTGTGGCAGCTCCTGTGCTTGCTGCACCGGGGGATGCTCTGCATAGCTGGAGCCCTGCAGCACCCTGCACATCTGTATCCATGGGGCTGGGGGCTTTTCTCCCTGCCTGGTGCTGCTTTGGCAAAGAGGACCCCCCAGGAAGCAGGGCAGTGTTTCCCACCTTGCTCAGTTTCCCTATGGCTCTGCCTTTCGCCGTCAGTTTGTGTCAGGACAGGCGGTGGGCGCGTGCTCGTGGTGTTTGTTGCAGGGTGGCACCGAGGGACCCTCGCTGGGCTCAGAGCATCACAGAGAGAGGCAGCAGGGACCTGCAGTGCAAATGGGCTCCAAATTGAATGAATGAATGGAAAGCAGTTGAGACCAGTGGGCTCTGCATCCTGGGGCTGTGCTCATGCAGCCACGAGCATGGCTCTGGGGCCACGCATTGCCGTCCTCATGGCTCATAAATGGGTTGGAACCCCGCCCAGAGCAGCTACCGAGCACTGAGGATTATGTGCTTCGGGGAGGTTTCCATATCTGGCAGCAGATTGGCAGCGTCTGAATGCAGTGGCATGCACTCAGCAGCACTGCACGTGTGTTTCTCAGCCCGTGGGCTGCTCCCTGCAGCCTGCAGGCCGGGCTGCTGCTCCCCACTGCTGCGACCCGTGCTCCCCCTCGCTCTGTCTGCAAGGGAAAGGCCATGCCTTGCTGCTTGGGCCAGGGGCAGGGCCCTGATCTGAGAGGTATTTAATTACAAGTATGAAGTTTTCCACTCCAGCCCTCATTTGCCACATGGTATAGCACAGAAGGACTGCGGTTTTTTTGCATTCCCCCCCACCCTCCCCCTTTATTATTCTGTTATTTTCAGACCAGACCCGGATCCATGGAGAGTTTGGTGTCAGCATCCGAGTGTGTGCCTTTATGCACAGTGCGTGCAAATGCAAGGTGATTTATTTCATAAAAGCACTTTTATTGCCGTTCCCAGCACTCCTGCTACCAGCTGCTGGGAGGGGATCGCTGGGATGTTAAAGTGCTGTCAACAAAATTGTTCCCAGCGGCGCACGGGCACAGATGCACATCTCCCTTCCAGCTGAAACTCAGTGCATCGGGGGATGGAGGCAGGGGTGCAGCTGTGTTGTCCCCTTGGCTCAGTGCAGGGCATGGCAGGACCAGAGTAAGAGCCTTTGAAGAGGAAGGCTTTAGGGGAGGCCAGCTCAGCCCTTTCCATTTAAGCTCACATTTGAAAAATTAAATGGTGCATTGAATAGGGTGGGATGTGCCCTTCCAGCTCCCAGGGGCTGGGGAGGTCAGGGCAGGACGTGGAGGTGGTATTCCTGCAGGAATGTTGTGTTCTTTGGTAATTGTGAGAGGATGATCTCAAAACCCCATGAGCTCCAGAGGATGCCCTGGAGGCGATGCAGTGCCAATAACCTCAGGAAGGAGAAATGCGTGGGGTGGGATAGCAGGGAGGGCTCCAGGGCTGTGGGCAGAGCTGCAGGAGCACAGCAGCACTCCTGGAGATGTGGTTCAGCGGGATGGGAAGGCGACGACAGCCGAGTTTGGGGAGGAGTTAACAAGCAAGGAAAATAGGAGATAAATAGCAAAAGAATGCTTCAGCCCATTCATCCCGGAGCCTTACTAAATGTACCATGAATGATTCCTTGCAAAATTGAGCTGTGTGTACACTTGCTCGATGGCACTGCAGTGAATTGCTTCTTTAGTAAATCTGTCATGTGTGCATAGACTTTATGGCTTTTTTTAATGTAAGAGCTGTGCATGTCTTCAGGTTGAATATTTCTTGTCATGAGCAAAATTAGATTCCAGTGCATCGTCCCGAATAACCAGTATTGATGCTGGGGGCAGCTGGGGGGCTCTGTTCCTGGGATGTCTCTGGGCTTGCCTCAGATGCCGTGATTTTGCCCCAAATGCAATGGGCATGGGAAAGGCCAGGGCACCCTGAGCAGCAGCAGCCAGCTCTGCGGTCCAGCCTGTCCCCATCCCACGCTCCCACAATGGCCAAGGGCTGCAGGGATGCAATGGCTGTAGTAGAGGGATCCCAAGAGCATGCCGTGGCGATGTGGCCATGCCATGTTGGTCCTGCAGCCATCCAGGCATCTCTGCAGGGCGTGGAGCTGGTCACAGGCTGTGCACAGCTGCCCTGGGTCCTGGTGTGGCTGCAGGTGTGTGCTGCACGCATCCAACACGTGTCCCATGTGGGTATCCCACACGGAGTCCAACACATGCATCCAACGTGTGCACACAACAAATACATCCAGCACGTGCACCCGGTATGTACATGCAGCTTGTCCAATGCGTGCATCCAACACGTATCCAATGCATGTCCAACATCCAAGAGAGTCCAGCACATGCATCTGGTGTGTGCACCCAACACGTGCTCGATGAACACGCATTGAATGTGTACCCAACGTGTTCATCCAGCACGCCCCCAACACATGCACCCACTGTGTGCATCCAGCACAGGCACCTCATGCATGCACCAGAGCTGCGCAGCCATTTCCACGCCCTCGCCCGTGGCTGGCCAGGTCACTGCACATGCACTGCTAGGAAACGAGCCCACAACCTTCCCGTGCCCTGATTTCTTCCTTTTGCTAGTCCAGAAGAAAGATTTCTTATTTCGACTTGCAGGGTCACTGAGAGGGTAAATGCATTAATGCTGCTCCTGGATGGATGGTGCTGCTCAGACCAAGTCTTCCTGCGATTTGTCCGCCTGGTTTTGCTCTGAGGGCTGCTAGCAGCCGCTGGCTGTGTATTTACACGCTGTGCTCCCGGTCTGTGGGATAGAACAAATAGATTGCTGAGATACTTTCTTTTCCATAAAAATATTTGATTGCAGTATTGACAGAGCTACTGATGTAAAAGGGCAAGGAAATATTTCCAAATGGTTTATCTGACAGCTGTAAATTTCAGCTCATGTTGCTTATTGACCTCTAATTGTTTCCAGTGGTAGCGGGAGGCAGGAAGATCGATAGGGCCGGGGAGCAGTTAATGTCCTCGCCATGTGCTGAACTGTGGTTAGAAAATCCTGGAATTCATCTCCCTGTGATTTTTAGCAGTTGGTAACTGAAACTTTAGGCACCTGCATCGTGACCTTCTCCGTGTGCTGGTCTCAGGGTGAGGCATTAACTCCCTTCAGACGAGAGATTTGGGGTTATGACTGTTTTCTCTCTAAACCATCGCTGCCCGAGAGCAAACAGGAAGAGGTGGGGTGAGCTTGTGGGAAAAGGGGAGACCCCAAGGCTTCCCCAGCACAGGCGGTGCCTTTAGGTCTGCAAAAGATGCAAATCAGCTCCTCCTCCTGAAGCCTGGCCGCCTCCTGTGCTCAGTAACCAGGGCTTTGCGTCGCATTTGCCGAGGAAGGAGGCAGCAGCGTGCCATCCCTTGCAGGATCAGTTTGTTCTTCGTACCCTTCCAACACACTCATGTCAACCCAATGCGCTCTGTGGTGCGGAGAGGGGCTCTGCAGGGCCTCTTCCCCTCTTTGTGCCGCCTTTCCCCACTCACTGCAAACTCCACAGCCCTCCAGCTCAGCTTCCAGCACCGTATACAGGATTTTCTTTGAGATTTGTGACCTTTAGTGCCCAGATCAGTGAAATGATTTCCCATCACTTTGGGATCCGAGGGGCGTGCACATCGATCGCCGTGCACCGCAGCCGTTCTGCTCTGACACCGCCAGGGCTGCACGGGTGGGCTGGCCTCACAGCTGTGGGTCCAGGCACGCCCAGCTCAGAGCTGGTGGCTGGCCCTGCTGGCACGCTGCACCACAACTGCTGCCCCAGCCCACACCATTTCTACCACCTTTCCTGTGGTCTTTGGCTTTTTTCTCTTGCTCAGGCATCAGCTGCTCCATTTGCATCCCAACAGTTGCACACCCCAAAGGGCACATTTGCAATGCAAACATAAGGCTTGCTCATGAAAATCAGGTACAACAAACCTACAGGGTGCTCCCTGCATTTGCTGCAGAACTGCAGCCACCACGGGCACCAGCAAGGCAAACGCTGCCTGCAGCCTCCCATCAGCACCACTCCCAACCTGAGCCAAAGTCGGGGGATTCTGAGCCCCCCTTCCACCATTGCTGCTGCCCCCCGACAGGTACCTTTGCATTCAAGCAGTTTGGTGTGAGCCAGGATGCATTGCTCTGTTGCAATCTGCAAGCAGGGGATTTGGGTTTCTTGTAGGAGGAAAGGAGGCAGCTCAGGCATCCAGGCGGCTGCGGGGCTTGGAGGCAGCTGGCACACGAGAGCAGGAGAGAAGGGGCTGCTTTCCATGAGAAAAAAACTCAAAAAAAAGGGAAAATCAGGACAATTTTGGAGCTCAAAGCTTTAATTGGGTTGTTGAAAACAAAGCAAGGATCCAAGGCAGGCAGGCACCTTGTCCTCTCCTGCAAGTGAAACATTCTGTGCCTGTTAAATCCCCAAAACTCCAGGAGGAATCCTGCCCTTTCCATCCCATGCTCTGGGATTTACTATAGGTTTGGGCAAGGCAGGGTTTTTCTCTTTTAAATTTGGGGGGCTTCATGCTAAAACGAGCACTCTTGTAATGTGATTTTGCATCTTCCCTCCCTCACCCCACTGAGCACAACGGGCCGAAAGGAGTCACAGGGGGGGAAGCCCAGGCCTATGGGGGCAGGGCTTTAGGGGAACATTCTGCTGGGCACTGTGTGTGCCATCCCATTTTGCAGAGCAGGTGCTGGAGCCCAGCTGCACAGCTCATCCCCTGCACCCAGCACCCTGCATCTTGCATATTGCGTGCTGCATCCTACACCTTGCATCCTGTGTTCTGCATTGAGCACCCTGCATCCAGCACCCTGCGTCCCGCACCTATACCTTGCATCCTGCACCCTGCAGCTTGCATCCTGCACACAGTGCTCTACACCCCGCATTCTATATCCTGCATCCTGCACAGTGTTCTGCAACCCTCATTCTATACCCTGCATCCTACACCTTGCATCCTGTATTCTGCATCCAGCACCCTGCATCCCGCACCCTGCATCTTGCATCCTGCACCCTGCACACAGTGCCCTGCACCCCACATTCTATACCCTGCACTCCATATCCTGCATCCTATACCATGCATCCTGCATCCAGCATCCTGCATTCAGTACCATGCACTCTGCATCCTCCATCCTGCACAGCTCCCAGTTTCTCCCACCGAGTCCAGACGCGTAGCACCAGGTGGGAAGGATGCAGCTCCCGGGGTGCAGAGCTGCCCCCAGGCCGTGCACAGGGCTGCAGGCAGTGCTCTGGGGCTGCTGCCTGCCCGGCAGAGCACAGCCACCGCCGCAGCTTGGTTGTCACCGTGAATCACGGCAGAGCAGTAATCTTTCATTAGAGCATTCAGCACTAATTGCTGGCAAAATGCCACGTGCCTATTTTCTCATTTTAACAAAACATTTATGCATGAAAGATTTAATGCCAGGTATCAAGCATATCATTGTAAATTTACCACTAATTAAGCCTAATTAAAATAATTAAATGGCTGCGGAGTCACAATGTGAATTAAAATCACATTTCCTCCTGTACACGCCACTCTTCTCTCTGCCCTTGCTCCGAATTTGGGATACAAATATTTTCCTCTTCAGATTCACGCCAAGTGTCTGCGTGGCAGAGGGGATTCAGTCATTACGGTAACGCTGTGCTTCGAGGGTGAGTTTTTCAATTTCGGGACCTCTCGAGATTTTTCTTTATCTGGATGAAGTACGGACAATTTGACAAATCTGTTCCTCCGAGCAGTCGCCCGCCTTTGCATATTCATTACTCGCTGGATTTTTAATCAAAGTCGCCGATGGACCCTCTGCACCACAAACACCTCGCTCATGAATAATTGATGGTGTTTAGCTGGTGGCTGCGCGCTCGGCGCTGCTCCTGGCCCGCTGCACGCACCACATGCTGCTGCAGATGGTCAGGATCTGCATGCACACCGTGCACCACGCCCTGCTCCAGCACCATGCACTGTGCATCGTGCACTGCTCCTGCACTATGCATCACTCCACTGTGCACCACTCCTGCACTGTACACTGTGCACCATGCACTGCTCCAGCACCACACACTGTGCACCATGCACTGCTCCAGTGCCATGCACCACGCACCGCTCCAGCACCATGCACTGCTCCTTCACTGTGCACAGCTCCAACACCATGCACCATGCACTGCTCCAGCACTACACTCCATCTGCTCCCCCAGCCCCAGGTGGGAGCAAGCACCGGGGGAGCAGGGCTTGCTGTCCTGCTGCTGAGCTCCGCTTTCTTTGCTTTTTGCTTTTGCACAGCTGTGCATCACTGCTGGTTCTGAGGGTGCACAGGGTGCCTGTGTCACATGTGCATTGCTGACTTTCCGAAGGGGGAGAGCTGCTCTCCCAGCCCAGCAAAGCAGCACTGATTGCTGAGCAGCTCTAATTGCCCCTCGGCCCTTGGCTGAGCTGCTCTGAGCACAGCACGTGCAGGAGGCACAGAGCAGCACGCACCCACCGGTTAATGACAGTGCTCCAAGAACAGCTCTCTTAGCACCGAAACAATTAAACGGGTGATTTTGACCTGAAAGGACACAAGGAGAAGGGGAATCATAATTGAGCAATCGAGAGGGAACTCGCCGTGCTTGGAGGAGCTGCGATTCTGTGACTCTGCGATCCCATGGCCCAGGCAGCCCATCGTCACTCGGGGGGTCCCAGAGCTATGGTGCAGCTCCTTCTGCTGATCTGAACAGGCTTTGGGGACAGAAATATAAGTGCAGCACCGTGCCATTGCCTGCACATCACCCTGCATGTCACCCTGCACGTCACCCTGCACCGCAGCCACCAAGGAGGGCTCAGGGGCTGTGCTGACCCCGCAGCTGTATGGCACGGCTGCAGGTTTGCTCACAAAGCAAAGCTTTTCTCCCCATAGGAGCAGGGCAGCCCTGCACGTTTGCAGCTCTTTGTGCCCATCCCGAGGGGCAGCGCTGAGGGCTGACGGGCACTGAAAGGGGCCGGGGCCGGAGCGCTGCGTCATCGAGCGCTGCTCCCGCATGTGTGGTCCCAGCCAGGTCTCCGCAGTGCCATAATGGGTTGCAAAGCCTCCTTTGTGTGTCAGTGCTGTATTGCAGGCTTGAGTCATTCAAGGAAAGCCTGGGCCATGCTCTGTGCTGGCTCGTTAACCCCTTATTCCCCAGGAGCTGGCTCATTCGCCCTCGCAGTGCAGCTCCCACCACCCCACGGCCCAGCCCTGGGTTTGCCCATCCGCACCCACAGGGCTGAGGCTGCCCTTGGCATTTTGCTGTATTTAATGCTGAGCACCATAGCTGTGCTCATTCACCCTGCTCAGCCCCACTGCTTTGCCCTCTCACCCCAAATCCCCCCATCAGGGCCGGGGCAGGCTCAGGGCGTGAACAGCAGCTCCAGGCCCCCAGCTCCGTGCACCCTCAGCCTCCCACCCTGCTGCTGCCAGGGCCTGGGCAGTGCAGAGCTGCAGGGTGCTGCCCCTTCTCTCCATCTCTGCACGAGAAGGCTGTGCTTCTGTCCTTATAACCTGAGCAATAAGTGGTTAGGTTTAAAAAAAAAAAAAAAGAAAAAAGGTGTTGGTTTTCTGAGGAGCGCTCCTGTGATTGTGTCTGTGAAGGAGGATGCTCTGTGAGCCTGCAGGGACGAAGCCCCCCGGGCCCATCCATAATTCAGCTGCTCTGCAATAGACTGCGGGCACGGTGAGGAGCCCCTCTGCTGCCCATAAATCTGTTGGTCCCTGCTTGTTCTGAGCCCAGGAGCTCTGTGTGTGCTCTGTGGCATCACCCGGGCTTGAGAGGATCCCCCATGCTCACTACATCCCTGTGGGTCAGGCAGCTGCCCCATGGAGTGCCCAGTGCCACCCCAGTGCCACGTGTCACCTCCTGGCACCTGGTGCCACGTGTCACCTCCTGGCAGCGGGCACACGGGGGCCAGGCTGTGCCCCTGCACTCACCCTGCCCCTCCTGGGCAGCCCTTGGTCACCTCTCCTCTTAACTCTGGGATCAATAATTAACTCACCTGACTAATCACCCTGGAGCATCACACAGGGAGCACTTCTTCCCAGCTGAAACATTAAACCCAAACACCCCGGCGTTATGTCCTTGCTCCGTGGGGACTGCAGTGAGGGACTCCCCCCTCCTCCCTGCTGTTCCCTGAGTGGCTCCGAGCCGTGATGCTGCGGGTGTGAGCTCCTCCATCAGCCCCAAGCACCCAGCACACCATGGGTGAAAGCTCCCCTGCAGCAGCCCCACTGCACAGGGCCCCACCTGTTTTATCCTGTGCATCTCCATCCATCTGAGGAACTTCAGTTCACCTGGGAGGAGGCAGCTGTGCTTGCAAATGTGCTCAGAAAATAAACATATATATATATATATTAAAAAAGTGGAGGAGTTGCTGCCACCACCTCACCTCTGGATGGTGGGACAGCAGCAATGGGGCAGCCCCAGTGCAGCTCCTCCATATCCTCAGCGCTGCATGGGGCAAAGTGATGCCCCTGTGCTTTCTTAAGGGCAGCAGCCTGCAGGTCGCACAGCTGCAGGGGATCCTCTCCCAGCTGCATGCATTGCACTGTGTTACAGCCAGCACCGCTCCTGCACGGCCCGGGGGTGTTGGCCTGGGGGCACCCGGGGGGGCTCTCCCTGCACCGTCACCTTCACTCCCACTGCAAAGATCCAAACGCTCCACGTGGATTAAACTCTTGGTTTTACTCGGATCAATCATTTTTCATTTTTTTCCTGTGAATATAAACCATTTTGCATTTCAAAATCCTTCAGCAAACAGAGCAGTTTGTCTTTGTGTTTGCTAATTTAAAAACAAATATTTGCCTGCCAAGCAAATATAGTCTCTTAGGATGCGCTATTAATAGGATAATTAGGCAGCCGGTAATGAAAAGGATTGCTGGTAATTATGGCAAGATTTGTTTTGGCATTTGCAGGCAGAAAGGGAGGCTGAAGTGCTAAAATCTACCTTCGAGTTAATTAGTGCTATTAGAATACACCTGAAAAAATAGGGCAGCTAATGAGCACTCCAGCCTGCTGCTGCAGAGGCAGCACCAGGGCTTCCCTGGGATGGCAGAGCAGAGGCAAAACCCCGCTTCCCCCAGGCCTCCATGCAATGTTCTGGGGCCGGACGTGGCACTGGGCTCAAAACCTGCGGCCTTTTGGGGCTGCGGCACAAACAGGCGCTGGGTTTGGGGTGAAAAGCGGCGGTTTGGGTGCAGGGCTGGAAAAGCATCGCGGCGAGGTCGAGCCCTCCCCGCGCACAGCTGGGCTCGGTGCGCGTTTGTCGCCATGCGAGAAACCGCAGCGGCTGGCTCTGAAATGATTAATTAGAAAATTACATTTATATAACCCTCTAATCTGTATTTATGCGTTGCCAAGGGCAGAGGCAGAGGTAGGGGAATTACATCCAGATTAGCTCCGAGCCAAACGAAGCCCAGATCTGAGATTATTTTGAGGGCAGAAATGCATCGACGCGGGGAAATTGCACCAAGCCGGGGAAAAAGAGCCAAAATTAGGAATTTTCCTAAATCTCCCCTCCCACAATTAAAAAAGAGAGAAAATGAAGGGAGCGAGGTGATGCCTTTTGGGGTTACCGGGTAACGGCCCCGAGCCGGCTCTGTGCAGCGAGAGGTGAGATTACAGAAAAAGCTTATTTCCAGCTGAACATGGCCTTCGGTTTCCCAAACAAAATTGCTTTTATTCTTCTCAACATGTGTTCAAAAAGATTAAAGAGCTGTAAGCTTGCACAGCTTAATAAGAGTATGCATTAGAAGAGCGGCCCGGAACGGCGGCGCGGAACAAGTCCACCCTGGGCTGGGAGGATTTGAAATCCTGTTTATTGAATTATAAAGAACCTTAAAGGATAAAGGATATTGAAGTAGGGATTTTA
Source organism: Penelope pileata (assembly GCA_013396635.1). Taxonomy (NCBI): domain Eukaryota; kingdom Metazoa; phylum Chordata; class Aves; order Galliformes; family Cracidae; genus Penelope; species Penelope pileata. The sequence continues at coordinate 674,112 of WBMW01006255.1, read as the reverse complement.
ATACTTTGTGGTATTTGGGGGAGTTATTTGATCACAACAAATCATTTAAAAAGTATTTTGTTGGGTTTTTTTTATGCGGCCGATTGGTTTCCCGAGTGCGAGGGAGCAGGGTTGGGTGTGAAGAGTTAATTAAAAACCAGGACGTGGCCCTGATCTCGGTATTGATCCGCAATCTGGTTGCTATAAGGCATCCATTTGCTCTCTAATTATATGGACAAATTGAAGGCGACACCCAAAGGAGATGCTCCATGAAGGAAGAAGCTGAACGGCGGCGATGTTCTCCAGTTGGGTGCTGCGTGGGTTTCCCCATGGAAGGAGACGTTGGGTTACGTTGGTTCTGGAAGGCAGGTGGAGAGGAGCACACACCTTGAGTGGGTCAATCACAGCGATATTTAATTCACCAGTAAGATCTGGGACAAGCAGGTGGGTGTCCATGGACAGGCGCCGTGTCGCTCAGGTTTGCCGGGGAGGACGGGTGGGATTGCGGCTCCTAAGCAGCCGCGTTGTCTGCAATAACTTATGCTGTTCTGCTCCCTAAGAGGATTGGGCAGATTAAATGAAATCATGAGACATGCTATGCAAATTACATCCCAAATCAGATTTTCTGTCGGGGATTAGGGTTAAAATATTGGAAACTGTAAACTTTTTCCTTGCCTGGCCCGGAGGGTGCATTTTCCAAATGAATTGGGGAACGCCGGATCTGACCCCGAAGCCGATTCCTTGGCAGTTCCAGGGCTGATGTTGGGCCATACCAAACCGACCCCTCGGCTGCTTCGGGTGGAGCCTCATGGTTTTGGTACGTTTCCTGTTTCCTGCTGATCTTCCCAAAATTTCCTGGAAAATTCCCAGCACATTGGGTTGCTTTCCGTCACTTTTTTCCTTTGGTGGCGCTGGATGAGGTTGGCACAAGAAATGGCTCTGAGGGTGCCTGCATTGACCCAGGAAACGTGCAGCAGAAAAAAGGGAAATGAGAAACCCACACCGGGATGCTGCAGGATGGGGGACGGGGAGCAGGGACAGCATTCCCCCATAGCCCCATCCCACAGCCATCACTCGTTGTTCCCCATGGCCCCATCCTGCATCCATCCCCCATTGCTCCGCATGGCCTCGTCCTGCAGCCATTGCCAGTTGTGCGCACCCCTGTTCATGTCGAGGTTTTGCCTCTCGCTGTGGCTGCCCAGGCATAGCTTGGCTCTCCAGCTGATCATTAACCCCTTTCGGCATCCCTGTGTTCATTAGGCTTCATTATTTTTTGTTTTCTTTTTAAAACCCGGGATTGCAGCTCATGAACCACGCATTCCGCTGGCTCCTCGCCACTTGGAGAATGGTTCCCATTTCGGAGCAGCTCCTTCAGCTGTAAATCAAAGCCATTCCCACTAGAGCTCCAAATGGCTGTGAGCCTCACACCGGTGTGAGGTTTCCTGTAGGGTTTCTCGGGATGGCATTGGGGTCGCTGTGATCTAGGGCTCCCAAGAATGACACACTCACGTTGCAAGGCAGTCAAAGGTTTTGTCACGTTGGATTTTAGCAAGTTTTGGGGAGATTGGTGCAGGACAGGGGACCTTTCTCCTTTGCAGGGTCACAGCACGCCCCTGGGGACCACACATCTGTGCAAAGGGGAATGACCTGGAGGAGGCTAGCAGCAGTCAGTGGTGCCATGGGCACGGGCATCCTGGGTGCTGCTTTTTGGCGTGCGCACCAAATGCACCCCAAACCCCTCAGTGCCAGGGCTGTGCCCCGGCAGCTCCCTGAGTCAGCCCCATTTTATGGCATTATTAGAAGGAGAGGGCACAGCAGGACGCAGCAGGACGTAGGAGGACGTAGGACTCAGCAGCCCCAGGAGTGCTGTCCCCAAGCACTGCTCTGTGCAGCTCGGGGCGAAGCGCCGGGCTCGGCCTCTTGGCTCCTGCTCTGTGTGTTTCCTTTTAAACGTTTCCAGCCCGGTTCAGTTTGTTTTCTATTACCGCCAGCTCCGGTGTCTGCGCAGTTTGTTGATCAAAGCAGAACATGTTGGCTGACATCAAAACGCTTCCAAAAAACAGGGGGGGGACACGACCTCTCCATGAACTCCGCAGAAAATGACCCAGCGCTGGGTTGGGTGGTGGCCAGGGGGGTTGGAAGGCGCAGACCCAAGGCCATCATCTCAGCATGGCCACTTACAATCAATGTGTGCAAATTCTGAGCTTTTCCCCTCTGTGCGTTTCAGCCCCATGCCCGCGTTCTGCCCGTGTGCCGTTGCCTTGGTGGAGTCAATGGATGGAGAAAGGAGGTTTGTAGGGCACGGAGCCCTCATCCGAGCAGCTCAGCCACACTGCATGGCCGGGGCTGGGCGGTGCTTGCGGCCACAGCTGAAGGTTTCCAAAGGCAGATGGAGGAGCTGGCATTGCCTTGCCTTTCATTTGTTTTTTTTCTGATCCATTCCTGGAATGTAGATTAAGGCAGAGGGAAAACATATGGGGCCAAATCCTTCTGCCGGGTAGGCGGCACCCGTCCTGCTGGCTCTGACATCGAGGGGATGCACAGGGCAGGGGGGGCAGTGAGCCCCGAGAAGAATGAGCCCCCCGTGTGCAGCAGTGCAGGAGGGGACATCATCCGGGGGTCACACAGCAGGGCTGCCACCAGCGCCTGGGGGACCTCAGTCTGTCTGTCCCATGGACATGGTCACCGATGTGTCACCATGGGAGTGTGGATCCACATTGCTGGGGGATGGCGTTGTGCATGGGAATGGGTTTGGGGCCAAGTGTTGAAGGAGTCGGGGCAGTGAGCTGCTTCCAGCTCCCGGAATGGTCTGCAGATGGCAGATCCTCATCTCCATGGCTGCATCAGGTCCAGGTCGTGGCCTCTGCGTCCTGGGAAACGTCTGCTGCATCTCTGCAGAAGGGACCTTTAGTGATGGGCTTCCGTGGCTGCACAGCTTGGGGAACTCATAGCACGACCTTGGCTGCGCAGAGCAGACCGGAGCGATGCAGTGCGTTCATCCGGGGCACCCCTTCCAGTTACCATTTATTTGGGACATCCCTTCCAGTTACCATTTATTTGGGACATCCCTTCCAGTTAGCACGGCAGCAGCATCCCTGGGATGGAGGCTGTAGGAGAGCAGCCTGTGAGCTGCCAGCACCTCCAGCACGTGGGTCAGGAGCTGGCACTCAGTGGACAACACAGGGCTGGGGTGCAGGGAAGCGCTGCTCTCAGGTGCTGCAGCGCGGTGCTCAGCAGCCACCTGGCACTTATCCCGGATTTTCCCTAATGTCTGCAATCTAATCAACCCTAAGCCATGGGATATTAGTGTTTAGGATGAGAAAATCCCTTTTTTTTTTTTTTTTTCTCCCAGATGGAGAGCTGGAGATTGCTGCCCAACGTGGTAGACCAAGGCATCTGCACCCAAGGGGGGGAATGCAGCGTGGGACGGGGGCAGCTCAGGCCTCGCAGAAAGGTCCTGCACCAACCCCTTGCTTTGAGCAGCAGCCCCTGCTGGGCTGGGGTCCACGTTCAGCACACTGCTACCTGTGCCCCCGCTTACAGGGTGCTGCCCACTGCTGATGCTCTGCACAGCAATTAACGCACCGCTAATTGGATTGATGGAGAATGGAGCCACGATGCAGCAGCTGCAGCCAGGGAGGGGACAAGGACTTTGCTGACTTTCCCCAGCCCAACCCTGCACCCTGATGCCCCAGCACCAATTGCAATGGGCACTGCTCGTCTCCCTCCTGTGCTTTTGAACAGATTCATGTTATTCAGACGTGGGATTGCAATACAGCTCCCCAAATGCAAAGGCTGCAGCACACTGCGGTCCCCCCACGCTGCTCTGCCCCAGCTCTCCCCAGACCCACTTCACATCATTCCAGAGCACGGATTATTGCTCCTTTTGTGCCTCGCAAACCGAAGGGGGAGGGAGGGATTTTTTATTTTCATGGATTAATCATCGTAAGGGGAGCATAAAGGGCAAGTCATAATAATGTGGGTTTGAATTAAACTTCTAAACTTCAAGCCCCTAAGCCTAATAAGATTAAGGCGTGCATACCTCAATGCCACATTAAAAGGTCGCAGCTGCTGCCCGCGCCCTTGGGCAGCGCTCGGTGCCCGGAGCCCCGCTCGCACCGCGGCACTGGGACAGGAATGGAAACTTCCAGGGGGGCTGAGATGGATTCCAGAGGCACAGCTCGAGCAGCAGCCCTGAGCGTTGTACGGGGTGTTCGCAGCTTTTTGCTGTTATTGCTGCTTTCTGCAGAGCCCCATGCTGAAGGGGCTCTCCGGGAGGCAGGGAACCCCTTTGGGGTGAAACCCATCGGGGTGAAACCCATCAGGGTGAAATCCATTGGGATGAATCCCTTTGGGATGAAACCCATTGGAGTGAAACCCATTGGGGCGAAACCCATTGGGTCGAAACCCATTGGGGCGAAACCTTTTTGGGTGAAACCTTTTTGGGTGAAACCCTTTGGGATGAAACCCTTTTGGGGCTGATGCTCTTGCTGAGCTTCAGGCAAAGTCTGTGGCCGTGGAACTGAGGCCCATCTCCCTCCTGCTCTGTTTCTTTTTTATTTTTTTGGATGGTTTCACCACCCATCAGCAGCGTGGATGGAGCTGCGCCCACCATCTCCCCAGAAGGCCTCACTGAGTCCGTGTCATTAGATATTAATTTCTGTCACTTCCATCAGAGAGAGCTGGGAAGAAGGATTTATTTCAGTTGGGAAACACATGGAAGCAGCTCGCAAACCTCTGCCACCTGGGGCTGTGGGTGCAGGTTTGGGGGCAATGGGGCTGCCCCCAGCCCCTCCTGGCCCCTCCCCACCACCCTTTCCAGCACAGACCCCAAAATCACCAAACAAAATCGTCTGACACCAAACTTTCTCAGCAATTTTGTTGTCCAAGAGAGGAGGTGTAAGTCCCGTTGGCATCCCTTTATCCATCCCATGGGTTTGGTTAAACTCTGGGACGTTCCCCTCCGACCCACAGAAATGCTTTATTTCCTTAACCCACATTCAGGGCTTTGTGCCCTGGGTTTTCCTCCCATCAAACAGACCAAGATTACCTCGCCGCAAATGTGACATAAAAGATTTCTTTTAAAGCCACTGATAGAAGTCAATAAATCATGAGCTCAGTGTCTGGGACTGCTGCACAGAGACATTCCACTACAACAAAAATTTAAATGGCTGTTACTTAAAGCAAACTAAATAAATAAAAAACCTGTAGTGCATCGCATGAAAACAATACCAGGGGGAGAAAACATGGAGTTCTGTCTGCAGCGAGAGGAAACGTTCCTGATTCTCTCTGCTCACACCTGAACGCGTCGCGGTATTGAGCTGAAGTTTAAGGCTGTGTTGGAAAGGGAGAGCCGAGAATTTGTGTCTCATTGCCAGGAGACAAAAAGAGGCTGCAGAAATGGCTTTGTGCACTCGCCTGTTACCCTATGGGAAACCACAGAGCAAGAAGCAGTTCTGGTTTGTGAGAGCCCTGCGGACACAGCCAGGGCTAAAGGGCCTTGCAGCCCCACTGCAATGGGAGCGGCAGCTGCCAGCCCCCAAAAAGGATTTTTTAACTTATTTTTGAACAGTGCTTCTGCATCTTCGCATCAGCCACAGTGACAGCAACGAGCTTACAGCTGGCACAAAGTTACAAAACTCTTCCTAAAATGCCTCACTCAGAGAAAAACCCTTATTTTTCCTTCTATTCCAAGGCAGTAACTCAACTAGCAGCCAACCTGCCCCCCCTTTGCTGGGTGCCAACACCCCGACCCCTCCGGGAGCGCCTTCCCCCCGCGCATCCCACTGGGGCTCTGGGGCTGTGTCTGCAGGAGCCGTGCCAGGCAGTGTGGGCTGTGCAAAACCGCGCTGGTTGCCCAGATCATCAATGTCTTCCTTCCTCCTAATGTACAGGAAATGGGGCTTTTTTTTCTTTTTCTTTTTGCTGTTTCTTTCAGAGGATGCGCACATGGCGGATCCGCTTTAACCCGGGCTGCCCCGGGGGATTTATAGCCTCCATCCACTTTTATTGTTGATACAGATCTTTATCTGCCCTGGGCTTATAACTGACATTTAAATTACACTGCAAACAATGAATCAATATTTATGGATTACCAGTCCAATACATTCGCCGGGCGAGTTGTTATGGGACTCTGTCTCCCAGCAAACAGGACAATGAGGTCAAGGTCAAGGCTTTGTCTAATGAGAAATGGGCACAGACAGGAGCTGCCAGCCCGATATTGACTGCCTAATAGGAATGCATTTATGTGAGTCATTTAGCCGAACGTATTGAGCTCTTTGTTAATTTCCTCATTCTTGTCATTTTCCTGCTGATAATTGGTCATAATTTAAAGCCCTGAGCCTAGAGTGCTTCCCCCTGCCCGTAGCAACCCGGCGAGCAGCAGTGCCCGTGCACAGCAATGTGCACACACACGTGGCTGCTCGCCCTCCGTGGATGCTAGCACCCCACGCACACCCTCACACACCCTCCTTGCAGAACCGTGCTCTCCTCACCCTTCCAGCCCCATTTCTGGGTGCATGGGAAGAGAGGACCTGGCTCACCCCTCCTGCTGCGGGCATCCTCTGGGTCTGTCCTGCTCAGCCTCAGCTGGGAGCTCAGATGGTTTCCATTGGCTGCAATCGGGAACCAAGCTGGTGAGAAAGCACGCATCTTTTTTTTCATTTTTTACCTTTTCTCCTTTTTATTTTTGTAATTTTTTCAATGCAGTTCAAGTGCATGTGATGCTATCTGCTGTCTCTGAGCACAAACAGCACAGTGGCCGCTTGCTGGCTCTGTGCACTCCTGTGCCACTTAGCACTGTGTAAACACAGATTTATTATGTTTCATGAGGCCATCAGGAAACAGAGGGAGACTATTTGACAAGAAGGCTACAATTTGCTAAACCCCAGCCCCAGGTTTCCCAAAGCAGCACAGCACTGCCAGCTGAGCACAAACACAAGGGCAGCAGCACGCTCTGCTTTCCTGCACAGCCCCTCCAGGTGCATGCACGAGTGGGTGCATGGCCAAGGTCATGCAGCAGGAAAACAACAGCAGCTCTGCTGGCTGGGAGCTGCTTCTGCATGCACCATGGGGCTGCTCCCTGCATGCACAATTGAGCTATTCCCTGCATGCACTGCAGTGCTGCTCTCTGCATGCACCATTGCACTGCTCCCTGCACGCACCACGGGGCTGCACCCTGCATGCACTGCAGTGCTGCTCTCTGCATGCACCATTGCACTGCTCCCTGCACGCACCACGGGGCTGCACCCTGCATGCACTGCAGTGCTGCTCTCTGCATGCACCATTGCACTGCTCCCTGCACGCACCACGGGGCTGCACCCTGCAGCCACCACCATGCATGCAGCAGGGGCTATGTCTGCACCGGGGGCACAGAGCTGCTGCAGAGGGTCACCCCCCATGACATTAAACCATCACAAAATGGCACAGTGCAGCGTCCCCCCCAGCTCTGCCCTAACCCCACTTTTTGGGGCTGTGCCCCCGAGCAGAGCGTGGTGGGGAGGGGGCAGAGCGGGAAGGGGCCGTGGGGCTGCTTTGGAAGCGGTGTTTATCCCCCTCGTTAAACGCCAGATGAAAAGTTGAAGGCCTAAATTAGTTTTGTCCTCTTCCATCCGTTTATTTACATTATAATAATCCCGCGTCTGCGAATTGTGTCAATTATTCTTTCCTCTTGGCAAGCCAAGAACTCTTTGTTCCTCACTAGTTTACAAAAGTGAAATATAGGTGAGGTTTAGGACCTTTTAATCCTCCTATGTAATTACTGCTCCCTGCAGACACCGCAGCGTTTTACAATCACGGCGCGGAGCTGCCGGGCTCAGATTAGCCACACAAAGTCCCTTCACTTCATCAAAGGTTTCCTTATCTGCCCAAGACAGCGAAACAACAAACGATCCCCGAATCTCAGCGGACCCAGTGTTTATTTGACCACGGCCGAAATAAATAAATTTGCTTTAGACAAACACGAAGGGCCTGGAAAGGTCCCTGAGAACGCGGCGTCGGCGGATGCTGGGGGAGGACGGGGGGGGACCCGGGATGCAGGGGGGCTTTTGAAGGGCTTTTTCCACATTTTACGAGCCCAAATGAGGATGAAACTAAAATGACACGAAGAAATAATCCTTCATTCAGCCCTGAAAGGATTATTCTAATTACTTTGATTATTAAAGATCAGACAGATTTTTTTTTTTTTTTTCCAGCGGACGAGCGTCAGTAAACCAACCCCGAAGAACTACAAATCCTCGCTGGGAATTGAAGAACGTCTTAAGTAAACAGAGGGAACAAATGGGCTGTGTGACGGCTCCGCGGCCCCTGCGCTGCTCCGGGGGGGCCCGGCCTTTGTGCCGCCTCAATAGGGGCTAAATATCCCCTGAAATCAGAGCGCTTGGCATCGCGAGTGGAGGGGCCGCGGTCCCGCTCCTTTCAGATGCAAATGCGAGTGGTTTTCTTCTTTATCTCGCTGGTAAGATGGTGGTGTCAAGCTGGGCCAGGATGAATAAAACGGAGAATTTATGCTTTATTGAGATCTATTTTTCTCCCTAAGCCCCGCTCCCCGCTCCCTGCCTGTGCCGGGGAGGGGAGCACAGATGGTCCCTCCTGACCGCTATTTATCAGCGCCGCGGAGCCGCTCGGCGTAATGCTCCGCAGCAATTCATTTAAGGACTCTGTTTGTTTCTGCTGATGAGGACTGTTAATTTGCACAGCAGTCTCATTAGGCCTAAACCACCAATTAATTTCTTTTGTTCTCATTAAATGCCTGATTCCGAAACACTGCGGCGGCAGAGTTTGCAGCCACCGAGGCGGCCGGGCAGCACCGCGGGCTGCAAGCGTGCACAGCAGGTGTGTAGGACTGCATTGGTGCATGCAGAGCAGGTGTTGCACAAAGCAAGCCATTGCATGCAGAGGGGGTTGTTGCATGAAGCAGGTTGTTGCATGCATGCAGGCCGTTGTATGCTTGCAGACTGTGGCATGCAGAGCAGGCCATTGCATGCATGCAGGCCATCACATGCTGAGCAGGCCACTGCCTGTGTGCAAGCTGTTGCATGCATGCAGGCCATTGCATGGATCCAGGTCATTGCAAGTGTGCAAGTTGTTGCAAGCATGTAGGTTGTTGCATGCAGAACAGGTCATTGCATGCACGCAGGTTATTGCAGGAAGACCAGGCTGATGCATGCATGAAAGTCATTGTGTGAGTGCAGGTCAATGCACATGTGCGGGCCATTGCATGCCTGCAGGTTGTTGCATGTACACCAAGTCATTGTACACGTGCAGGTTGTTGTGTGCATCACGCATGCAAGTTGTTGCATGTGTGCGAGCCATCACATGCATGCTGGTAGTTGCACACAGATCAGTCTGTTGCATGTGTGTAAATCACTGCATTCATGCAGCTCCTTGCATGCACAGCAGGTTGTTAATTGCATGCACCCCACCAGCAGCTCTCTGTCACCCCAGGGCCGCTGTGGGTGACGTGGGGCATCCCAAGCCCAAGCAGGCGGGCCCCAGCAAAGTGTTTTTCCAATCATTTCAGCATGTCAGAAATGAGAGGTTGGTGTCTGTGCTCCATTATGGTTTTATCTGATGACGGGTGCGTGCAGGCCAAGAATATCTTGTGGCTTGTGTTCTGCAGCCCGCTCACACAATTCGCAGCCGCACTGGAGAGTCCTTGACTGTCTCTTAGCAATGGGAGGGCACAAAGTGCCGGCTTTTGTCTGGCGCGAGGCGAGGGCGGCTGCCTGCCCCCGTTTGACATTCTGCAGTTCTGCCTTTCTTGGGAGAATAAAGCACCCCAGGTGACGTTACCAAACGGCTCGCCTTTTGCCAAAAAAAAAAAAAATTAAAAAGATAAAAATCCCACAGGGTCGAGGTATCCATAGAGCCCCACGTCATCCCCTGCTGCAGTCACAGCGCTCTCGGGAACATTGGGCTGGGGGCACTGCTGGGGTTCATTCCTCACGGGCTGGGGGGGGGCATTTGAGCATCTCTGCTCCTTCCAGGTGGGAGCACAGGGAGTGCCCGTGCATTGCAGTGCTGGGGCTGCACAGCCGTGAGCTCCCATCTTGCCTTCCCATTTCTCCTGGTAGCAGTGACTCTGCACTTCGCTGCGTGAATATTTCTTTCCGTTTGCTGCACGCTTTTGTTCTTTCCCAGCAGTCAGCAGAGCTGCAGCACAGAGATAAAACAGAGCAGAGAGCAGAGCACTCCCATCAGCCCACAGCCCCGCTGACTGCCCCTCGTCCTCGGTGCAAGCACCGCTCCCATCCCTCGGTCTCAGCCACACATCTGCTCTGTAGGTGCTGAGGGCTGGCTGTGATGCACCAACGTGGCAGCATCTCCCCTTGGAGACCTCTGTGTCAGATCTCCATGCAGCTGTGCCATGAAGCCCTGGAGGGGGGAAGCCATGCTGATGCTGTGCATCCGCGAGGACAGTGCTCCTGCCCCCAGTGCTGCTACAGAGACCCCAGGAGATGGAAGATGTCCCATTGGCAGCAGCTTGCCACGTGCTGCCTTTTGGTGCTTTCCCCAGTTTTGGTGGGATCCAGCTGAAGGGTTTCATTAACCCCAAAGGATGCCCTCATGGCATGATGGACATCCCATCGTGGGATCATTAAGGTTGGAAAAGACCTCCGAGATCACCTCATCCAACCATCAGCCCATCACCCAAACCCATTAACCCTCTTAAGCAACGTAATGACCCAATTAACATCTCCCTGTTCATTAGCAGTTAATGAAGGAGAGCTGTGCCCAGGTATAGTTACCACCAGAGCATGAACTGAGCTGCAGAAAAGCGTGTCCCCAGAACGGGGTCAGGGACGGGGTGCAGCCCCAGGCTCCTGCTGCAGAAGGTCGGGCGATGGTTCAAAAGCATCCGGCACTGCTCAACAACAATGGCTCATTGTGTTTGCAGGTTGGCTGGGATTTATGGTGTCACCATGGCCCGGTGGCATGAACAAACATCTGCTGGGGGGAATGGCCAGGATGGGGCTGAGCACCCATTGCAGCTCAGCATCCATCGCAGCTCAGCACCCATCACAGCTCAGCACCCATCGCAGCACAGCACCCTTCCTCCCTCCCATGTTGAAGGTGTCAATAGAGCTGTGTTGTGCAAACAGCCATTCCCCTCAGAGCAGGGCCCTGGGGTGCCTGCACTCACAACATTCCATGCAGAGCTGGCTCACAGGCATTAGGAGCATTTACACCCATCTGCCCTACCTGCAAGAATGGGCTTCTGGGGACCAGGAATGCCCCTTCATGTCACACCAGTATGCTGGATGTCCCCACCAGAGATGTCCCAGCTAACCAGGGGCTCAGCACTGTGAGCTGGGATTTTCCTTCCTTGCTGCTGAGCTGCTCTCCTGTCCCCGCTGCCAGCTTTGCTGCAAGCCCTGAGCTTCAGCTCCGTCCCAGTCACTGCTGCAAACGATGCTTTGCAGCTGTAGGAGAGCAGCTCAGCCCCTGCCAAGGTGCCAACAGCTGCAGACTGCTCACACATAGCAATGGAGACAGGGAAAGGCAGCGAAACCAGCACTGCAAATCCAGAACCCATGGGCTGAAGGAGAAGTTGAGACCAGTGGAGAGGCGTTATGGGTCAGGACATCCCGGCTCACAGCAATGCTGGGCTGAGCCCAGGTGTGTGCAGAGCAGCGGGTCCAGCCGAGGGGTCTCAAAGCAGTTGGCCAAGGGGAGCGGTGCGGCCGTTAGCACTGATTTTCCATAGGTCTTTGAGCATCAGGGTGGTTCCAGAGGGCTGGCAGAAAGCTAACGCTGTGCTGGTGTTTGAAAAGGGCAAACAAGCTGACCCAGGTAATTACGGGGCTGTCAGCCCGACATCGATCCCGCTAAAATAATGGAGCGGCGGATACAGGGCTCAATTAACAGAGTCAGGGGAGGACGGTGCAATTAATGCCAATCAGTGCGGATTTATGGAAGCATCCTTGTCAGGCTGCTGTGATGGCTCTTTGACGAGAGCACAAGTTTGGTGAATAACCAAAACGTCGAAGTTGGATATTTCTTGATGCCACCAAATTGTGTGCAAGGACTCAGCATGGTGCAATGCAAAATGGTGCCCCATGGGGATGGTGCAGGGCTGCTCCTGGGGGGACAGCGGGGCTCCCAGCGGGGTCCTTGGGTGCTGGCACTGGGGACACTTGGGCATCTTCAAAACAAAAATCCTCGTTGGTGCTTTTATTTTCAGGCTGCAGCATGCAGCCGCTCCTTACCAACCCCATGGGGTTTCCATGCCCTCCCCATCCCGCACCATGGGCTGCTCCTGGCATAAGGCTCCAGTGGGGATCTGGAAATGGGGATTTGGGGGGTGCAGGGCTGGGCTGTGCGGTGCTGCCGTCCCCTCACCAGCACTCAGCACTGCGGGGGAACCTTTGTGTAAAGCATCGAGCAGGTTATAAAGATGTCACTGGTGATTTGCTCATGTTTTCTAAATTGTCATTAAAAATGTATAGTCAGGACAAAACGCAAAGTTGAGGGGGGAGGAATCAGTGCTCTAAGCTGAGTCCCTCCATAAATTAAAGGGATTTGCTTCTGAGGGTGGTCCTCAGAGCTGCGTGCCAAAATTGTGTGCTCAAATGCAAGGATCATGAGGTTAAGTGTCGGGAAGGGGAGGGGAAAGCGGCGTATTTCAGTGGTCTGCAAAGTGGGGGGGTCTCTGGGGTGCCCATGCACTGCCCATGGTGCCCAACCTGCAGCCCATGCACTGCCCATGGTGCTGGGGGGGGAAGGCAGCCCCTTGCTCCTCCTGCAGTGCCACAGCACAAAGAGAGCACCAAGGAATCCCAACCCCCACCATGGCACCAGCCAAGTGCCTCCAGCAGAAGGTGAACTCAGCGCTGCTTTGGAACTTTGCACCTTTTCATGCATTTTTAATGATCCACGTGCAGAGGCTGGATCCATTGCACTCACCCTCGCTGGGCACCAGGCCCTGTTCCAAGGACACGTCCCCACCACGCTCTGCTCGGGCAATGAGCGCCCATGAACACAGCATCCATCAGCACCATGAGCTCACCCCCATTTATTATCCCCCATGCATGGTGAGGATAACATATTTATCTGCAAGGAAGGTATAAGGCCACAAGTCCAAAGCTACAAATCCTCACAAGTGAGTATTAATGGATTATGCCTCTGCAATCCATTGCGTGTTCTAGTTATACAACAAAAATTGGGATAATAAAACAGCTCTTAGTGTCAAAATGTAATTAAACTGCTTGGATATGCCTTGAGAATGGCACAGCTGCGTTGTGCTGCCATAAAGCATTTCAGAACTGCGGGGCCATTTGCTTGGATGCTTTGATGAGAGCTCCTGGATGTGGTGGGGGCCCACATGGTGGGGAGGGGGGCTGCTTGTAAATCCAACCCAGAGTGTCCGTAATGGGAACGGGCTCTGGATGCACTGCCAATGATAATGATGCAATGTGTCTGTGCAATGGGGCTGGGGGGCACTGTGGGGAGACCCCCATCCGTGGCAGGGTCAGGTCCCTGCAGGGAGTGGGGTTGGGTGCAGGGAAGGCGAGCACCAAGTGGGCAAAGCCTTCTGTATACGCATGGTTGGTGCTCCTAATGGATAGAGGAAGCATTAATTAACCTCTCAGCAGAAGCTATCAGACCTGCACGCATGGAATACTAATTACCAGCCCGTCACAGTGTTCGCTCATCAGCCTCGTTAGCCTCCCAGGTGCGCTGGTGCCACCCATGCTGTCCCCTACCGCTCCGTGCCCAATGGGACAATGGCATCGGGCGGCCGCTCCCGGGCTCTCGGTGCAGTTTGGCAATGGCACAGCACCCTGAGGTGCGGGTGTGCATGCACATGTGGGGTGTGCCCGGCGCTGCCCTCCACCCATCTCCCCCGGCACTGGGGGATGGCTTTCATCTGCGACATGAAAACTTGGGTTGTGGCAAAACATCGTCGGGTCAAAATGAGCCTCGTTAATTCCAGGGGATTGTTTCATCTCAGCTCAACAGTAATAATGCATCTTTTTTACAAGAGGAATTGGTGAGCAGCCAGCTTCCTCCGGGGCAATTCCTGCGCAGCGCTGATCCCAAAGGAATTTACCTCGGAAAAAAAAAAAAAACAAAAAAAAAAAAAAAAAAAGGTTTAAAACTATCAAACGCTCCTAACAAGGTGTTGTGTGGCTCAGCCATTTACTGACAGCGTGCAGATGGGGCTGAGTCCTTCACAAAACCACTCCACATCACTTTTCTCCTAAGGCAGCAGATGGAAAATAGGAGGTGCTCACAGGCTGTTGTTCTCTTGGAGGCCACAGAGCACGATGGGCACTCTCGGAATGCATTGAAACATTAATGTGCTCTTGGCCTCCACCTCGGAAATAAAAGGTCCCCACTCAGTGCTGCGCATTTGTCGCATGTGTGCCCATTGTGTGTGGCTCCATCACTCAACGCACCCACCATCCACCACCCAACACATTCACCATCCACCACCCAACGCACCCACCATCCACCACCCAACGCACCCACCACCCACCACCCAACCCACCCACCATCCACC
>WBMW01006255.1:637208-659196 GCA_013396635.1 Penelope pileata | reverse complement strand
TGCCTTTTTTTTTTTTTTTTTTTTTTTTTTTTTTTTTTTTTTTCCAAGAGGGATTAAGCCAAATTAGTTTTTATCTGTTCCTGCCGTTTTCCATCGGGACGCAGCGAAGCGCCGGTGCCTGAGAACAGACAAACGATAAACATCGCCGCGCAGACACTGCGAGCGCTGCTTTATCTGTGCCATTGGAAGTGATGACACCCTTCAACCAGATAAACAAAGCAACGAGGAGGGGCACGCTGTTAGATGGAGTGTGTAACGAACAGAATACTCCCTGCCACATTACAGACAATGGCAGCGCACAATCATTCATTATAACTCAATTACAGTAATTAAAACTGGTGGGATGCAGAGGCAGAACAGACGAAGGGAGCGGTGCCAACAGAATTTACACTCCGTGTCATCAGCTAGCGATAACAACAGCTGATGGTGTCCCAGAGCCTCCTCCTGCCATCTGTTCCCAGAGCCGCAGCGAGCGACGGCGCTGGGGGGGGGCACAGCAACGCGGGGCTGGGGGCACCCACCAGGGCGTGCTCACCATGGGCACCCCAGCTGGTCCCCAACCTCGGCTGTGGCTGTGGGCAGAGCAAAGGGGCACCCCATAAAGGGGCACCAAGGGGCAGATGGCATGGGCACCATTCTAGGGAGCACAGCCTGCAGCGGGCTGCTGCGTGCCCACGGTGGGCACGGCACAGCATGGCATGGGATGGAGCAGCACAGCACAGGAAGGCACAGCATGGCACAGCACAGCACAGGAAGGCACAGCATGGCACAGCACAGCACAGAAAGGCACAGCATGGCACAGGAAGGCACAGGAAGGCACAGCATGGCACAGCACAGCACAGGAAGGCACAGCATGGCACAGCACAGCACAGGAAGGCACAGGCAGGCATGGCATGGCACAGGAAGGCACAGCATGGCACAGCACAGCACAGGAAGGCACAGGCAGGCATGGCATGGCACAGGAAGGCACAGCATGGCACAGGAAGGCACAGGAAGGCAGAACACAGTTCAACACAGCAGGGGACAACACTACAACGCATGGCATAGGATGGGTTGGAATGGCGTGGCATAGCACAGTGCAGGAAAACAACGTGGCCCATCACAGTTCATCACAAGAGATGACACAACGTGGCACGGTATGGCACAACGTAAAAAACCAGCATGGCATGGCACAGTTTGCCACAGCACAGACTGACAGCACAGCATAGCATGGTTCATCCCGACATGGGATGGCACAGCACAGCACAGCACAGCATGGCATAAAGCAGCACAGCACAGCACAGTGCAGGAAGGCACAATGGGGCATAGCATGAAAAAGAAACTCACCACAACACAACAGCACGGGTTGGCACAGCATGGCACGGCACGGGCACGGAACAGCTCTGCTCCACCTGCAGCAACACCCAGTGCTGCCCTTTGGGGATGGGACACAGCATGGGAAAAGCTGCATTCCCACGGGGTGACTGTCCCCAGCCACCTCCCAGCCCCACTCCACCGGGGTGGGGACACGGGGACAGCCCAGCTGCTCGGGGCCGTGACACAGCGGGGTGCCAGCAGGGTGTGGCNGGGTGTGCCTGGCATGCGAGGTCTGCCTCCAGCCAGAGGTCACAGCAGCATCGGTGTGGCTGAACTGAAAGCATCCAAAAAAAAAAAAGTCCTTATGAATTTATAATATTTAAAAAAATAAGTGTGCGGGGCTTGGAAGGCTTTAGCTACAAAGCATGCACATCCAGGGCCTTGCTGATAGCACAAATGCAAACGAGACAGACCGTGCGTGGCTGCAGCACCTCCTCCGTCAGCATTTTGGAGCGGCAGCAGCCACAGCCACGCAGTGCAGAGGGCAGCAGTTTGCTGGGGCTGCTCAGAGCAGCTCGGCTGCCCCCGGGTCGGGGGAGCCCTCCCAGCACCGCGCTCTCTGAAATCTTACAACAAAGCATTTCTTGCAATTTTGATCTTTTAATGGTCCCCTGTGCGAGCCCCTCATTCCGCCCAGCTTAAAATCAGATCTGGCTGCACTCACAGCCATTTACTGCCGTACATTATCGGAAACCCGAGCAGGCAGAGTGCCGCTCCGGCACTTTATCCCTCCCTGGCAGCAGGCTCTGTCGTGTTCAATCCATCACAGGAGAGCCCTGCAGGACGCCCATCTGCCCTGGGTCAAGGGAAGCGCTGGGGCTGTCGGGATGCTGGGTCCGGCAGCAGAGCGTGTGATGTTGGTGCTGGCTGACCTCGGCAGTGGCACTGTCCCCAGGTGTCACCCGGCAGCAGAGCACCATCCCCATCAGGCTGCAGGCTCCTCATGGCGACAACAAGGCAGCGGGTGACAGCTCCAGGCTCATTTTAGGAAGAAAAAAACAAAGCAGGGGATGCCCACACTGCATCCTTGGGGCATGGCAGCAACCAAACTCCTTCGGCATGGGACAAGGGATGAGTCCAGCACCAGATCCAAATTGCACAGCATGGTTCCCTCTCTTCAGCTGACATCCATGGGCGGTTGCATCCTGCAGCACCCAGAGGGGTCCTGGGGATGGAACCCCCCCAAGGGTCCCACAGCCCGGGCCCCATGCAGGGTGAGTCCTTGCTGCACTGCTTCCTTACAACAACTCAGCGCTGATTTTCAGAGATCAAAGGGTTTATAGACACTTGGCCTCCGTTTGAGCTTCATTACATTGACTTTTTATTCTTTTTTTCCTCTCCCTTTTTTTTTTTTTTTTTTTATACAAAAACCAGTCGTAGTTATTAACAGTTGTACAGATTCTGCTACATACTTTGGTGTAAAGTTGAGAAGTCACACCGAGCACCCCTCCGCCAGCTCCGGCACGCGCAGTCCCGTGGGGTTTGTGAAGGAAAACAAAGCACCAGGACTCGGACACGGCCTCGTGCTCGCCCTGGGGGTGCTCCCAGCCCTCCCAGCAGCTGCAGAGCACGGGATGCTCCGTGAGGACGCACTGCTCTGGGGCACAGCCAGGAGCGGTCCCCACGGTGCAGCCCCACAGCATCGCCGAGCCCAGAGCTCACGGGGTGGCTGGGAACGGGGCTGGGCCGTCCTTCTGCTCAGCCAAACCACCCTCAGACCATTCCTCCAACGCAGTTTAAAGAGCATTTTTCCCCCTCTCCTCATCGGGTAATTAGCGCAGGACATCCATCCCATTTCCTCTCTCCGGGCTCAGTGAGCGCTAACGAGCCGCACAGGGCGGACACACGTGCTGGGCTCTTCCCTCTATTTTTGCCATTATTTTTGAACAGAAAAGGGCAAAATCTCAGAAACGCGGTTCTGAAGGGGAAAAAAAAAAAAAACAACATCTCCCACAACATCTCCTTTCCACCCCAACTCATCGCCCCGAGCGGCCGCGGCGATGCCGAGGAACGGGCGCTTCTCCACCAGCTCCAACTCCAAAAAACTTAAAAAATAATCCGTAAAAACGTAGTATAAAAATCCTCTTCCGTATGCTACAATACAGGGTGAGCACTTCTGCTACACAAATACTTTTATTTCCCGTTATTTCTTTTTTTTTTTTTTTTTAACCCTTTAGTACAAAATGCTGCAACGCAGGCCTGTGCGGGGATGGGTTTGCTCCATGGGAACCTATATACCAGAAGACACAAGACCAAATAGCCACAGGACCCTACCAAAGCCAGCCCCGTCCCCCCACCACACACAAACCCTACTTGTTAGTAAACTTTGCTTTAAAAAACTGTATTTTAAAGGTTATCAATTCTAATTCTTTACTTTCATTTGAATACAAAACACATAAGTTGCTATTATCTTTCATGGCTCCCTGAGCTGAATTTACTATGCTTTCTTTGAAACCACTCCTCATCGCTGATGTCCGAAGACCAAGAAGGGCTCGAGCGGATGACTCCCAGATCGTGGGCTTCCTCCCCTTTTCCTCAAACATCCGAGCACGAAAATCCATATAAAAACGTGATTGTTTTGGCTGATGTCCCGTCAGCAGCCGAGGATCCGGCCGACGTCACCGCAGCCCGAACAGCGTCCGCACACGACACACACCGACAACGACAGGAGGGACGACTTCACCAGTGGACACCTTTGCTCAGTCCGGGTATACACGCTGCACGTCCCCAATGGACGCTCCAAGGGGATGGGAATGGGGTTGGGGGGTCAGGAAAATTGAAAAAAAAAAAAANATTAAAAAAAAAAAAAATTGCCACCACCAAAACCATCAGTGGAATACAATTACAGCAGACGAAAATACACACCTAGTGTACCGGGAGGGGTCCCCCACCCTTCCAATGCTATTTACGAGTCCGGTATTTACATTTTTCACAAGTCTTATGCAGGATGCATCCATCCAAAAAAAAAAAAAAAAAGTCACCATAAAAAATAAGTCCTTTATAGTGCCACCAAAGCGCAGATGGAAAGAATCAGAAAACCAAAAAAAAAAACAAAAAAAAAAAAAAAAAAAAANAAAAAAAAAAAAACCCTTAAACCAAACCAAAAATTCGTTTAGGGCTTCAACGTGTGCCATATTTGCAGACCTCCAAATAAATCCGTGTGGATCCCGGGCGGGCACCTGGGTGCAGCCCCACTGAGCGTGCCCGGCCCCGGGGCTGCCCCCATGGCAGCCCCCGAGCACTGCCCAGCGCCGAGCCCGCAGCACCGCTGCGCTCTGCTGCTAGTAGATGACCTCGTAGACCGTGGCCTTCTTGTCACCAGAGCCCGTGACGATGTACTTGTCATCCGCTGAAATGTCGCAACTTAAGACAGACGAGGATTCCTTGGACTGGAGGGTTGGATGGGTGGAAGGGAGGAAAGCAAAAATAAATGGGGAAAAAACGTAAGGAATTGATTAGTGTGTTTTCTTGGGGATGCTGTAAGGACCCTGGGGTGGTGTTGGGGTCCCCAGACACAGCCCCTACCTGGAAGATGCTCGCCCCATAGGGCGTCCTCCAGGCGTTGAGCAGGTTGTCCTTCCCTGTGCTCACGAACCATTTACCTGCAGACATCAGGGTGGCATCAGAGGGCTCCCAGCACCAAACCCTCCGAGCAGAGCCAGGAGCCACCCCCCTCCCTGTCCCGGGTGTACACGTGGGAATTTGGGCATTTTGGAGAATCGGAGCAATTGGGAAATGGGGCGGTTTGCTGGATGCCCACCCCTTGCAGGCAGGCAGCCGGTGCTCTGCCCCACTGTGCAAGCACAACCAGAGCCCCGCTGCAGAGGGACGGCCCCGCAGGGCCACTGCCACTCACCGCAGTACGCGAACTTGAGGGAGAGGACGCAGCTCTCGTGCAGGTGCAGCTGGTACTTGTCGGGCTTGGTGTGGTGCAGCACTTCCACGTTGCTGCTCTCCATGCCCACCGCCAGCCACTCGCCCGTGGGGCAGTACCCCAGCGAGAAGATCTGCGGGGACACAACGCGTTTGTGCATTGCACACAGGCCCAGCCCGGAGCCCCCCATGCAATGAAACACAGCCCACACCCCGAGCCACAAATATTCTGCTCTGCTGTGGCTGCAGTCAATATTGGGGATGCAGCACGGAGGTGGTGCTCACACAGCCCAGTTTCTGCAGGATGATGCGGGGCGTGGGACAGCACCAGGCTGGGACGCAAGGAAGCTCCCCCAGCTCTGCCCACCCCGCTCTTTCCTTTGGTTTGGCAAACCCCAAGCCTGCACCACTCTGCTCAATTTTACTGGGGCAGCTTTGGCCACAGAGCTGGCATCAGTTTGGAAGAGAAACAGCCTGGCAGGTTGGGAGGGAGGCAGTCCTGTCCTCCTCGATATCCCCAGCTGTTCCTGCTGCTGAAACACGGGGAGCCAGAGGAAGGCAGCATATCTGGCATACCCAGAATAGGAAACCTCAGGGTGAAAGGCAGCAAGGCTACACGAGCTCTAAGTGGTGGCTGCTCTGGGCTGGAAGCCACGAGGGCACGGCTGCTGGATGGCTCTGCGATGCCATGTGCTCCCTATGCAAGCACTTCCTTAACAGCAGCCCAATCTTGCACCACATGAAAAAGCAACAGAAGCGGAGCTAAAACCAGAACTGGAGAGCTCTGCAACTCCTACTGCCTCCAACAGCCTTGTGTTACACCCAAAGCACCCAGGACATGCATGCACAGAGCCAGCCAGCGCTGTGCAGAGCATCTGTCCAGCAGGAAGAGCTCCACCACCACACTGAGCTCCTGCAGCCATCAAGAGCCCACGGATGGACAAACCCCTGCACGAGGCCAGGACCTTCCCCAGGGCCCCGTGCCCACCTGGGAGGTGAAGTCGTGCTGCTGCAGCTGCCGCCCTTCCCGCAGGTCCCAGGAGCGCACCGTGTTGTCCAGCCCCCCCGTCCACAGCTTCGTACCGTCGTGCGAGATGTCTATGCAGCTGGCACCGTCCGTGTGGCCTTGGAATTGCCTTCAAAGGAAAAAAAAATAAAATCTGGAAGGGCGAATGCATGGCAAAAATCGCGTAGGTTGCACTAGGGGTGCTCAAAGCTCCTGGGGTGCTGCAGGAAGCCAGGCATGGAGCACAGGGCTCTGTTGCAGCCTTGCTGCCAGGAGAGCATCACCACGTGCATCAGCATTTAGGGCGCATCCCCGAGGCTGCCCCTGCCCCAAGCACCGCTCACCTGACCAGGGTCTGGTTGTGCAGGTCCCACACGGCGATGTTGCCGTCGCTGCAGCAGGAGAAGCAGACCTTGGCGTCGGGGCTGATGGCCAGGGCGTAGCAGGCGGGGGCGGAGGAGGTGAGCTCGGCCTTGATGCGCGGCGTGGGGGCCGCCAGGTCCCAGATGGACAGGGTGCTGGCCTCCCCCCCCACGATCAGGCTGCGGCCGTCGGGGAGCAGCTTGCAGGAGCGGATGTAGTTATCCCTGTTCTGCAGGAGGAAGAGACGTGGCAGGGGACGGCTCGTATCAGAAACAGGGTGGCCAGCGTTGCCAGAGAGGGACGTGGGGCTATCTAGCCTAGAGAGAAGACTCAGAGGAGACATCATTGCTCCCTGCAACAACCTCCAAGGAGGGTGCAATGAGGCAGGTTGGTCTCTTCTCCCAAGCAACAGGACAAGAGCACATGGCCTCAAGTTGTGCCAGGGGAGGTTCACGATGGATGTAAGTGAAAATTTCTTCATGAAAAGGGCTGTGAAGCCTTGGAACAGGCTGCCCAGAGAGGCAGCTGAGTCCCCATCCCTGGAGGTATTTAAAAGACGTGGAGATGCAGTGCTTAGGGACATGGCTTAGTGGTAGACCTGGAAGCACTGGGTTAATGGCTAGACTTGATGACATTAGGTCTTCTCCAACATAGGTGAAAGCCCCATGACCCTGCAGAGGGCCCATGACCCCATGTGATGGCCGTTCTGAAGGCTCCATGGCCATACAAAGGCCTCCACAACTGCACGTGAAGGCCCTATTGAAGGCCCCATGACCCCACAGAGGCCTTTCTGAAGGCCCCACAGCCACACAAAGGCCCCACGAAGGCCCCCACAACCCTACGATCGTTCTTGGGGCCCAGCAGCGACGTGCCCCAGCTCACACGCATCGGGGATCCCCCCATCCCGCACTCACCAGGCAGTCCAGCTGGGAGATGGGGCTCTTGCTGCCCGGCTGGCTGATGTCCCAGATCTTCACGCAGCCCTTGCCGCCGGTGTAGACGTGCCGGGTGGGGTTGCTGATGGTGACGGCGCACACCACCTCGCCGTGGCTCAGCGTGTTGATCTGCCGCGCGTGCCGCGGGATGCCGGGCCCGGCCAGCGCGTCGTGGGGAAAGGGGACGGGCTGCATCTGCCCGTCAGCGCTGACGTGGAACGAGTAGGCTCTGTCAAGGCAGGGAGAAAACATGGTGTCAGCCCTGGAAACAGCCCTGCGGCAAGTGGTTCACGGGCTACTGGTGCATGGCTGACCCCAAGCACAGCGTGGTTCCCCCTCCCCAGTGGAACCCCGCAGAAAACCAAGAGGTGCTTACGGCTTCCCTCCAGGGATGGACGCCAGGCTGGTGGGCAGGCCGGGGGCCCGCATGGGTGGGTGTGGGTCGAAGCCAACCTGCCGGGAGACGTACGGGTGAGGTGGGCACAGCGACCGTCAGCAATCCCATCCGCGAGCCCCGCAGTGCCCCCCCCAGCTCCCCATTTGCCCTCAATATTCCTGCTTGACAGCTTAGTGCAATTTTTCTCCCCACCAGAAAGGGGAAGGACTTGGGAATGAACCAGGATTTGGGCCTACAAGGACCAGGGTGGGACTTCCCATGTTCCTTGCCTCGTTCCCATGTCCCTCAGACAGGCACACTGTGCCCTGATGCTGCCAAAATCCCAATCTCTGCACTAGTGGCAAGCAGTTTAGTTCTTATTTTGACTGTGTTATGCCTTAAAGTTTATAAACAAGCACGTATCAATACTAAAAGGGGAAGGTGGTCATGCAGGGGTTATTCTCACAGGCAGAACATAGGATATCCCCCAACACAGTGGGGCACACAGCACCCCAAGGGCAAGCACCCCAACCTCTGCACCCCACAACAGGAGCCAACCCAAAGCACCGGGCGAGGAGCCCATTTCACCCCCCCAGGCCCTCCCCGCGCCCACCGTGAGCCAGAATAGGAGCTAAAAGTGCTACGTACAGCTCCAAAGCTCACCATTGGCGACCGGCCATAGGCAGCAGCAGCAGCGGCCGCGGCGCTCATCTGGGGGGGGATGTTGTGCAGGCCGGCGTAGGCCCCGGGGCTGGTCAGCGAGCCGTTCATCTCGTGGTGCCCCATCATGGCGAACGGGGCCGCGTAGGAGCCCGCGATGGAGATGGGCGTCCGCAGGGCTGAGGCTGCGGGAGAACGGGGGATGAGGTCAGGGGATGTGTCACGATGAATGTGCCATCCTGGATGGGCCATCCTGCCCGCCTTGTCCCCAGCACCTGGAGCTGGGTTAGGTCCCTGGTACCCCCACGGGATGCTGTGGCACTCACCCAGCGGGTCCATGCCGCTTGGCTTGCCGGGCATCGGCCGCAGCCCCGGGGTGCTGCTCGTCCCCGGGGTTGGAGCGTCATTCCTCGGGGTTGGAGTGTTGGACTTGAGCCCGGGCGTTGACGATTTGTCATTCTGGATGCAGAAGGAACAAAAAAATAAAACGTAAAGGATGTGGTTCAATTTCCAGGGAGAACATCCCATGCTTGGAGAGCCCAGTGGCTAAGGCACAGCACGGCACGTACATGGCCCAGGTCTTTAGTCTTGGAGGAGGGAGTGCTGCTGGAGGAGGCGACCGAGGCTGGGCTGTTGGGCGCGTCCCCCTTCTTCAGCCCACGGGCTTTGTCAAGGCCGTTCTCTGGTGGGGAGTGGGCCGGGCTGACCCGGGGGGTGGCGGGGTCCTGCAAGGCAGGAGAAAGCACTCATACCCCAGCATCACAGCCAAACCCCCAGAGCAGCACAGCCCAAGCACCCCTCGGGCTCACCTCGTTGGAGACATCGACGACCAGGTCGTCACTCTTGTCACCGTCGCTGTCCTGAAAGATGGAACAAGTTACAGCCCCACATTGCTGCAAACCCCAGAGCATCTCCCACCGAGCTGAATCCCACAGCAGCACCACCAGGGCACAGCTACAGCCTCTGCAAAGTTCTGCCCAAACCCTGCTTTCCCCTATCCGTAGCACTCTGTGCTGCACCCCCTGGCAGCTCCCAGCCCCCCGCTGCGAGGAAGCCCCCGTCACTCACATATCGGCTCATGCTGTCCTTCTCCTCTGCTTTCCGCTTCTTGGAGTCGATGCTGTAGTCTGTGGAGCTCCGGTGCTTCTCGCTGGCTCTCAAGCTTTCCGAGGGCGAAACCGAGTTATTCTGCAACAACAGCAGACACGTCTGAGTCACAAGCACAAGGGACTGGGACTCAACAAGCAGCAGCTTGAAGGGCACAGCTGACAGCCCTCTAGCCAGCACTGAGTTTTCAAACCACCCCCAGGCTGCAAAACCCCAGTGGCAGGGCAAGATCTATAGCCCAAACCATACATCATCACTGAGCGTTGCTTCGAGCGGAGAAAGGGGAGGAGCTGCTTCTTGTTGAGAAGGGAAAACCCTGAGGAAGCAGCAGGAATTACAGCAGCTCTGTGGCAGCTGATATGACTTATGGGAAGGCTGTTGGTAAATATGGATGTGCCATCCACTCATCCATCCATCCAATCAACACGGATGTGCCACCTGCCCAACGTGGACACACCATCCAACCAACCAACATGGACGCACCCAATGCCAGGCTCTACCCCGACTGGGCCCTACACAAGGAGCCCAGCCCCAGGGAGCCTGCAGCTGCTTTCCCGTGGGTGTCAGCAGAGCCAGGACCCCATCCCCAGCTTTTTTTGGGGAGCAAAAGGCAGAGGGGGCCCAGTGGCCAGGAGCAGCTTTATCTCAGCCTTGGCTAAGCCAAGCTCCGCCAAGCCGAAGGGCATTCAAAAAATGTCTGGAAAAACACAATCAATGGCGTGCATTCTTCCTCCAGCCAAGCGCTGCGGGAAGGGCTTTGTGTGCTCGCTGGGACACATCCGACGCGCTGGCTCCCCAGCCAGTGCCCGCACGCTGGGCTGGGGCTGGGAGCAAAAATGGCTGCGTGAGAGCTGCAGAAAGCCCGGCCCTGAGCGACACGATGCAATTAGCTGCTCCGAGCCGCAGGAGCAATCGCCGTCATCTCGCCTCTCAGAGCAGAGCCCGCCGCCCCTGCTAAGCAGAAATGTTTCTAAGCCCCTCTGCCTGCCTTTCTTCCCCGTCTGAAAGGGAGAACTAAAGCAGTTCATGTTTCTCCTCGGTACCCAATAAGCAGCTTTGGATAACACCGGGGTCTTTCTTCTCAGGCAGTCATGCTGAAAAACCTCGCAGCTACCAGAGAATCATGTCAAGCATTTAGAGGCATCGATCCATTCAGCCTTCTGCTGGCACGCCGCCAAGAAACTAAATATTTTTTATTGCTCAGGCAAGGCCAGGAAAATATGAATGACTAACTGAGATTATCGTGCGCATTAAACCTCCGCGGGGAATACCCTGTGCTTTATTTTATAGATCGGGAAGGCTCCCATCCTTCACAGCCCCCTCCCCGTGCGGGCAGGTTAATGATGCCCAATTCCCCTCTCCCCCTTTCAGCAGCACTTTTCTTCCCATCCGCCCTCGGGTCTCCCAAGGGCCCCTCTGCAGCGTGGGGCCACGCACGGCGATGGCTTTGCTGCAGGATGGAGGGCACGGGCCGAGCACCCATTGCAATGCAAGGCGGCATCCAGCCAAGCAAGAGCCATGTCAGGGGCAAAAGGGAAAAAAAAAAAAAAAATTAAAAAAATGAAATCACTGCTGGAGGTGACAGCCGCCCTCGACCGCGGTTATTTAGCTGGTTAGTTAACTGCTTGACCTTCCAAGTCCTACTTAACGCGGCGTAATAGCCCAAACCAGCCCGACAGATTAGATGACCCAAGATAATAGAAGAGTGATCAGGAATAAAATAGCTTTCCTAATCGCCCCAGGATTTCTCATCCGCGCCGACCTGACCGCGCTCACTCAACCGAGACCCGACCTCACGGCACGGCGACGGCGGGGATCCCACCCGCACCGCTGGAGCCGGTGCACCCACGTGCGGGGAGGGGACTGTGCCTGTTTGGTTTTCTTTCCTTTTTACCAGGACCTGTCCCAAAGGCACCCTCCTCCGTGGGTCTGTTTTGTGAAACAAGAGCTGAGGCAGAACCACACGGTGGGGAGGGGAGAAGCCGTGGCACTCACCGCGCTCGAGTCCCGCTCTGTCGGAGGCGGCCGGGGCCGGAGGGCAGGTCACAGCCACAGCAAAGAGAAGACAGAAAAATACCACCAGTCAGAACGGGTCCACAGGCAGACCAACCAACGTGGCAGCTCCCCAATGCAGCCCCTTGCCCCGGCTCAGAGCACACCCGGGCTCTCCTCGGCATTGCTTTAAAATCCATTTCCCCTCCTCACCCAGCACCTCCTCCCCCTTCCCCTGCAGAGCACGCAGTGCTCAGAGGAGATGCACCGTGACACAAAGGGAAAGGCACCGGGCTGGGGTCTTCATCCTCAAAGCCACAGAAGTGGGAGAGGTCCCACGCACCCACCCCACACGTTTGTGGGATGTGGTTTGGCCACCAAAACCCAAACGGCCCCATTTTCCCCAGGATCCCGGTGCTGTAAATTCACGCTGAGGAATTAACGCCATTGGATAATTGCTGTATTTTTTCCCACTGGCTTTTGCAGGGATTAAAACAGCCCAAAGGCACATGCAGCACCGCTCCGTGACGCTGCCAGGTGCCCTGCACAAAGGGGAAGCCCCCAGATCTCTGCGTGCTGCCTCCCAGGTGGGTGCATGGGGAAATCCTTCATTGCTGTGGTTTTGCAGCTGAACCCACGTGTCCTTTTTCCTTCTAAAAGGACTGATTTATTGCTAGTAATAACAAAAAAAAGCTGGTGTGACAGCAAATATCGCTGCTCTCCGGGCCACCAGCAGCCTCTGAGCAGAGCTCTGATGGTGACCGAGGACACAGCAGCTCCAGCAGAGCCTGCAGGGCTCGGCCCCACGGGTGGGCTGGGGGCACGAGCGCAGCTCCTGGCCAAGAGGTCAACCTGCTGCTGCCGCTGCCAATGGCAAACACAATTCCCATTCCTCAGCGGGCAGAGAAAGGAGCGATCTGGAGCCACCCCACCAGATGACACCTCTCACACCCCAGGCTGCAAGGAAGCCTTCTCCGCCCCCAGGCAACCAGCAAAGCAGGAGGAGCTTTGGGATTGCCTGGAGGCTGGGAGCATCCTGGAGGAGCATCCCAGAGGAGCTTTGGGATCACCTGGGAGCATCCCAGAGGAGCTTTGGGATCACCTGGGAGCATCCCAGAGGAGCATCCCGCAGCTCCTTGCAGAGCATCACTTGGGATCATCCCAGCCCCCAAAGCAGCCAAGGGTAAGGCTCTCACCTCTGTGGTCCAGGTCGTGGTGGTTCTTCTCGTCCTTGACAGCCAGGTGGGCCTGGCTGCCCAGCGCGCCGAGCGCCAGCAGCCCCGAGCTGCTGCCGGTGACGGGCGGGATGCCGGGGGGCTGCAGGCCCGAGGGGTGTGGTGGCAGCTGGACCGGGGGCCCGTGGGCGGCGTGGGAGAGGTGTTGAGCCT
The DNA here is from genome assembly GCA_013396635.1 of Penelope pileata. Lineage (NCBI taxonomy): Eukaryota > Metazoa > Chordata > Aves > Galliformes > Cracidae > Penelope > Penelope pileata. The sequence continues at coordinate 646,140 of WBMW01006255.1, read as the reverse complement.
GGAGCTGCTGCTGCTGCAATGAGACCACCAGTGAGCAGGGACAGGGCACGGCCCTTCCCACATCCAGCAGCATTTCGAGGCAATTCAAGGCAAGGCGCATCATCGCTGCAGATTTGCACTGCTTTGATTCTCAATAGGCATAAGCAAAAATATATAAACGCAGCCCAGGGTGCAGGAAATGGCTCTGGACAGAGCAGCAGCTGCTGGAAAACAGAGCACCAGGGCCGGACACGCTGCAGGTGACCCTTTTCCCTGCCCAGCACCCAGTCCTGAGCATCCCGGAGCTGTGGGAACAGCGCGGTCCTCAGCTGGAAGCAGGCACTGCTCAGGGAGAGGAAGGGAAAAAGGAAGCACATCCCTGGAGTCTCTGTTTCAGGTGCAAAGAAAACAAGCTGAAATGGAGTTAGCGGGTTAGGGGCAGAGGTCTGCTCTCATTTGCAGGACTGAAGGCCATGTGCCCTGCATGAGCCCCTCGCCCTGCAGCCAGAGGTCTCTGGTGCTGCCATTCCCACCCTCCTATGCCCGTGGGTATGAACAGAAAGCAGGGGGGGGGGCCTAGTGTACACTCCAGAGGGACTCCAGCACAGAGTGGGGTGACAGCAGCAGGCAGGGGACAGCCAGTGCTCCAGCAGCAGGGCTGTGCTGCACACCATGCCGGGAGCAGGGGGTTCCTGCCAGCACAGCGCAGCGCAGCACCGTTTGCTGCAAATCACGTAATAACAAACCCAAAATAAACCCAAAAAATAGGAATAAACCCAAAAAGCACAGCCATGGCTCTTCAGGGAGATGCTTCATCTCCATCGAGGATGTTTCCAGCACCCTGCTGCTGCAAGGGATGCGCCCTGAGCTGCTGTGTGCTGTGTAGCTGAGCACAGAATAGCGTCACGGGGCTCAAAATGCACCGGGGAACAGGAATGAACCCACAGGGTACCCTGTGCTCTGCTCAGGTGCATGTAAAAGGAGCAGGAAAAGGCCCCTTGCAGCACTGCTCCAAGCCCCAAAAGGAGCCCTCTGCACCCACCGGGTCACCAGCAGAGCTTTGCAGTGGGAAAGGGCTCCCAGAGGGTGCACAAAGCAGAAGGGCTGCAGGGTGGTGCACGCCCAGCACCTCGCCCAGCACTCCGTGCACACTGCAAACGCCCAGCTGCCCCGCTGCAGCACTGCATGGGATGCAGCTGTTTGGAACATCCCCTGCACCACAACATTTCCTCGGGGGGAGCACAGGTTCCACCCAACCCCTGACCCAAGGCCTTCAGAGGCAGCGGGGAGGGGCGAGCTGCTGGGGTGGAGCAGGGGGCAGGGAGGGCAGTGGGCAGCACACAGCCCTGCCCACACCCGGGCTCCTGCACCTCCTGGGAAGGGAAAAGGGGGAAATCCCAGCCGGGATGCGATCCAGGGTCAGATGGGAAAGCAGTGGTTGCAGCTCCAGGGGAAGGAGATGCATTATCTGCAGCTTCTTCTGGGCAGTGCAAAGGTCTCAGCTGTGGCAGAAGTCAAATCCAGAAGGCAATGAGGCATCCACCGTGCTCTTAGAGAAAAAGCATAAATCATTTTGTCCTCAGCAGCAGCTCTGGACCTCAGCTCCATCCACAGTGCAGGGGGAGGAGCATCCCTGGGACCCCCCAGCACAGCAGCTCTGCCCGACGCTGCCAGCAGCCCAGGGTCTGTCCTCCCCATCTCGCAGCACATGGAGCAGGGCTGAGCCTCCTGCTGAAATCCACGAGCCCTTTCCAACTCCAGCCTCGTGCCATTTCCATCCATCCCAGTGAGGCTGGGGCAGGGCTGGCGGCGATGCTGGGACGTTCCCCTGGAGGGCAGCAGCCCTGGGTGTCCTCCAGCACCGAGATCCAAGGCCTCCTCCCCCGTGGGCAGCAGCAGGGACACGGGGTGACCAAACCCAGGGAGCAGCAGCAAATCCCTGGGGGCCAGCAGGCAGATTCCATCCTTGATCACAGCTCCAGCACGGCCCGAGGGGACAGCCCAGCCCAGGTGGGGCACAGCAGGGACAGCACAGCCCTCTGAGCCTCTCCCTCCAGTGGAGCAGAAAAATGCTGGTTTCTTCCTCTTTTATTTTTTTTTAAGCTGGTGGCAAACACATCCATCCTACGGTTCACTGAGCCGCGTGGGACCACGGGTTCGAGGCACCCAGCAGAGGTGTGGAAATGAGCACAACACCATGACGTCCAGGAAACACAAACGGGGCATTTCCTCCCCTCCATCAGGCAGGAGCAGCACGGAGCTGGCGGCCCAGGTCCCCCCTGGAGGCTCCAGAGTGGGGGAAATCCTGCCCGGAGCACAGAGCTGTGGGATGCAGCGGAGCTCAGCGATGCTCCTCGGTCAGCGACGCTCCCAGTCGAGAAGTGCCATCCCTCCCACCTTATTAATTCCATCCCAGAAAAAGGTGGTTTCCAAAACCCACAGCGCTGGGCCTTTGCAAACAGCTCCACAGGCACAGAAGCTCCTCAGCCATCTCCATCACCCAAAAACCATCCCTGCAGCTGCAGCCCCAAGGCTGGAACCACTGCTGGCCATGCTGTGTGGGTGCCCTCGCCTCGCCCGGTGCCAGGGGTGACGAGGACAGGGTGCAAGGGTCCGGCTCCTCCTGACGAAGCGCTGCAGGGATGCAGGGCAGCAGCTGGTCCCGCAGCCCTCCATGGTCACAGATGCATCTTCCAGGGCGGCCCCAGCGCGCCAAAGGGCAACTCCAGCTCCGGGCCAAGCGCTGGGGCTTCCCACCCGCTGCCAGCACCCAACGTGGGATTTAATTCCCCGCAGAGCCCAGGATATCAGCCCGCAGCGAGCGGTGCAACGGTGCTGCACACCCAGTGCAGGGGGACGGCGAAGCACAGATCCCAGAGCAACTCCGGAGCAGGTCCCGGCCCCACGAGGAGCTGGGAGGGACGCACGGTGCAGAGCCATCTGTAGCTCCCTTCCGGGGTCTCTCGGTGCATGCCAGACCGATGTGGGTGAGATATGAAGAGGTTATGGTTTACGAGAAAGGCTGGCAAGGAACATCTCGGACGTCGAGTGCTTTTAATTGGATTATGTACATCATGCTTCATGCCTTTGTTACCCGATTTAATGGTTCACCACTTAAGTTCACCACTTGCGTTAAATTTAGTAAAGTAGTCTAATCATTTCCAGAGCTATAACCAAATCAAGGGCTCAATTTCACAGAAGCCTGAAGCACAGGAACTGTGAGACAATGGCCTAGATGCATAAAATTAACAGTTCTTGACCTCAAAAGGGGCGAAAAAAAGGTTTTAACGATTTGGTATGTATTTTGTGCACGTTGATACGGTTTTTGGCACCTGCACTGAGATGCTGGTGAGGATTCTCAACACAGCTGCCAGCAGCCCCAGTGCTGGGGCTCCCCATGGCCCTGCCTCGGCCATCCACGTCACCAGGAACACGCTTACACCAGCAGAACCCAATGGCATGGGATGGGATGCCCATGGCAGTGCCCAATCCCACGGGATGGGATGGCCATGCCCATTGCGATGCCCACGGCAACACCCATTGCCATGGAATGCCCATGCTCATTGCAATGCCCATGGCAATGCCCAATCCCATGGGATGGGATGCCCATGCCCAGTCCCATGGGATGCCCCGGGCACGCCACAGCCAAGCACAAGCCCACGCTCTCCTCGCCACCCCCAACTCCTGCCTCGTGCAGCTTTGTCAAGCAAAGCGATTACATGGCTGGCTGCCTAATGACGGGGCGACGCTCCTATTAGCTCTGATCCAGGGAAGCAATTACCTTGAAAATGGGGGTCATGGGCCCCGCTCGTTTACCTTAATTGAATTCCAATATCTGCCTCGACTCCTTGCTACAGCTTCGAGCAGCGAAGCAAAGCAGAGCCTCCCCCCCACAGCCGCTCAGGGCACCCATTAGGACAGAAAAACACCCACGGAGCCCCAGGTTCTGCTCCCGCTGCGGCAGCGAGGAGCCGCGTCCTGCCTCAGCGGGCACCCAACAGCGTGGAGAACCAAGGCTGGGCTGAATGCAAACAGGGTCAAGAATTTTCCTTGTGCCATGAGAAAAGTGCAAACAGTTACTGGAAATAAAAAAAGATTAATGTTTTATGAAAATAAACACCAAAACCCAAGAGAGCTGCTGAGCCGGACACCCACCAGGGACACTGCTGCCCCGTGGAAAGGGAGCTCCAACGTGGGGAGAGCTTCCTGCAGGGCTGAGGACACCGTTACACCCGCTAAATGACATCAAAACTCATCAGTCTTAAAACCACTCAGGAAAAAAAGTCTATGTCACAGACCCGGCGAGGCTGAAGCCGGTCAAAGTCAACGCGTGGAGCAGCGGGGCCACGCGGGCAGCACATTTCACATCAACAGTACAGGCAGAGGCACGCCTGGGCGCGGGGGCTGCGGGGCTGCCCAGCACGGGGACCTTGGGCATTGGCTCTGGAGGCTCCCGGCACTGCACCAGGGCTGGGGAGAATTTGGGAGCGGGGTACCATGTGCATCGCTCGGTGCCGGATGGGGGATTTGGGGATGGATGGATTTGGGGTGCTGGGGATGGCCGGATTCGGGGTGCTGCCCTTCCCCAGCGCTGCCCGAGCGCAGGATTGCCTCTGGTTATGGTAAATGATAGGAATAAAAGGGGTATACACACGGTGAGAGGCAGATTGGGAAGTCCACGTACCCCGATGATAGCATTCAACTCCGTCATTCTCACTTGCTTGGCACGCTCAACAGCCTGTGCAACTTGCTGTTGGTGCTGCGGGGACAGGGGCACGCGGGGGGGTCAGGGCACCGAGCCAGGACCCCCCCCAGACCCCGGGGCCACCCTGCAGCCCCCCAGCCCCCGTCACCCCTCTTCAGTGCCCGGGGACTGCTGTCAGCTCAGCAGGGGCTGTGCCAAACCTCGGCCGGGTGCTCTGCACCCCAGGGGTCCTGCAGCATGCACAGGGTGCATTCCCCACCAGCCGCCCCCAGACCCCCACCCTAATGCAGTTTGTTGGAGCAGCCCCGGGGGGGGGAAGCACCCTTACCTCTTGTGACAGAAAAGGCATGATCTGTGCCAAAATGGTATTCAGCCTTTTAGCAATTTCTGTCTGAAAAAAGGGAAGAGGAAAAAGCAACAGTTAGCAGAAATCCTCCCGCGAAGCGGCGACGCGCACCCCCCCCCTTCACCCCCATCTGCACAGAGGGGAACAGCAGCTCCCAAAAGAGGCAGCGAAAGTGCACCCGCGTGCACCGTGTCCATCATGTGCACCGTGTCCATGTGCACCCTGCTCACTGAGGCAGGGCAGGCTCTGCTCTTTCCCCTTTTGATGCTCTGGTCCCATTCCCATCCCAGGACGGTGGGATGGTGGGGATGAGGCTCCATCCCCGGAGCTGCTGTGCCATGCACAGGCTCTGCCCACCGCAGCACCCAGCTGTGCTCCTGCACAAGGACCCTCTGCAGACACCAGCTGCCATGCCCAGAGCCCCAGCTGGGGCCGTGCAGAGCCTCGGGTCTGCTCTGATCCCATCGGGATCCCTCCCCACCCACCGAAGCCATCTGAGTGCTTTTGCCCTCCTTAATCACGCTCCAAAAATCTCACCCGTAACCATTTACACCTGTCAGCCTGACCACATTATTTAGGAGCTCGATAGTGACAGCCCCCGCTGTCAGACTGGGGTTTGCAGCGTCTCCATGAACCCAGGACAACGCTCTCCTCCAGCAGACGCCTGGGGTGAATCAGCACTGCACACCCACACCCCCAGGCACGCTCCTCCCTTCCTGGGGACGTACACAAAGGTCCCCGTGTGCCCCCAAACCCCTGCTCCCACCCCCAGCTCCCCCAAACCCGGCCGGGGGCTGCCCATGCAGCAGCTCCAACCTGCGACTGCTGCGATAAAATACTCCTTATTTTGAAGGGGAAATTCCAAAACTTTACATTTTGGAAGGGGGAAAAAGAGAATAAATAATAGCAGCATTTCTGGCCGCTGGCTCTGCAGGAAGCAGCGCTGCACTCCGGTTTCACCTGCTGCTTTTCTTAGAGCTCTCTGAGGTCAGAGCAATCTGCTCCTGCTCGGCTGCACGCGGCTCCATTTGCCATCCAGGCGCGGGACTGCAGCGTGGAGCCAGCACCGGGATGGAGCTGGGAGCACGGCCACGGTGCTCACGCTGCACTCAGGATGCTCCCTGCCCAGAAGGGCTCTGCACACAGAGGTAAACCTGCAAACACCCCACGGGGCCGCTCCAGAGCTGCAGCAGTGCCCTGGTGCCGGCACTGCCCACTGTTCTGCCCCAGGGAAACCTTAAAGGCCACTGTGGCATTGCTGCATCGATCGGATTAGATATAAACTGCAGCTGCATTAAATATTTATGCCTTGTGATGAAGCCCATCAGATCCGGGATGCAAGGAGCGCCCGGTGCAGCGCTCCTCCAGCAACTGCTCCCCGGGAGGAGCCCGTGTGAGTGCTTCTTGCTGGCTCCTGCCCAATTCCAGAACAAATTCAGCCTTTAGCTGAGGGCAGAAGAGCAGCTGTGCACCAAAAAGGTCACTGAGGTGCAAGGGAAGAGCCCAGCACAAATGTTTGGGTGCAAAGAGCCCAGGTGGGGAGGGCAGGGAGCGGTGCTGGGTGCTCTCCAGGCACCACCCAACCACCAGCAGCCCAAGAACCCACACCTCACCAACAACCACCATCTCCTGTCCAATTCTACCCAGATTTCCAGCCCAATTTTACCCAAATTTCCAGCAAAGGTACAGAGAAAAGCTTCACCCTCTGCAAAAAGCCCAACCTCAGGGATCCAGCAAGCAAGACAAACGCAGATGCCCAAATTATGGCGCTTACAGTCACGAGATTTCCTATTAACACGACATTCACTAATCCTTACATCTCCATTCCCTGCAACTTTCCCCGTTCTGCAGCACACGAAGCTCCAGTTGTCCCCAGCAGAAGTGGTGGCACGAGGGGATGCCCAGGCCCTGGGGAGGGCTTCACCCCCAACACCTCCCCTGCAATGGGGCCCATTGCGCAGCGTCCCCCCAGCAGCACCGGGCAGCTCCAGCCACGAGAATCCCCCATCCCCAGCACGGGGTTGCTATGGCAACCGCAGGCACCGCATCCTGCATCCCTGCTCGGTGGGACCACAGCACACACCGCGTGCTCCATCTGTGGCTGTGGGGAAAGAGCTGGGGCTGTGTGCAGGGAGGGGAGCAGGGCGGCAGCGGGATGCTCCGGGATGCGGCCGAGCAGGGATGCCCCGAGCAGCCCCACGCTGCTCAGCAGACAGAAAGGGCACAGAGTCAGAACCCAAAATCCCCACTAATCCCTGTCCCGTCCCTGCCAGGGATCTGCCTCGTGCATTTGCTCCGGTCCTAAATCAGGTGCCAGCCCCCACCCTGAGGGCAGCGGAGCTGTGGGCAGGCGCTGGCTGCTGGCACGGTGTTAAATAGCTGTGCCCCCCCGGCCCCCCCTGCACACCTGGGCAGGGCAGAGGGAGCTGAAAATAACGCAGCGGGACGCAGGGCTGAGCAGCAACCAAAGCACTGCGTGAAAGGCCCAAGCACAAACCAGGCACTGAGCACACAAACCATCCCCAGTGCCACCTCAGGATGGATTTTGGGGTCACATCACACCAAACTCAACCAACCCTGGGAAATCGCCTAATTCTATGAAATTGGTTCAAATGTCTGGGACGACAGCAGAGACCACAGCCAGGCACAGCTCACTCAGCCCTTCCTCCCCACCTCAAGGAAGGCACCAGAACACTCTTTAACAGCACGATTTAGGATTTCCACCGCCATCCCAAACCCCACAACGGGACCCAGCATCCCACCCCAACACAACAGGGCTGGCAGCACCCAGCACCCCATGATGGCTCCCAAAGGATGGGGCGAGCAACACCCATCCACGAGGGCCCTGCGAGAGCCCAACTCTCCCCCTCTCCCCAAAGCCACCGACACCCCCAGACACCCCCACGCACCCCTACCCATCGCCCCACCCCACACAGGGCAGGAGGACAGGGCAGCGCCGGCCCCCGGCAGCAGTTGCAGGAGGGGGGATGTTGTCTCTTTAAGCACATGGAAACCAGGCCCTTGAGCAGCGTGGTTCTCACTCCGGCACACAATTACGGGCACTTTCAGCTGTCTGCCACTATTTCAAGTGCTCTCTCCAAGCGGGCTGTCAATGGCATGTTGAAAGCTATTTGCGGCCGCTATCGTTATTAGCAAAGTGGAGAGCGGCGCTGATGAGAATTAAATTCGGGGAGGGGGCGCGGAGGGCGGCCCCCCCCCAGCGCGGGGGGTGCACCTCTGCCCGCGGGGGCTGGGAGCACAGCCCGACACACGGCTTCGGCTGCCGGAGCATTCAGACAGTGATTACCTGGCACTCCTCGCTAACGAGCGCGACAGAGAGGATATTGTGCTCCTGGAATATTCTAGAGAAAAAAACAGAAAGCAGGGAGCGCTCTTCCCGGGGAAGTGTCAGGAGGGTTTGGGTTTGTTCCGAGCGCTGAGTGGCTGAGCAGGAGAAGGAGAAGTGCTCCCGTGGAGGGTTCTCAGCCATAAAACCATAAAGCTCCGGCACAAAGGTTCTCCCTGGCGCGGCGTCCCGACCCCAGCGCAACGCCCATCCCGCTCGTGGAGGAATTCCTCCTCCTCCTCCTCCCATTGCATCCGGCGGTTACCGGCAGCGATCTGAGCCAAAACAGCCCCGGAGCAGCACGGGGAGGGGAGGGGAGGGGATCCTTGGTGGGCAGGGATTGCCCTGGAAGGAGCTGGGGCAGGAGAGCCCCGAGCGCAGCGCGGTGCCGGCTCCGCTGGGCGGCACCAATGGAAGGAGCAGCGCCGAGCGCCGACGCTTCCCGAGTATTTCCATGCACAGGGGGTTCTTTATGGAACTCCTTTTGTTTTTTTCCCTCTTTCCAAGAAAGAAAACGAGAAGCAAGGCAAAAAAACACCCAATGAAAGGCAAACCC
>WBMW01006255.1:607190-631996 GCA_013396635.1 Penelope pileata | reverse complement strand
GCACTGCAAGCACTGTGCACCCCCAGTTCCCAGCATCCCAAGCTCCCAGCACCATGCACCCCCCCGAGCCCCCAGCTCCCTACAGGAGGTGCTGAGATCCACCCTATGATTCCTCAGCCCCCCCGGGCTCTGTGCGTGTTTGTTCATTTTGCACATTTGGGGAAGGCCCACGGCGCTGAGAACAGCGTCTGAGCACTGGGATGGGAGCACCCAGGCAGCACCCACCGGAGTGATGGGTGATCCCCATTAGTGCCTCTCTGCAGCTGTTCTGCTTTGGGTTATTAGCACCCACCTGGTGGGAAAAAGAAAAAAAAAAAAAACATTTAGGGGTGAAAGGAAATGTTCTGGTTTGTATTGATTTAAAATCTACTTCAAATGGTATTTGCACATCGCAGTGATAAGCCGTGATCTGCTCCCATAAAGTAATTTTTCTGAGTTTTTTGGGTGAGGATAGGGATGGGGATGGAGATGGGGACGAGGGCTCTGGGGATGCCCATGCTCAGCACGGAGGTGCCTGCACAGGGCAGCTCCCCACTGGGATGCAGCAGTGAGGACTGTGGGGCTGAGCACCCCGAGATGAGCACCCGGGGATGAGCACCTGGGGATGAGCTGGGTGCAGGAGGATTTGGGGTCCGTGGGGCAACGCGAATCCCACCCAAAGGTCTCTGGTCCCAAATGCACTCAGCTGAGATGTGCCACAGTGCCTGGGTGTCCCCACCTGTGATCATGGCATTGCCCTGCGAGGTCTCACAGCCACAGGGAAGGAAGAGGCCGTGTCCTCACCCCCCCCTCCAGGGACAAAGCCTGGCGTTGTGACACCGCCTGGACCCCCCCACGGTGCCGCCCTTTCGGGGAAACCAACAGAGCCGCTCTTCCCCTTTGCAGCTGGGGAAGGTGCAGAGGTCCCGGATGCGCTGCACCCATGCTGCTCCCACCCCAAATCCCCAGCACCCATCCCGTGGGCACACACCCTGTCCATGGCACTGCTCTGGGATGGCTCTGTCATGGGGACATGGCAAAGCAGTGAGAAATGGGGAAATGAACCCACGCAGAGTACGGCAAGGGGCAGGTCACAGCCAGGCAGGGCTGCGGCCATCCTGCTCCCCCCACCTCCCTGCAAGGCAACAGGTCCCAAACCAAAGCGCTTGAGGTTTCCCATCCTTTTTGCCTCCCCTTCGTACTCCTGCACATCCCATTACTCCTGCTGGAGGCTGAGGAATGCTTTAGCTCAGCCCCAGGCCGCTTTGCCATTAGGACACAGGGATGGAGCCGCTCCTGCTCCCTCCCGGCCCATTTCCCGGTGCCGGGGCCGAGGACCTCGCCCGGCGCTGAGCGGTGCCTTTATCACCGGCCCGGCCCGGCCCCGCCGCTGGCTGTTTGCATTGCAGGTGACACTATCTGCCCTCTGCGGGGCAGGACCCCGCCTGCTGCATTTCCTTTAGCTTTCGAGTTTATCTAAACAAGGGCTGGGAAGCACTGAGGGCATGCTGATGGCCGGCGGGAGAGCTCGCAGCTGTTTGCTGTGCTCGGAGGGGATGCTCGGCTGTGCCCACACCTGGCAGGGGGGTTCTGCAGCCCCCACCGGGACAGGGCTCAGTCTGGCACCAGCATCACTCCAGCAGCCACAGGGCTGTGCCCATGGGGTGGGGATTGGGGGCACCAAAGCCCTGTGTAGCACTTTGGCTGTTCCCGTTGGGGTGCTCTGGGCCCCCAGCACCATGCTGAGCACAGAGCCGCGCTGCAGCACCGCATCTCTGCCACCTTCTCTTCTGTCCTCTTCCGAGCAAATACTTTGAGCTGTGACTTTCCTCTCTGCTCCACAGCAATCAAAAATTAAAACAAAGTGCAAGGGGAGGGTGTGGGATGTCCTACAAAGAATGTGTGTGAGCACGGACAGAGCTGTGCCCGCTGCCCCCTGTACATGTCCCGCTGCACCCAGCCCCTGCACCAAAACCATGGAGGGGGTCTGGGCCAATTTTTGGGCTCTGCACGGTGCATGGCTTTGCCAGAACAGCGCGTTGGTTCTGGTGCTGCCACAACAGGCCCTGCTCACACTGCCCTTGCACAAGCAGAGCTCCCATGGACCTCACCCTGCTCCATGGCATTCGCTTGGGCAATGGCTGTGCTGCCCAGCCCAGCCCCAGGGAGAGGGGCCCAGCACTGGGAAACCGCAGCGATGTGCCACAGCCACGTCCTGGCACTAAACAGGGGGCTGAGCCCCAAAAGCAAAGCTTCTCTCCCCATTTCCCCATGATCAGGACAGGAGGGGTGAGATGGGTTAAGGGCACGGCCAGTGCCAGGCTGATGTTGGGTGTGCATGGGCAGGTGCCATGGGCCTTCCTGGGTCCCAGAAAAGTCCTGGCCGTGAGGCTGGGATCTGCATGAGGAGGGGGTGGGGGGAGCTGGTGGGTGCAGATGGGTACTGGTGAGTGATGTTGGGTGCTGTTGGGTACTGGTTGGTACTGCTGGGTGCTGGTGGGTTCTGTTGGGTGCTGTTGGGTAGCGGTGGTTACTGGTGGGTTCTGTTGGGTGCTGGTGGGTTCTGTTGGATGCTGTAGGGTAGCGATGGTTACTGGTGAGTTCTGTTGGGTGCTGGTGGGTTCTGTTGGGTGCTGAGCCTACCCGGAGCTGTGCCCGCGGGCACTCCCTGGTGCTCACCTGCCATCTCCTCCCGGGGCGAGTAGCTCAGCCCAGACTTTTGCTGTGCGCTGTCTAATTATAGATATTATATTGCAAATGGCTTTTGGGCCTGCTAATGGTATTACTGGTGTTATTCTTCTACTTGTTAATTATAACCAATTTGTTTGGGATGCCTTCCCAGTTTTCGTCTGTAATTGCTCTCCCCGTTCCCTGATGACTGTGACTCAGCAGAAACTCGGCAGTTTCGCTCAGGGATGAGATTACTCTTTGTCTCTCCTGCCAAGAGCGGCTGCAGACGCGCGGCTGCCGGCTGCGGCCCGGGGCGGGGGGCGCGGGGGCGGCCCGGGGCTGCGCGGCTCTGCAGCTCCGCTCTGCTCTAAAATGCAACTTTGCTTTGCAGCCCTGCTGTGCAACCTTGCTCCGCAGCCTTGCTTTGCATCCCTGTTCTGTGGCTCTGCTCTGCTTCCCCGCCCCACAGCCCCGCGTTGCAGCCAGGTGGGTGCAGACACGTTGGGCATCGCACGGTGCTGGGCCGGGGCTGCAGCCCATCGCCCATTCCCGGATTGTGCTGCTGGAACCCAACGAGGCTCCGTCGTGTCGATAGGAGAAGATCAAACGGATTGTTTTCCTTTTCCTATGGCTAAACTCCCAAGAAGTTTGCTCTCTCCTTTCCCCAGCGCTGACTGCAGATCGGTTGTTTGGAGAGAGCGAGCATTGCGTTGGAGCAGCCCAATACACACATTAGAGCCTATTTGCACTTTAAAGAAGTGGGAGGTATTCAATCAGCCTCTGGCCGGGGAGTCACCGCGCAGACGGAGCCGTCAGCTCCTCCTCGGCAGCGGCGAGAGCGGAGCGCAGCCCTGCAGGGTCCGGCCAACGGAAAAAACAGCCAAAAAAAAACCCCAAAGTCCGGAGAGGTCACTGCTGCCTGGGCTGGTGGTGGCTGCTGCGGGGGGGCTGTGCCCCATACTGGGACCCCTGGGCATCCCCAGACCCCCGGGGCACCTCCATAACCCTCTGGGGCAGCCCCAATTCTCAGGATGCCCCCAGACCCCAGGATGTCCCTGGCACCTGCAGTCCCCTAGGACACCCCAAGTGCCCCCGGGACACCCCTAGGACACCCCCAGCCCCACTGCCCGCGGGGGTTTGGTGGTCTCAGAGGGGCAGTGGTGGGGATGTGAAGGGCTCCGGGCACCGTCCTGGCACTGCTGGGAGCTGCGTGCGGGGTTCCTGCGGCAGCATCACAGCCCGGCAGCCCCGTGGCACCTTTCTTCTGGTCCTGTTTGGGTCACAGAGAGCATGGAGCAGGGGACCCGTGTGCACCCCAAGCACCGGTGCTGGCGGGGATCTGCAGCCCCCGCACTCAGCAGCGCTGCAGGCTCCGTGCTGCTGCGGAGCGAGCCGGGTATTAATGAAATTTATGAGTCAGAGCGAGCGAAAGGAACTGTTTTCAGCTGACTTCACTCACCACTTCCTCCCCTCGCCGGCAGCCCACTTATCTTCCCCTGGAGCGCTGCCCACCGCCCGGCCCCGAGCGCGGCCCCGAGCGCTCAGCACCGCGGCTGCCGCTGCGTTTGCTCACTCACTCACTCGAGCACTCTCAAGTTGTTCTCTGTGGCTAATCAAATGTCAAAACAAGCTGCCCCTGTGATTTGGAGAGCCTTTAAACAGGAAGACATTCACCGCTGATACACGAGAGCGCGGCGTTACTCCGGGGCTGAGCCCGGGACGGGTTTCAGCGATAGCTCCGTGCCGCTGCCGGCTGCGGTGTCAGCTGGGTGGGAGCTGCTCTGGGGGCTCTCTAGGGAGCGATGGTGACTGCTCAGGCTGATGGCAGCAAGGCCAGAGCCAGTGCTGCTGCCTCTGTGGGGACGTGGGACATGGGGACATGGGACATGGGGATGTGGGACATGGAGACAAGGGGATATGGGACATGGGGATGTAGAGATGTGGGACATGGAGACATGAGGACATGGGACATGGAAACATGAGGATGTGGGGACATGGAGATGTGGGACATGGGGATGTAGAGATGTGGAGATGGGGGACATGGAGGCATGGGGACATGAGGACCTAGGGATATGGGGACTTGGGGACATGGGACATGGGGGCATGANATAGGGATATGGGACATGGGGGCATGGGGCTGGGGGACATGGGGACATGGGGATGTGGAGACGTGGGGATGTGGGGACATTAGGACATGGCTCTTTCTGTTGCTGGGGACTGGGGACCGCTGCCAGCTGCCTTCAGATCAGCTCGGTGCATCCCCACAGGACCAGCCCCATGCAGCAGCTCCGTGATGATGGAGAAGTTTCATTTTCTTCTTCCCTCCATCAGCAGAGAAGAGGGAGCCACGTCCTGGGTGAGCAGCAGGGACAGGGCTGTCCCCTGTGCTGGCTGTGCCTGGGCTCTGCCAGCACTTCCCAACGACCACCAAACCACACTTTGGTCACCGGAACAGCAGCCGGTGGCCAACGTGTGCCATGTGCAGCCTGTGGGCACACAGCAGTGTGCAGGGTCAGAGCCCAGCGCGGGGGCAAACAGCTCCACGCTCCCTGCGAGGGGATGCAAGAGCTTGCACCAAAGGGAGAGGGAAAGGGAAGAGGGAGGGCCCCCTGGTGTCTCCCCAAAGCTGCGGCATTGATGCATGCAGGGGGCTTGCCCCAAGGGTGCTGTGGGGGTGCAGAGGGGACCTGAAGCCAAAGGGTGAGGGGCAGCAGCACCTGTTGCCCTGCGAAGCCACCGCTGCTCCCAGCTGGGTGCACACTGCTGGCGGGAGTTCCATGGCGCTCACCCCATCTCCTGCTTTCCTCCCAGCACATCTCCAACGTCTGAACAACAACAACAACAAAATCCCCACAGCTTCCCGAAGGCTTCACAGCACGGAGATGCTCCTGCTGCTCAATCTGGTGCCAGTCTGGAAAGGAAGCATCTCCCTCCTGAGAGGCATTCAGTTGGGTGCACGGTGCAGCCCGGGAGCTGCAGACAGAGGCAGCCCCACACTGAATGCGGCCATGGGGCACAGAGCTGGGGGGCACCGGGGCCGAGGGGGGGTCCTGGGGTTGGGGACACTGCTCCGAGTGCTCCACTCGAGGATGGATGGGAGCAGCGGAGCGGAGCGGCCTCGCACAGCATCGGCCCCACTGCCTCCTGCCCTCCCCGTCCCCGCATCCGCCCACCCCTCGGGTTTATGGCTGTGCTGTGGGGTCCCACTGAGCCCCCACCCCACAGTGCCGGGGGGGCCGGGGGCAGCGCATGGGAAGGGCGCTGGGAGCAGACAGGCACCGGCTTTGTTCCAGCCCGAGACGAGGAGAATGCTGCGGGTTTGCTTTGAGACAAATGAATGGATTTCACTGTTTGACCAACACTCCGGAGAATGGCAGTCAGCGCGGATTTGGCAGGAGGGCTGACACTTGTCAGCTTTGGTTTATAACCGGAGAAAAGCAGCCAGCTCTCCGGAGGAGAATGACGTGCGCGCGTCGCTCGGCGTGTTTGTTCTCGGAAGAATGTGTGGCAACAGCGGATCAAGCAAATACCCGGGGCCGCCGCATCACGGAGGACTTTGTCAGCTCGCCGGGAAGTTCCAGAAAGGCTCCGTGCTCGTTAGGGACAGCCGGGGCCGGGCAGAGCACAACGGCGGGCGTTGTGATGAACAGAAGCTGCTCTGTGCCACCCCGGGAGCTCAGCCCGGCCCCCCCAGGGCTCGGCCACCCCCAGCTGCTGTCACAGCCCTCGCTGGGAGCCAGGATCCAGCAGGGCTGTGTCACCGGGGAGGGGGACACCGCAGGGACTGGTGCTGGGGGAAGGAGGGACTCTCCCCATCGCCCACCCCACCCCACCCGGGGGGACCTGG
Organism: Penelope pileata; assembly: GCA_013396635.1. Classification (NCBI taxonomy): domain Eukaryota; kingdom Metazoa; phylum Chordata; class Aves; order Galliformes; family Cracidae; genus Penelope; species Penelope pileata. The sequence goes on along the minus strand of WBMW01006255.1, from coordinate 625,500 downwards.
CCCCATGGAGGCCAGGACCTCGACTCAGGTGTTGGTTTGTGCAGGCTCTCCAGGCTGCACGCTGGGGTTTGTGCACCGTGTGCAGCCAGCAGGCAGCTCACCCTGTGGTGTGTCTTGCAGGGAGTTTTGTGCTGGCAAAGCCCTGGGACGTGGAGGTCAATTGATTTGGGGATCCCTCCCTCTGGTGCAGGGAAACTGAGGCAGGCCAGGAGGCTGCACTCAGCCCCGTCCCTGCCCCTCTGTGCTGGGCAGTGCTCAGGGCTCAGGCACGGGATGCAGCTCCCGGGGCACAGACCACACACACTCATTGGGAGAAACCCGGAGCTGCCGTGCCCGGGTGATGCTGCAGCAGAGCTGAGCCCTGAGCCTGCAAAGCGGCCCCGACCCAACGGAGCAGAGCGGCTCCGGATGAGCCATTACCCGCAGCGCAGTAAATCATCCCTCTCTTTCCGAGGGCAGTAATTGCCTTTCCCTGGGCTGCTTTGGAGCAGCTCTTAAGGACTTTTTCCAGTGAGCATCACATCTGCAGGGTGGGCAGGGACAGTGCTGCAGGGCCAGAGGGCCACGGGTTTTGTGCCCTCCCAAGGTGACATTTCCTCCAAGGCACCACCACACAGCTCCAGCTGCGAGCTGGGCTGGGCTCTGTGCTTGAGCTGAGCTGGGGTACACCCAGCACCTGGTGAGCATTTCGGGCAGCTCAGCACGAGGGCTTGGGAGCTGCCCCAGTCAGGGAGAGATGAGGGTGCTGCAGGCTGGGGGTGATGGAGCTGTTTGCATGGGGCTGCTCTGGTCTGCCCAGCTCTGCTGTTACTCCATGAAGAACCCGGTCACTGTGGGGTGCTCTCCATGCAGAGCTCAACCAGCCCCCAGGCGAGGCAGGAGGTCCCCAAAGGTGTCATCCACCTTCAGACCTCCCAATCTGGGTACAGAGGGGGTACCCAAGCTCCTGTCTCACCCCATCCCAAGGACATGTTTGACCACGAGTGCTGGCATCTTCAAAAACTGCTCCGATGGGGAAGGACGTGCCCAGAGCAGGAGCTGCTCATGCCTCCTTGTCCCCTTCCCTGTCCCATGCAGCCCCCGTCAGACCCCAGGGATGCAGCCATGAGCTCTGTCTGTCCATGCTCAGAAGGAGGAACAGCAGCCCCTGGGCTCTCTGGGGTTTGTGATTTCCCAACTGTGGGGCAAAACCCCACCGCAGGAGCAGATTTTAGCCCCAGCCCAGCACTGGCTTTTCCCCTGGCCACGTCCCCACCAGCCACTTGCTCCTCATGGGTGGCAGAGGTGGCTGCTCTGGTGGCTGCCACCACATCAGCCTTCTGCTGGAAGAGATCTGGTCCTTAAAATAGCTCCGTATCACTGGTTACATCTAATTGAAGGTGCTTGGAATGCAGCCTCCACAACACACAAACCCAATGGGAAATGACATACCATCAGATGAATGCCCCCAAACCATGATAAATGGCTGGTGAGATGATTACTGTGTCTATTTCTTGGGCTGAGAGAGAACAATGCAGTTGGGCCAGCATTTATCTGCGTTACCTGCAAAAGGTCACCGGGCACTCTCGGGACAAACAGGGCTCTCACTCTGCTCTTATGCATTCAGGTTCTGGTGTCTCTCATTGTCCAGACATCCCAGGCTGTGCCTGTAGGGGACATGCCAAGCTGGTGGGATGGGGCTGTCCCCATCGAAGTGGGCCCGTTAGGATGGACTCATCAGGCTGGATCCATTGGGATGGATGCATCGGGATGGACCCATCATGGGGACGTGGGAGGGATGGACCCATTGGGATGGACCTGCTGGGATGGACTGTTTCCTGCATCCCCTTTGGTTCCACTGCTGCTGACATCCCGTGCTGGCCCCCAGAGATGCCTGGAGGAGCTGGTATCAGAGTGACGGCTCACACGGGGGTGTGACATCAGAGAGGGCTCATCACTGTGCCGTCTGTTTTATTAACTCAGGAAAAGACACTTCTTTAACAGCTCCAGAAACGCCCACTTTTCACGTGGCTGGGGCAGCACAGCCTGGAAGCAACACAGATTGTCTGCCAGGTTCAACGCACTCTGCCTCGATACACTGTGTGCAATTAGAGATAATTGGACCGTTCGGAGCTGCCCCGTGCCCGTGTCCCCTCGGCCCCAACACCGCTGTGACATTGCGGGATGGGGCCAGGTCGCATCCTGCAGCCTGTCCCTGCAAGGAGCTGCTTGTGTGCAGAGATTAAAGTCTGTTGTTTGGTAGCAGGGAAATGCAAATGCTGTTGGAACAAGCTGTTAATTGTTAAACCGCATTATTTAGGGGTAATCATCGCTGGAACACCTTGTACTGCTAAAATGAGGCCAAGAGTTCTCCGGTCGTGGACTCGGGAAGGGGAGGACGTGCCTTTGTATGGGCTGGGTGCAGTGAAAATGGTTAGCAGAGATGTGGGGAATGGGGAAAATAAATAGGAAATGAGTGAAGGGTGAGAGGCTATGGGGAACAGCTGTGGGGGCTGCGCTTCCCCATTTACCTCCACAGATGGGTGCTGCACTGTCAAATCGGGATGGAAAAGGGGATCTGGGGACAAGATGTTAGGGCTGGAAGATGAGATGTTGAGGATGGAAAAAGGGTGATCCCACTGCAGAAAGGCCAATCCTGCTGGCTCAGCCACATGCTGGGAGCTGCCCCAGTGGATGGCACCAAGGGGTGAGCATGGGCAGGCAGCCCTGCACGAGGACAGGGATTTCCCAGCTGGTATCACGGCAGGAGCAAGCGCCCTGTCCTCGCTTCACACTGTGACCCTGCTGTGCTTTGCATCTGCCTGCAGGCGGGCCAGGCCTGCGGGCAGCAGCACGGTGCTTCCCCTGCGGGCTGGGTGTGCTTGGAGCCTGGCGAGCCGACCGCCCTCCAGCCCCGGTGGCTGTGACAAGGCTGGCACCGACCTCAGCAGCACGAAGCCATGGGAAATCCCAGCGGGGAGGTCAGGGAGCAAAGCTCTCCCTGGTGCTGGGCAATGGACTGACCCAAGGACCAGCGCCCGGAGGCTCTTCCCTGTTCATGCACAGCACTCCTGGATCCACTGCATGAAGCCAAGAGATGTGCCAGCCCCGGTCTCCCCATCTCCCTGCTGGGAAGAGGCTTTGGCTGCGCCCTCCCCATGCCCTCGTGGAGCTGCAGGAGTGAGGAGGAGAGCAGGGCAGAGGTCACCCAAAAAGGGAGGCCCAGCCATCCCATGGCATCTCTGCACAGAGCTGAAGCAGGGCAAAGGACCCCAAGGAGCTCACGTGAATTTGGACTTCCACCCAGCATGGCCAGGGCCATGTGCAGGATGGAACTCAGCTCTAGATTGGTTTCCAAATGTTCTCCAGGTGTCAGAGTTCTGGCACCAGAGTTTTGGTTTGCTCCCAGCTTTGAACAACCCCATTAGGGAGATGCAAGGAGAGACTGGAGAGAAGCAGCACAACGATCAACAGTTCTTCCAAAACGGGGAGAACTAAAGCGCATTTCAGCTTCGTAAGCTCTGCAATGGAGATGAACCCAACTCCCAAATCGCAGCGCTGAGAGCTGCCCTGGGTCAGCCCCAGCCCCGGCGTGGGACCCGCAGCCCGTGGATGGGGCAGGACCTGGTTGGGTTTCCCCCAGCCCCACTGGGAGCAGAGTGGGGGAGCCCCAGGGCCGCCCCTCCTGCCCCGGCTGTGCCATTTCTCGCTGTGTCTCAGGGCACCCTGCCAGGTGCCCGCTGGAAAGCCCCGGGGCTGAAACTGCAGGGCTGCTGCGTGTGCAGGGGGAAACGTCTGCCATGGGGCGGGGAGATCCCGGCCCTGAACTATTTTGGGGGTTCTGAACCACACTGGGATGTGCTGACTCTGAGCCTTGAACCAGTGGGGATTTACAGGTGTGCAGGTAACCTGGTGGCTGTGTCCCCATGGCCTGGGGTGGCACGGGGCAGGTGACCAGTGGGGGACAGGGGCACCCCTGGGCAGCAGGGCTGCGTGCCAGCCCCTCCGACCATCACCCCCGGGTGCTCAGCTCACCAGGAGGACGTGCACCCAAAGAGGGACCCTTACTTTACGGGACCCCAAACCCCGTGGCTGCCACTCTGCTGTCTGTAGGGGCTGTGTCACACCGCGGGGACAGGAGGGCAGCACCCGCACTGGGCCTGGCACCAACGGGGAACTGGGGCTCTGCGGGTCCATCCCTCAGAGCCACCACTGTCCCCATGGCACTGCCACCACTGTCCCCACAGCGCTGCCACCGCTGTCCCCACGGCACTGCCACCACTGTCCCCATGGCACTGCCACCGCTGTCCCACATGTCCCTGGGGTTGGACAGAAGGTTCCCGTTAATCAGTGCCTGACGACGAAGCCATTGGCCCAACCACCCTCCCGCTCCTTTAGCAAGGAATTAGGCCCCTATAAAATCAAACAGCACAAACCTGCAAGATTTACACGGTGCTTTTTAAACAGTTTTCAGTATATTTCAATAGTTAATAAAAGTAAATGCTGCTTTGTGTAAAAGGTAATAGATTACCATCGGGTGTGTTTTACTGGCACTCAGTGTGTCCGTCCAACACCTCATACGTTAGAGCTGGAATCTATGAAAAGCACTTTGTGGAGATTAAAAGCAGATTTATCACAGATGTGCCTCAACATTATGCTTGGCTTGAACCATTAGGCTCCCGGAGTTTAAAGGTTAGGCTTTAATGACTTCAAGGAAGTCGGTTACTTTTCAGAGCTCTAAATAAGCAGCTGAGATCCTAATGCCATTCACAGAACAGGGAGGACTGGTTAAGAGCTACTCCGAGGATGCCTGAGTTACCACTTCAATGTCTGCTCCTTAAATCACTTTGAAGCAGATACAGGAGTTTAACCCTCATGCAAATTAATAATATGTTATTTGCTAGATGAAAGCGTTTCCTTGAAATCCTCGGCGGCAGAGCCATGCTTCCCTGGCTGCAGCAATGCAGTGGATCCCTGCCATGGGTCCCTGCTCCCTGCTGCTGGGGCTGCAGCGGGGCTGGCAGAGCCGGGGTGCATGGCACGGCCAGGGCAGGGCACGGGCATGGTGACACCTCCTGCTCCTGTCCCCCAGCCCATCCCCAGCACACAGCTCCTGCACCTCCCCATGTGTGAGTGTGTGTGTGTGTGCTGCTGGGTGCTCGCTTCCTGCTGACCTGTGGGTACCCTGCGCTCCTCTCCTGGGGAATCAGATAAGGCCAAAATGTGTTTTGCAGAGCTGTGATGATGGTTATCAAAAGTACTGCAGTGAGAGGGCTGCGGGGTGCAGCCCAGGAACGGGGAGCAGTGTGACCAGGTGGCCCCAGCACACGGCCACGAGCAGCCCCCAGCCCCTGGTTTTGGTGCTCCTCATGCTCTGGGACTGGGTTGTCACCAAGCTGTGGCAACATGAGCCGTGCATCACCCACCCCCCACCACTCACCACCCACCACCCAGCTCTGTTCCATTAGGTGCCACCCCCTCTGTCCCCTCGCCCCAGCTGCCACCCTGCAGCTCCCCCCTCTGCTTTCCCCTGGCTGTGCTCTGTGCACTGAAACCTCTCCCAAAGGGCACCGCAGCCACCACACTCTGGGTCCCAGCAGAGCAAATGCCCGCTGAAACCCAGCGACTCGCAGCACTGACTGCAGCTCCGTGACATTGCCATGCAGAGTGACATGCACGCTGGGTGACAGCCCAGGCCAGCACCGCGCTGTCCCCCCTGCAAACACCCTGGGATGTGCTGTCGGAGTGGTGAGATGGCTGCAGATCCTTATCTTGGCTGGGCCTGAAAATAACCCGTTTGTTGATCTTAATAAACCCTGTATCTTCGTGCCCTAACGAGGTGTAGGGTGTCATTCCTCCCGTCCCCAGGGCAATGACTCTCATTAAACGCTTATGGATGTGCTTAAAGTTCAACCCCCGTGACACTCACAGTGCGCTCAAGGACACGGGAGTGCAGTGTGCCAACGAGGTGTTCACACAGACAGGGATCGGGGTGGGAATGGGAACCCGACCTGAACCCCTTGTACCCCACTGTGCTCGGGACAGGGACCCTGAGCCAGGACCACGCTCCTCCATGGAGCTGGGCACTGGGCACATGCATGCATTTCGGTGCTGTGTGCTCCCTTTTTTGTGCATTTTTCCATTGGGACCTGGTTTGTGCTCTCTAAATGAACACAAGCGTTGTTCTATCATTGTTTCACGGTATCAATGTTTATACACATCACCATGGTGCCATCCGCTCCTTGCAGGTCGAGGAGGAAGCACGCAGGGTGCAATGTGCAGGGTGAGTTTTGTCCCGTGTTGGCCTCAGCCCCACACCAGTGGTCCCCACTCCTCACCCACAGCACAACCCCATCCCATCCTCCTGGTGCTGGGGTCCTCCTGCACCCCTGGGCTCCATCCTGGGGCTCCTGGGTTACCATGACACCAACGACAACGATGGTGATGGTGATGATGGTGGTGGTTATTATGATTACTTCATCTCAATCTAAAAAGATAAGCACAACAGCTAGCAGTTCACAACATGGCAGCAAGGACAATCACTCCCTGTTGGGACGTTGGGTGCCTCTTCCCAGGTTGCACAAACCGAAAGGGGAGCGGCCAAATCCGGCAGCCAGCAGATGGTTACGATCAACGACTTCGGTGGAGAAACCTCGAAACAAGCCAGCAGCGAAGCCAGTTCTTCAAACAGCTGTTGACACGTTGGGCTGGAACAATTGTGGTAATTTGTCTGGCGTGTTTGTCCTTTTTCATCTTCCTCATTTTCAAAGCGAGATTGCAGAAACGCGGGGAGAGGAGCTGCCATTCCGCGCCGCTGCCCGCGGTCAGCGCTGCCCGGCAGGAGCTCGCGGGGTGCTCTGGGCTGATGCAAGTGGGAACAGCCCGGCCCGCAGCTGCAGCCTCTGCTGAGCTTTCTGCTCTTTGATGGGGATCTTTGAAGTCGCCCAGAGATGCTGCAATTAGCAAGAAATAACACGCAGCGTACAAGCGTCGTGTTTGAAACCCTTCCCGACAGAACCGAGCAGTTGCTGAAGGTTTTCCATTTTGCAATGACTGCCTGGACTGCAATTGCAAAACACGAACCTGCTGTAACGCCACAATTTCAGAAAAGAAAGGAAATCATCAGACTTCTCCAGAAACTGTAAGAAAAGCAGCACCCTCTGAAGAGCAGCTATTCCAAATATTGACGGGTTATTTGGTCGCTGCACGTGTACGCGCCACTAAAGCAAGGTCTCCAGCTGTACGGCTGCTCCTCAGCCCCAGCACACTTCACACCGTGGGAAGGGCTCGTGCCTGATGGGGATTGTCAGCAGCAAGCAGAAATGGGATGTAAGGAGTGCACTTGGCATCCCTTGCTGCGAAACAGAACTGTGGGTGCAGCTGCAAATCTAGAAGGTCCTCTCTGTGGGTCCATCTCAGTGGTGCCGGCGTGGGGTGATGGTGGTCTTCGGGAGGATGCTGGTTAGAGTTGGGGATGATGGTGGTGTTTGGGGGTGACAGAGCTCTTTAGGGTGGCAGCAGTCTTTGGGGTGATGTTTGTGTTTGGGGTGATGCTGAAGTTCAGGGAGATGCTGATGTTTGGGGAGATGGTAGTGTATGGAGGTGACACCAGTGTTTGGAGCGATGCTGGCGTTCAGGGTGACGTTGGTGTGAGCGCATTGTGTCCGTCACGTCATTATCTGACGTTGCCCATGGGGCTGAGCTGTGAGCCATCTCCACTGGTAAGGGCAGGGGGCTGCCAGCTCTTGGGATGGGCACATAGGAGCAGGAGCTGCCATACAGTCCCCCTGCACCCCAGCCCAGGAGCCGTGCACCCGAACCTCCCCATGGGCTTCTTGCTTTGGGGAAGCACAAACCAACCCTGGGCAGCACCCCTGTGCAGGAGCAGTGACATCCAAAGGTCCCCCGGGAGGGTCCTGGCAGCAGGGAGGAGGCCATGCTGCAGCGCTGGGAACCGGCGCTTTCGCTCAGCTCCGTGGGTGGGAATTTGCATCGGTCCGTCATTAGGCGGCAGCTCTCATTTAAGGCAATAAAGGTGCTTAATTTCATAGGGAAAACTTAATGGAGCACTTAGTTCCCATGCGCTGCTTCCCCGACATTTTGCAGTCTTTGAAAGTATACTTAGTAATGGGCAGAAGCCTGCAGCCCCACGTCCTCCTGGCCCCCTCAGGAAACAAAGTAAAGTCATTTGGAAAAAAGAGCAGGTGTCGTGGAAAAGACAGAAGATGCAAATTCCTCCTTCTCATTAATGATTGTATTTATTCCATGATTCCACCTGCTCGTATGACGTCCCTCCCTCACCGAGACTTCTCACCGCAGATTAAAGTGCCCTTTTATCACTATTCTGAAAGGCATTTCATAAGGGAACATTAGTTCTCCTACATTATTCTCGCATGTTATAAAAAGTGTCTTTTTAAAATATTAGACAGCAATCGAGATTAATTTAAACCACATCAAACATGCACGGCTGGCTCGCTGGAGCGCTCGCCCCTCCGCCGCCCGGAGCTCTGGGCTCTGGGCACGGTCCTGCCCATTGCTCATTGGCAACAGTGGTGAGCTCAGGGTGGGGGGTGACCCCACGACAAGCAGGACCCAAGCCCCAGAGGGACTTCAGCTGAGCACATGGATGCTGATGGGCATTGCGGTCCTGGCAGTGCCACGGTTGGATGCAGGGCGTGGAAGGTCGGTCCCTCTCGTCCTGGCCCCAGGAGGGATGGGTCCGGTTGCTGGCAGGGCTTGCAGCCCATCTCCGCTGCAGGAGATGCTCAGAGCTGTGTCAGGGTGTGGGAACACGCCCACGTGCACCGTGGTAAATGGAAAACCCCCAGCCACCACCACTTCCTCCCAGCAACAGAAACTTTGAATCCTCGTTCACTTTCGGCCAAGATCATTTCCATGGGAGCGTAGAGCTTGCAATGCTTTTAAATACAAATTGGGCCTCCTCGATCACCTCCTTTATCTGTGGTCACCGAGAGCTGTGGCACTGATCCCTGCACATCAGCATCTCGCTGCCCCCGGGCCGTGCTCAGCATTCCAGCCACATCCTCCTGTGGAGGACCTATCAGCCAGATACCTGAAAACACATTTTCAACTCCAGCGAGCAATTGACTTTCAAAGCTCGTGATGCTTGTCAGCGTGTCTCCTAGGGCAACAAACAAACTCCAGAGAGCAGAGCGAGCCAAGCTTCCTGCAGAAGAAAGAGAGCAGAGAGGTAGAAGAAGATTCTGGTTGCATTTTGATGCTATTTATGGGCTGCACAGCGCTTGGAGGAAGAAGAAAAATGCAAGAAGTTTGGTCTGTTTCACTAGGTGATGCCTTGTCAGATTGATGCCCTGGTGCCTGTGGTGCCGGGGAGGCATTGGCACCCACACCTGAGCAGCAGCATGGGCTGTGCAGGGTCACCCTTGCACAGGACCCCATGCAGAACCAACATATGCGTTTGTCCCTACACCCAAAACTCATCCTTGATCCCTCATTCTTGATCCATGGGGTTTGGGTGCACCCATGTCCCATTGACCTGAGATGTAGGTCTCCCAGCTGGGCTGATGGCCTGGTGCCAGGGTGCTGGCCTGGTGCATAGGGAAGGGATGGAGAGGGCAGGGGGTCCCAGATCCAGCGCTCCCAACTCCTGCAGGATCCCCCCTCACCCTCTCCTTTCCCATGCTCCGTTCACATGACGACGCATGAGGAATGTCTCCTTCCCCACGTCAGCGGCAGGATGAGCTCTCCTGCTTGCCACATGTTTTGTCAGATCGTTAAGACATCAAACAGGCACCTCAAGGAGCTGCAGCTCAGTGCTTGGGACGCTCCCTCCCACAGATCGCTGCCAGCTCCTGTGTCCAGCGAGGCCCATTCCCACGTCAGCGTTGGGATGTGACCCATCAGCAGGTGACACGCGTTCTCCGTGAAGTTCCTGCAGTGATGGAGGTCTCTATTAGCAGGCTGCCCAGGCATGGAGCACCAGGAGAAGAGCGATCACTGAGGGTCTCGGATGGGTTTTGCAGGATGAGTGCATCAATGGGAGATGCAAAGGGGTCCCAGCAATGGGGGACCCCTGTGCACCCCTCACCTAGCAGTGAATCACTGTGAGCAGCTGATGCTGCTTAAACGTTGCAATGAAACGCTTAACTCACCAGGTTATAAAAACACATGGGGAGGGGGAAGTGAACAATTGGGGAAAAAAAAAAAAGCCAAGGTTTGCCTTTGCGATGCTGCTGGGAAGTGCTGACAAAGCTGCTCCTGACAAAGCCCCAGCGGGGGGGGAGCTGCCTCTTTGCTCTGCCTGTCTCCCGCTGAACGAGGATCACTTTTAATGGGCTGAATACATACAACATGCAGCTGACAACAAAGATGTTAGACTAACCTAACAAGAGAGTGAAACAGAAACAGCACACAGTGAGTAATTAGAATCTAATTAATTTGCATTTCACAAGAGAGGCAGAGATGTCAGAGGGAAAAAAAAAAAAAATTTCCCAGAGATTAAAGGGCTCACGGAGAAGAGCGAGGGGATGAGTGGAAGCACTGGGAGCAGCGAGCCTGACACGCAGCGACCCGCAGGGATGTGCAGAATTAAATGGTAGCAGGTGTGGAAGTGACAGGTCTGGGAGCAAAGGCGTCCCTGGGTCAGCAAAACTGCGCTGGAAATATCCAAACAGCAACTTCTGCTGCCCAGCAGCGTCCCTGACTTTGCAGTATTCTCCCTCCCGCTGCTCCATGGCTCTGCCAGAGGATGGGAAGGGAAAAAGAGGAATCCTGTGGGGAGGGCACTCAGCCCTGGGAGCCGGCCCCAAGCAGAGCCCGAGCATCACCAGCAGTGCGAAGGCAGCTCCCTCCCAGAATTAGAGCTTGCAATATGGTAATCCCTGTGTTCAACACCCTATTTCTTAACACTGGCTGTTCCCGTGAGGCAAGCGATCCCGGATCTACATAACATCAAGGGAAGATTTACAGCTTGTTTCCATAATGATGACACCAGGCAGGAGATTATGCTGTCAGAGATGCCAGCGCATCCACACCAGCTCTAGGGAAGGAAAACAACCGTCCCCCGTGGTGCCATGTGGCTGTCACGGGCATCCCCGGTGCCCTACGGCCGATGGGTGGGAGGGGGGACAGCACACCCAGCTGCACCCAACAGCTCCAAGCTGGGGTCTTCCCTTTCCTAACACCTCGTCCTCCCATCTAGGCTGGTGTTTGCAGCAAGGAATCAGCACTGTAAACATGCCGAGGGGGTATTTACGTGTTTCTTGAAAGCAAAATCACAAAACAGAACGTCAGAAGGGAGGCACTTAACTCAGCCGGCTCCTTTCTTTCGTTCAGAATCAAAGTGATGGTTGTCTGAGCAGGTTGCTTCCAGACAGCCCACCGCAGCGGCAAAAATTGTGCTGCAAGCATTGTATCAGAGGGCAGAGGGCTGGGATTTGGGGTGGTGGTGCTTGGGATGCACAGCTCCCATTGCCCACGCCCCAACAGCACTCCCTGTTCCTGGGCACCACGGCACAGCTCGGGATGGTGATGTGCATCCTCCACCCCAGCTCCCAAGAGACCTCAAGAACAGCATCTCCCAAACCACGGCCCCTTGTGCCTGTGAGGCTCCATCCTTTCTTTTCTCCTTAGGAAAACGCCCTCCCTGTGAAGCCAAAGCCTTTCAGGACACAGCCACACGCACTGCTCTGTCTGCAGTCACCGGGCAGCCAGCCACCGCCGGGATCCAGCCCATAATTTGCAGCGTGAGCACTCGGGCAGCGTTGCCACAACGTGATGAGGTCGTGAGTCACCCAACCACTGAAACCATCCAACCAGGCCCTGCCCAGCCCACGGCTGGTAGGCAGCAGCCATGCACTTACAGATGCTCGACCCAGGGAGCCGGGCTGGGATGGAGGCAGCAGATGCCATGCACCCCTGCCCCAGGGCTGCGTTTGGCTGACGGTGATGATGCATCTCCAGCATCAAAATCCTGGGAGCAACCAGATCCCGGCAAACCACGGTGACAGCCCTCCCTGCACAGAGCTTCCCACAGGGCTCAAAGAGCTGCAAACACACGGCCTGGGAGGGGAGGAGGGGTGGCCCTGGGCCAGGTGTGTGCTCCTTGCAGAGGCCACAGCCCATGCTGTGCTCACAGCCCCACATCCCATCCAAAAACACAAACCCCACTGCGATGCTGCTGCCAGCCCAACCACAGCCCCATCCTTCAGGGACGCTCACAAACAAAACAAAGGAGATGGAAGCTGAGTGCTGCGTTACCCTGACAGCCATGAGTTCGGCTGTGATCCAGCTCCACCTCTGGGACACACCACAGATATTATTCATCGTTCCCTTCCCACTTGTCACCGCTTGGATCTCGAGCGATCAGGGCTGGGAACCAGGGGAAGTTCACAACTTTCCGCTGCGACCCGCCTGCAGATTTGTCAGTTGACTAAAGACCCAAATTACACAGCGACAGAGCCCGACCCACTGCTGAAACCCGCACGCCTCGCTGCCGAGATGAGAGATCCGCTGCGGTAATTATGTTAATGTTGATGTGCAGACGGATAACTGGCAGCGAGGAGTCGCTCTGAAATGTCTATTTATAGATCCAGGGAAAAAAAATAAACCTTGTCATCTCCAGGCAAACATATGGGCTACCAAAGCAGACAAATTAAGCGGGAGAAGAAAAGGAAAGAAGGAAAAGGAACGGACTCGCACCAACCTGGGGGCTGGTGCCCATCGCGTTGGTGCCCATGGGCGAGCACTTGCAGGGAGGATGATGGCACCCCATGAGCTTGTGCCACCACTCCAGGGCCACCTGTCCCCGGGGGCTGGGGATGTGCTCCCAGATGTTCTTGTCACCATCGGGGTTGGCTGTGCTATGGGTGCCTCCCAGAGCAGGATCCTGGCTCCCACCTCCCGCCGATGATGCTGTGTTCCTCAGCTCTCGGCAGGATGCAAGATTCAAATCCTGAGCTGTGTGCTAAATTACACGGGCCGTCAGTCAACTCTTTGAGATGTTTTGAGTAGACAGATTTATACAAACACTCAAAGCTCAGTAGACCCAGCGCAGTATCTTTTATACCAGGCGAGGAAGAAATAAATCACGCCTTCCCTTCCCCCGCTTCCACTGAGCTGAGATTTCTCCCCAGCATCTCCCAGGCAGGATCACTGAGATTTTTATTTACTATGGAAACAACCACAACTCCCCAAGCACCTGGGGGACTGTGCACACCCGTGTCTGGCAGCCCAACGTGGGGAGAGAGCCCACGGTCACGAGCAGCCCCTGGAGCCTCCAAAGCCCCATAGGGATCCCAGGGAATCCCCAACAGTGGCGGTGGAGGTGGAGCTCAGGGTGCTGAGTGGTTGGGGAGAAAGAGAGTCACTGCAGAGGGTCTTATACCTTAAAGAGATGCTTTTTCCTCCCCCTCTTTTTCCTNNNGGTCTTTTCCCTTAAAGAGAGTCTTTTTCCCCCCCCCCTTTTTCCTAAAAAAAAAAAAAAAAAAGAAAGCTGATGCTCTTTTAAATTCCTGGTTGCAAGCTGGCCCAGCGCGCTCTTCCAGGCCCAGTGCTGCAACATGCCATTAGAAAAACAAAGTGCTTTCTCCACTTGATAGCTGGCCTTTTATTTTTGGAACTGATACATGCAATCACAGTAGCATGGCCCTAGCAATTAGGGAGAAAAGTACTTTTCTTCTCCAGGCCCAATTACCCATCCTGTAATTGACATAATTATTATCTTTCAGTTTTCTAATAATATTTATTGAACACTACAAATTCCCGTTCTCAGCGGAGCTGCTCCCAGAGCACGGCAATTTCCAGGTCCTGGCAGGGTCAGTGCTGGAGGAGGGATGGATGCAGCCCTTTGCAGGGCTGGGCAGGGGGCTCCCAGCACAGGGGCTGCCCCCAGGCTGCAAACCCCACACCTCCTCCTGCTGCCAGCCGGGTTCTTGCTGGCCAAATTTGCACAAAACACAGATTTTAGATGGGCATAGCCCTCTATATGACATAGATAGCAGTCTAGCTACAAGCCCTGAAGGTCTTGAGGAGGGAGAAAAGTTAATCTTATCTGTAAGAAAAATAAGAATATTAACTTAAAACAGGAACAAAAACTATTAGTTTTTATTTTAAATTTGGCTACCTCAGGGCAACCGTGCCATGTGCATGGACAAACTGTGCAGAATCCCTGCGTGGAAGCACATGTGCTGGCTCACCTGTGCCTATCGCAGGCATCCACATCCCAGGGCCACACAATGGGAAGAGCCACAGGTCAGGGCTGGGTGGCAGCAGGGTCTCCGTGCCCAGACACCCACCTCCTGCTCCTTTCCACAAGCTCAGGTAAACACCTGCAGAAAAACAAACCTTGAAGAGCCTCAACCACAAGCACACCAGGGACAAACCAAAGCCTGTAGGGCCCGTGCCTTCAGCTGATGGTTCATCCTCCGAACCACCCACCCTGCAACCACCGTTCCCAGCCACAGCCAGCAGCCCAAGCTCTCCTCCAGCCTCTTGACTCCAACACCCCAGGTCCCATTACCCTAACCACAGCTTTTCTTGCATAATGAAGATTATTTATGGCAAACATCTCCTAATTGTCCCCGTTATCTGATAGGTGGACTCAGGGAAAGGGTGGGTCGAAGCCATTCTTGGTAGAGCGCAGCTGTGCTGGGCCGCAGGTGCTGCCCTTTGAGCACCCAACCAGCTGCACCCAGCACCCACTGGGTGCTCCTGCCCTCAGAGTGGGTGGAGGTGTGGGGGAGGGCTATGAACAGTCTTGAATTCGCTGCAAGGAAAATGAAAATTTCTCATAGAGAGATGGCTGAGATCTACCCAGTGCGTGAAACAAGCGCTTCTGTTATCCCCCCAGTAGTCTGTAGTCATGTAGGATTGAGCAAGCATGGAAAAAACACAGCCTTCGCCTTCTCCTAAGCTTCCTTGTAGTGCTAACATTGCTGCTCACACCAATGCCATCCTCGGGGCAGCTCCTGCAACTCTCCCGGGTAGAAGAGCCGTGGCCGTGTTGAGGAGCACCCTCACGATTCCTGCTCCAGCCATCGCCGAAGTCAGGGGAATCAGGGCTGGGAAAAGCATGGAGCACCCATGGTGGGCATGGAGGGTGCCGTGGGGGTTGGCATGGGGCTGGCACCACGTCGTGGCCCAGCAGTGCTGCCCAGCGCTCATCGTATCAGGATCTGAGTCGTTTCATCGGGGGGGATAAAATTAGAGCATCAGCCCCATTCCCTGGAGCCTTGTTCAATCAATCCAACACGCATCAGGCAGGCGAGGCACAATGCAAGCCCGAGATAAAACTAGAAAGAGTCCCCCTGGGTGGGTTGATATCAGCTCCGCATTTCAAAATTGGCAGGCGCTTTTGCATAATTTATCAATTACAAACAATTTAATTCAGCCAGGATAATGGCGAGCAGGGCGGCTTTGGATGAGTCAAGGGGCAGAGAGGCCGCCGGCCCTCGTGGGCTTTGGGAAACACCCACGCTGGGGTGCGAGGGGCAGGACCCACCCAGCGAGCAGCGTGGGGCTGTGGGGCTGTGGGAAGGTGCCAATGGCAGCGTGGAGATGGCTCTGCTGGTGGTGGGGAGGCAAATGGGATGCAGGGGGAGAAAGGCCACAAATGGAATGTGCTGCTCCCCCCGCCCAGCCCCGAGCCGGGGGCTATGAGCACTCCCAGCCCTATCTTGCTGTCCCAGCAAGGAAACACCAAAGGTTAAGGGTAGGTTATTTGAAAGAACAAAAGTGATAAAAATCAATAGCATTTCTTCTGCTGACTCGGAGTCTTCAGAAGGTTATGAAGCACTTCCTTCCTGCAGCCCTCTTTTGTTCCTCTGTGCTGAGGGCTGGGCTCCCTCTGAGCTCAGAGCACAATGGCAACGTGTTGGGAGAGGGGAGGCTGCGGCGTGGGAGGAACAGCCCCCTCGGAAGTGACTCCTTCCCCCCGTGTTTCCCCCAACCCAGCACCCAATCCTGCTCTCTCATTTTAACGCCGGCTCGCACAGCTATTAAAACCAAGAAGTTAAGTGGTGCATAATTATGGCATTGTAGCTGCTAATTATAATCCCACAATGAGCACAGCGCTTTGCAACGACGGCCGCAAAGACCTGGTGGTTAGTGGCAGCCTTCTTCCCAACCCCTCCAAATTCCTCCTTGCAGTAATCGAGGCGGATTCAGAGACAGGGCGAGGCACATGCAAACACCCTTCGGGCCATCACCCTCAGCGTGCCCGGGTCTGGCTTTGTAGGGTTTTGTGAACACCCTGTAACCCTGCACAGCCCCGTGCTGGGCTCCTGGTGCACACTGTGGATCCTCTCCCCACGCTGCTGCCTGCATCCGTCCCTGTCTGTTCCTGCCCCTCTCCGTAGCAGCCTAATAGCACTCCGCGTTTTATATCCCAGGTGCTTGATTTATTAGGTAATTTGTTTCTTCTCCGTAGTGCTGGCCCGCTTGTCATCCGTGTAATGGGATGATGGAGGTGCAGGCTATAGACACCAGGCATTAAGAGCTAGGCAAATATGACCCATCTAAACTTGATGCCCAAAAATCGATTCATAGCAATTTTTGTGCTTCTGGCTTGTCCGAGAGGAAAAAAATATATAAAAATTACAGTGATTCACAGGGGTCTGGCTTCTGGAGGCAGCTGGGAGGGTGGAAGGCTCTGGGATGCTGCTGAGCTGGGTGCTCTGGGCTCAGCCCAGCTCTGTGTCCCCAGTCCCCTTGTGTCTGCACCCAGCCCCTCCTATGGGCCCAGCCCAGGGGAGATGCTGCCCATGTCCCTGTGCTGTTCTGGGGGCTCAGTGCCCGCATCCCACAGCCAAGATTCCAGGGAGCGATGGATGGGACTGGGGCTGCAGGAGGGCTCTGCAGCTCCTTCCCCAGGATGTTTTCCCCTGCTCAGAGCAAATTTGGGGCAATCTCAGCCATCTCCAAAGTGTCTGCAGTGGGTTGCTTGGGAGTAAATGGGGCACTCATTAGAGCCCAGGCTAGAAACCACAGTGTGCTCTAATTCACACTGTAATTTATATTTATTAATGTAATTAACCTGCCCAGGTAGCTGTGTTGGTGAGCAGGGTGAATCACTGGAGCAGGGAATAAACCCGGGGCCAGATGTCTGCTGTGTGCTGGGCTGGCCCTGCTCCATGGCACTGCGGCAGCAGAGGACTCCAGCGGGGCTCCCACGTCCCTGGGGTGAGATGGGGCCCCATGGGTGCCCCAGAGGAGGCTGCTGCCCATGGCCATCATGCAAATCCCTCTGCAACACTGCAAATCCTGCTGTGGGGGAGCACGCAGAGCCCCTGAGGCAGCATGGTGCATGGGATCCATCCACACCGCCAGGTTTCCACCCCATCCCTGCTCCCGAGTGTGGGTCTGGGTGCTGTGCTCAGCTCAGAAATGAGCGGCACTGAGCCCTGCAGTGCTGCTCTGGGGCTGCCCTGGGGCAGGAGGGGGCCCGCAGCCTCCTCCCCTCCTTCGGTGACTGCAGCAGCCTCCGCTGGGGCAATGGAGTCATGGGACAGCTGCAGAACAGCGGGCACGGCCGGGGCGTCGGGCTGCACTCAGCATCTCCCACACTGATAACCATCAGCTGTTGAGGGCGTGGACGACATTAGCAACTCAAAGGGATTAGGAGGGATGTGCACTGGATACCGGGATGAGCGCAGCGCTCACCCTGTGCTGGCCTCGGGCTGGCAGCTTCGGGGTTGGGTTGGGGTCGGTTTGTTGATAAGAATCATCCCACAGCACTTGGTGTGGCACTGGAAATGGCCTTGCATCATTGCTGTCAGCTTCCATGGCTGAGGTGTCCCCATAGCACCCCCTCAGCAACCCCACAGCATCACCGCAGCATCCCTGCAGCACCCACAGCATCCCTCCAGCACCCACAGCATCCCTGCAGCATCCCTGCAGCACCCACAGCATCACCATAGCATCCCTGCAGCATCCCCGCGTTATCTGCAGCATCCCCAAAGCCCAGGGGCCGCCCCATCCACCCCAACCTCTGCCAGAACCCCTGGCTTCAGGGCTCCAAGCACAGTGATGAGAGCAGCCTGGCGTGTACAGAGAAAAAAAAAACAACTAAAATTAACGAAGCCAACCAGAACACAAAGTTAATGAGCGTGCTGGAAGCCAGCAGCCAAAACCTGTTCTGGCTCGGGGTGGCCGCCCCGACGTGCCAGACAGGGAGGGAGCTCTGGGGGAGGGAGCTCTGCCCCGAGGTGCCCTGCAGCCCCAGCAGCACAGGGGCCATGGTGGGACGGGGCTGGTGCTGCTGTGCTGGGCCTGGGAAACACAGGGGCCAGCGAAAGGGAAAGGCAAACCTGATTTCAGCACTTCCTACTGTATTTTCCTTTTTTTTTTTTTT